>CM064573.1:71934299-72131799 GCA_032716605.1 Paralithodes platypus
TACGAGCAAGTGGGAAAAAGGACGGCAAACCCCACGCCTACCGACGTCTTGGAGCCATCAGTAAACACAGGAGTGGTTGTAGCGTGAAGAGAGAGGTGATCTAAGAAACGAGACCGAAGAACGAGGGGAGAAGTAGAGGACTTGGAACAAGGGAGGATGGAAGGGCAAACCGAAGGACGAGGGAAAAGCCAGGGGGGAAAAGAGCAAAAGCGGAAAGGGAGGACGTTAGAAACAGGGAAAGAGCACGATGCGAGCAGCGAGAGCATGCGGACAGAAAACGGAGAACCAAGACGGGGGTGAGACGAAAAAGTAGTAACGACCGAAGGGGGAAGGGAAAGATGTGAAGTTGGGAATTGTTGAAGGCGAGCGTAAGAACGAAGGGACAGGCGAGCCTGACGGCGATAAAGAGAAGGGAAACCAGACTCAGCATAGAGGCTTTCAACAGGAGAGGAACGAAAAGCACCAAGGGCAAGACGAAGACCAGAGTGATGAACAGAATCAAGAGCATGGAGAACAGAATCAGAGGCTGAAGAGTAAACTTGACAGCCATAATCCAACTTAGAGAGGACAAGAACCGTATGAAGTCGAAGAAGAAGCGCTCGATCAGCACCCCAAGTGAGGTGGGACAAGGACTGAAGAAGGCGGAGGCGGAGTAGGGCAGCAACCTTGAGAGAAGAAACATGAGCAGACCAATTAAGACGAGAATCAAAAGTAAGACCCAAAAAAGTAGTAGAGGAACGATAAGGGAGGGCAGTACCATAAAGAGTAAGAGGAGGATGAGGAATAGAATGGCAACGAGTAAAGGTCATCGCGCAGGATTTGGAGGTGGAAAAACGGAACCCGTGGCGGGTTGCCCATGAAGAAACAGCCAGAATAGCGGATTGGATAAGAAGATGTAAAGCGGCAATATCCGAGTCGGCTGCGTAAATCGCAAAGTTGTCGACATACAAGGAAGACCGAACCCCGACAGGAAGAGAAGACACGATACTGTTGATAGCAATGAGAAAAAGGATGGTACTCAGGACACAACCCTGAGGAACACCTTCCAACTGAGGGTAATGACGAGATAAGTGGGAAGCGACTCTGACACGAAAGGACCGAGAAGAAAGAAAATTCTGAATAAAGACACCCAGATTACCGTAAATGCCACAAGAACGGAGCTGACGCAAAATGTGGTACTTCCAGGTAGAATCATAGGCTTTTTCGAGATCGAAAAAAACAGCAATGACAGTTTGACGACGAGCAAAAGCTGTCCTGATATAAGATTCCAAGCGAATGAGGGGGTCAAGTGTACTACGAGCACGTCTGAACCCGAACTGGGAAGAAGACAACAAATGGCGCGACTCAAGAATCCACATGACACGAGCTTTAATCATACGTTCAAAGAGTTTACACAGGCAACTGGTAAGGACAATTGGGCGATAGTCCTGTGGGGAGAACCCAGACTTGCCAGGTTTAAGAAAAGGTATGGTCAGGGCAGTACTCCAAGAGGGAGGGAAAACACCAGAAGACCAAATAAATCTTGTTATAGAGAGCTAACAAGAAGACCAGAGCTTGCGAGGAAAGATGTTTGAGCATGAGATAATGGACACCATCAGGACCCTCAGAAGTGTTCTTACAGGCACGGAGAGCGGTGCGTAACTCAGTTGAGGAAAAAGGAGCATTATAGGATTCGTCAGAGGAAAGACTAAAAGTAATTGGAGTACTTTCCGCAACGACTTTAAGCGAGTGAAACTCAGCAGAGAGGTGAGAACCACTGCTAACTGAGCTAAAGTACGAGCCCAATCGATTAGCAATTGTTTCGGAGTCAGCCACAGAAACACCATCAATGCGGAGGACTGGAGCATGGAAGGGAAGATGTTTACCAGAGATCTTACGAATACGTTTCCAAACCGAAGCGACAGGAGTGCGAGACGTAATAGAAGAAACATAGGACTCCCAACACCGGTGTTTAGCGGCTTTGGTAGTACGACGGAAAAGAGCAGATGCACGGCGAAAGATAAAAAATGACTCCTGAGAAGCAGGGGTGAGACGCTTACGGCGAAAACTTTTCCAAGCCGCCCGTTTAACCCGGAGGGCCCTGGAACACTCAGGAGACCACCAAGGGACGCATTTAGACGAGAAAGGGCGAGACGTCCGGGGAATGGACGTCAAAGCAGCACCGAAAACCAGATCCAGAAAAAACGAGAGCATGACATGGACCGATGAGAAAGGAGGAGGAAGCAAAGAAGGAACAGTAAGGGAAGCGAAAGAAGACCAGTCCGCCCGCTGGAAGCACCAACGAGGGGAGTTAGGAGTAGGAGAGTAGGTAGTCAGAGAAAGGAGAATGGGAAAATGGTCGGAATTGTGAGAATTCTCGAGAACTGACCAATGAAAATCAAGTGAAACTGAAGGGGAACATAGGGAAAGATCGATACAGGAAAACGTACGAGTCCGAGCATCAAAATGAGTAGGAGCACCAGAATTAAGGATAAAAAGATTACGGTCCGAGAGAAAAGGTTCAAGCCGACGACCCCGGGGTGAAATAACATTGTCACCCCACAAGGTGTGCCGACCATTAAAATCACCAAGGACTAAGAATGGAGTGGGCAACTTAGATAAAATCACGGAGAATTCGGTAAAATCGATGGGAAGAGAAGGCGACAAATACACAGAAACCACTGTGAACCAGCGGTCAAGATAGACTCTAGCAAAGGTGCAAGGGAAATGAGTATAAAAGGACAGCTTTTCAAAAGGGACAGAACGATGAATAAGAAGACAAGTATCATGGAGAGAGTGGGGAGAACTATAAAAAGAGTAATGAGGAAAGGGAACAGGAGATAAAAGACGAGTCTCCTGAAGACAAACAACCTTAGGGGAGTGAAGAGAAAGAAGAAAACGTAAGTCAATCCTTTGAGCATTAATACTACGAAGATTCCACTGCAAAATGGACATACTAAAACAAAAGGAAAAAAGAAACTAAGAGGAGACTAAAGGACGAAAAACAACGAAAACAGACAAAAGAAAACCATAAAAGGAGGCAAAAGCCACCAAAAATAAGAACGCACAGAAAAAGAGGAAGAACACACATAAAAGGAAAGAAATATACACAAATAACAGTAAAGGTAAAACACACACACTTATGTACAACTAAGAAAAGGCGAATGAGGATAACGTGGAGAATGAAAAGGAGGCAAAAGCCAACAAAAAAAGAAAGGGAAGAATACACACTCATGCACAACAATGAAGAGGCGGATGGGCGAACGGGGAGACAGAGAAATACAAATAATGATAAAGGGAAAAATACACACTTATGTACAACAATGAAGAGGTGGATGGGTTAACGGGGAGACAGAAGAGAAGGAGGCAGAGGGGAGGACCGAAAACCGGGGGGCATAGGGAGGCTTGACAGCAAAGAAGAAGAAGAAATAGGAGGGCCAGAATGAGAGGAGGGAAGGGCAGAGGACGAAAGAGAGACAGAAGGAAGAGAAGAAAGTTGGGAAGGGGAAGAGACAGAAGAGGGGGGGACAGGGGAAGGAGGAGGTGGTTGAGGGGTAAGGGGCAGTGTAGAGGGGACGGGATGAATGTCAGCGGAAACGGTAAGAGGCGGGGGACGAGAAGAATCGAGAAAGTCTCGAATCTTGGGAATGGACTCAAAGGACATGTTTAAGTCAGAGGGAGGGTGAAGGCAGGAAGAAGAAGAAAGAGATGGAGAGGAGGAGGAAGGAGGGGCGGAGGAAGGAGGCAACCTCTTTTTCTTCTTCTCACCGGGATTCGGACTCCGGACATTACGGTGGAAGTCCCTGCGTTTAGAAGAGGAGTGGGGAGAGGGAGAACGGGAGGGACGGGAAGGAATTTTGGAAATCCGTTTGGTAGAGACAGGAGATCGGAAGGAAATGGAACCACGAGACGAGGGAGGAGGAGAAGAACCAGAGGAAGGCTTGGGATGGGACCGCTGGCGGGTGGGGCGTTGAGCCAAACCAGAAGAAGAGGGGCGAGGGCGAGTAGAGGAAGTGGAAGGAGTGGAAACGGAAGTAGGAGTAGAAGAGTCAAGCACAGAGAAAGAGTTAGACAAAGGGATAGAAGACGAAGAGACAGTAATAGGAGTAGGGGAGACAGAAGAAACCGAAGGCGTAGAAGTAAGGGAAGAAGGGACAGAGAGCGGAACAGAGGAAGAAGAGGAAGAGGAGGATGAGGACAAGGGAAGCGGAACGGAGGGAGTGGAAGAAGAGACGGGAGGGTGAGAGATAAGTGCAGAAATCGGACGAGGTGAGAAGCCCAGGCGAAGAGCTTCCTTACGGGCAGTAGAGTGAGTAAGGCCTTGTTTTGCTTTAAGAATTGTAACTTCATATTCAAATTTGTAAACGGGGCAATCATGGGAATAGGCAGGATGGGAGTCTTTACAGTTGAGGCAGCAGGGGGTCATAGACGGGCATTCATCAGCAATATGGCCAGGTTGCGCACAGTACGGGCATGTAGGGTAGTCGGGGTTGAGAGAGCGACAGTATTTCACGGGATGGCCAAAACGCCAGCAACCCTTGCACTGCTGAGGGCGGGGAAAGGATTCTAAGACGTCGATACGAGTACCACCGGCAATGACGTGAGAAGGGAGAATATTACCATCGAACGTTATTTTAGCGATATTAGAGGGGTAGCGGCGATTGTGGCGAGGTTGGATGGTGTAACAGACAATATTAATTACAACATGGTCTTGAGCAACAACGGCCTTCCCAATAAGGTCGGCGCAATCTTTGAAGTCCCGATCACCGAGTTGGATATAAGAAGGGATCAGGACAGTAGCTGTGCACGAGTTCATTCTTTGGTCTTTAAAAGCAGGGATGGGAGTACCGTTGGGGTCTGCAAAGGCCGCCATAGCAGCAGCCTGACTCTCGTTCTGCACTGTAACTAGTCGGGAATGATCATGACGAGAGTGGAAAGTGACATCCTTGCCCACCTTCTGAAGGAGACTGAGGTGGAACAGGTCATCTCCGGCAAGAGGGGCTGAGGCGGGGATAGAAAAGAATTTAACAAAATCGGCAGGGGCAAAGAGATCGGAGAGAGGAAGAATAGAAGAACGAGGGCGAGCAGAAGAAGCAACTGAAGGAGAAGAAACTGAAGTAGATGGAACCGAAGGAGAAGGAACTGAAGAAGAAGAAAAAGAAGGAGAATATGGTTCGAAAGTGACGATGTGAGATGAGGAAGCAATGGAGGAAGAAGACGAGGAAGGAAGAGTGGCAGATGCAGTTGAAGGGATAGCAAACGACGGAAGAGAAGAGGTCTGAACTGGCGGAGCGGGGAGGGATATGGAAGAGGAAGCTGTAGAAGAAAGAGCAGGCTGAACTAATGAAGAATCGGAAAGAGAGGTGACACACTCCACGTCTACCAAAGTCGAAGCCGAGGAAGGCGCCGGAGAGCGGTCAACGAGGAGAGAGTCAGAGGTTTGAGCTGGTACGGTACTAGTAGGTACGGATGCGGCTAGGGCGAAAGCCCCAGAGAGTTGAGAAAGGTCAGGTGGAGAGTCCGTGAGATCGCGTGGGACGGGGACAGGGTGCGACTTAGCTTGTTCCGGGGTAGTGGGGTTGCATGGACGGACCATGATGACCCAAGTTGTTTTTACTATTCTAATTTCGGTTTGTCGGAAAACGAAAAAGGAAAGAAAAACTAACCAAGGGGAAGAAAAAGAAAGAAAAAGAAAAGAAAAATCAGAAACAAAGCATAAATAAAGAACATACCATATGAGATAACAGAGCCCCCCGGCGCGAGTCAGGAAGCCCCGACCCCCACACCGACGGCACAAACAGGGGCAGGTCCTAGGGGGTTTCATCCCCATACCCTACCCCCCTAGACAAGGGGGGATAGCACCACTACATACAGAGAGGCCTAGCTTAGGCAAAACCGCTATACTGGGACTGAGGGAAAAATGAATTGCAAACATCCCCAATCTGTACGTAATGGAGGGCAGCCGGACAGAAGCCAGGAAACCCACCAGGAAGGTAGACCGGACCCCCGGAAACCGAGACCTGGCCTCACTGATGGGCGGTCCATGGAGCGACAGCACGGGCGACCGCGCCGCCGCCCCCGGTACCAACCCCCACGTGCAGTGAGCTAGCCGCCACTGCCCCTGTAAACGGGTAGGAGTCAGAACTCCCCACTCAGCGAGGGAAGGCGTCTTGAGCCTAGCCGGCACAATTTAGTGAAAAAGGAGGAGGAAACCCTCCGCAAAGCGAGGTCAAAATCGGGAACCAGAAAAACACCATCACCGGAAGGTTCCGCTTATCCCAATGACGACGGGGGGGTACTTCGTCCACGACGCCGCTGTAATCCCTGCTCCGAAGAGTGGATGACAGCGACCCCGCTTCGAGCCCCGCCACCACGACAAGGTGGCTCCCCAACGGCGGGGACTTACGAATAGATCCTAGACAGAGAGATATTGTGCTAATTTTGGATATTAAAGTAGTCTTGCTATATCAGATTAGCCTATTGTTTTTTTGTTTTTTTCCTAGACTAACAGGTGCCAGATTACAGGATTTGTATGACAATGTTATGAGACAGTAGTTTGTTAAAGTAATTTGAATAAGTTTCATTCCTCTCAATCTTTGCAACTTGATATGATCGTAAATTAACTTTCAACTGTGAAGTAAGTAGCTGCAGAATTCAGATGTACGTATACAAATAATGTAAAACTTTCAAAACAAACAAACCAAAACAGAAACCACATTATATATGACGCATTTTTTTTTTTACTAGCATGCACTCCCTGCTCAAGAGGTGGGCTAGGGTGGGTGCCCTGATGATCAGGGACTTCAGTGAACAGTTGCCACAGATTGCTAGACCGCACCGTTCACCAACAACACTGGTGTCTGTCAATAACACACACTGGCTGGCCAGAGGCTCCAACTGTCAACCTCACAGTTTGCAGGCAAGTGTTCTACCAACCGTGCTACGGTCTGTGTCACTATATACAGTATAGACGAAAGAATCACTGTGGAAATAATGCATTACAGATTTAGCAAAATATAATGATGAAAAATTATAACAAAAATAGTAATAATAAAAGACACAGTGATAAGAATCTCTCGAACCTGGTTGGTGTGATCTCCACGAAGAAGTCGATGCCCATGAAGACGCTCTGAGACTCCTCCAGTTCTCCCGAGAGCCGTGCTGCCGCCTCACACACCTGGGGGTAGTAGGGAAACAAATAATAACTACCATATTTTCTGGCATATAAGATGCTCATATCATAAAAAAAAATCAACATCATATAAGACTTACCCATCATATAAGACTCACCCAATACATAACATTAATTCAGTCATCATACCTGTATAAGAATCACCCCCCTACCATAGCACAGCTAAAAGTAATAGTTAACCCTTTCGCGCATATGACGCGATTTTGAGCCTATTGGGGATACTTTAAAGCCTTTGTTACCATCAGGGGTATTTAGAAACCTTTAGTTTAGTTACTTCAACCTCTGCCGTTGTCTTTGAGTTAGCTGTGGGCAGAAAACTAATTTTGGAGAGGTAATTATAGGAATGAGAGAACTCTATTTCTTATTGCTAATCTGGCAACCTCTGCATCATAAATGCGTGAAAGGGTTAAGGTAAATAAAGACATTGCTAATGATACAGACCTCCAAGGCTTGCTGAGCTCCTGTCCAATCTCGGGTTTTGTTGGGCTCCAGACACTGTGTGGTCTCCAGCAACCTGGTAAAAACACCAAAACAATTCAAATTAATTATTTGTGTTTTCTTTATACAGTATATAATTATTATTTTCTTTTGTTGTGTTGTGTTGTCCCTATATGGGCTCTGTCTCGAGTCAGCCACCCCCGGGGGAAAAAAAAATGGGGTATGTGCCTGAGTAGATAGATAGATAATTTACACGAGTGGCATAAGCCGCCATAGCTAGGTGGGTATATAGCTGGTCTGTCGGATTTAGTTAATAACTTTAGTGCCAATATTATTAAGAAGCTTATTAGGGGTGGCACATATGTCAATAAATAACACAAACTTTTACTAATTTTACCCTATTTGGTAAACAACAACAAAATCCTTGGAGGCGGACGTACCTGACATTAAGGCCTCCACCCTGCAGCATATCCACTATCCTCCGCCCGACCCTCCTGGAGTTAGCCAGCACCGCCACCTCCTCCTCCTCCTCCCCTAACCCGGAGAACTGAAAGTCAGGGGGCGGGGCGGGGGGTGGGGGGTTGGTGGTGCTGGTGGTTGTAGACTCCATAACGGTTGACATTACTTCAGTTTCTGAGGGAGACAGAGACGGGATCCTTCACTACACTTGGCCTTATATAGCTAACAGAAAATACTAATTTCATATTTATTCACTAACCCACCAATTAACTTACAAATAAATCTAATTAATGAAATCGATGAACCTAATGAATATATGTGGTACTCCAAGGACTCGAACCTAGGATCGATACTCACACCAAAATTCCGCACACGAAGCATTACGCTATCAAGACAGTTAAAGGTTTATGCACAAGCCTACGACATATTATTAATTTTTGAATACTGAATATTTATCTGAGCTTGAAAAAAATAAAAATAAATTGAGACTATTGAATGTACTGAAAGAATGGCTATAAACTTGCATAAATACGTTACCTTCCCCTCTGAGCGAGACATGGTAGGTAGCAACGACCACCTCCTCGAAGGACGCATCAGCATAGCAGGTATACGTAACATTATCCCTGATGTTTCTATGTGGGCCAGACTCCAGGACCAGGTTGGCCTCAGACAGCGACAGACCAACAATGCCGGCCACGTTTAGACTGCCCAGGAACAACAGCGCTCCGTTCCTCTTCCACGAGATCTGCACAGATTTACAATTCATATTTATTCACCAACCCACCAATTAACTTACAACTAAACCTATTGCGTACGGCTTGTTTTGGTACTAAATAATTCACTGACCTTTTATCCGATTCTCCGTAATTTTCCTTCCCCCCCATCATCTGTTTTTTGCGTCGCCTTAAGCTCCTTTCAGCAATCTGATCTAATCCTTCGGGCCAGACCTGTGAGAGTTCCGTATGGAGCTCAGTGGTCTGGTTAATCTGCTCTACATAACAAACTAATGAATATACTGTATGTGGTACTACAAGGACTCAAACCTAGGATACTCACACCAAAATTCCGCGCACTAAGCATTACGCTACCAAGACAGTTAAAGGTTTATGCACAAGCCTACGACATATTGTCCATTCTCGAAAACGGAATATTAATCTGAGCTTGTACGTATACCCAACTGTGCTAGGTAGCCTAATGATTAAACGAATGGAGGGTGTAATTGTTATTGATACTACTACTTAAGCATGTTTACTCCTAAGATACTTTTACCATCAGACTGAGTGGTCTGATTAAAGTAATATATATGGCATAGCTACTCACAGGATCCTAATCGGGATTGTTCTCAAAATGAAATACGAAATTTCATCTTTATTTACTCATGGGTTATTAAAACAAAATAGTAGGCTATATCCTTAAGTACTGGTGATATAACAACAACTGCGCTACAGGTAGCGCCAACGAACTTGACAATAATCTTGATCCCTGACCTCTCTGTAACTCAAAAGGGCCTAGAGCAAACTGGCTGTAAATATCCACACCTACTTCCTGGTGGACTCTTCCCAAATGATAAAAACGTCAGCCCGATTGCTTTCATTCATTTAGTTATAAGAAGTTAAGGGATCAATATTATTGTCAAGTTCGCTGGCGCTACCTATAGTATATCTCAACCAGAGCCAATGCAACCAGGGCCAACTAAACCAATGCCAAATGACCCTGACCTAAATAAATTATGATAACCTAGAGGTTGGCAGACTGGGAGCCATAGCGTCACATTTTTCCTTTGCCCCTCAACTTTCCCTTCATAATTGCTGAGGGGCACAGGGCCTTAGGTGGGGCTTTGGTGTCCCGGGCGTTTTCGCACCCTCCTCAGCTCCTCGCCTGAGAGCGGCTTCAGTCACCTGGGCTTTATTAGTGGTAAACATTACATTACATTAATGAAGTCAACGCACCAGGCGACAAAGGCCATATGGCACGAAATGTTTAAAGACGGGAAGGAAGTTAACTAAATATCATCGAGAACTCGAACATGATGAAGGAAGGACATAATACGGGAGATAGAAAACGAGGGAGATTCAGAAAGAAAATCAGCAAGACATGGGGGCCGGCGGAGGAAAGCCAGAAAAGGGAAGAAACGCGTGCGGGCAACGGGAAATAAGGGGCAATCGAGGAAAAGATGGGAGACAGAAAGCTGAACGGTACAGCGCGAGCAAAGAGTCGGAGGAGAACGGGACATTAAAAACGAATGGGTAAGTCTGGTGTGGCCAATGCGGAGACGGGCCAAAGCCGTCTCCCATCGGCGATTACGGTGGGAGGGATCAGACCACCCAGAAACGGACGGTTTGACAGAACGAAGTTTATTAACGGAGATAGTGGACCACTGAGTCTGCCACCTCGACCAAAGAAACCTGGACAGGGCAGGGAAGAAATCAGAGGCCGGGACAGCAAGTGAGGAGCGGGTACCCCGCACGGCAGCAGAACGAGCAAGGCAATCAACCCGCTCATTACCGCAAACGCCAACGTGACTGGGAACCCAGCAAAAATGTACAAGCTTTTTGCGGACGGAAAGGCGGAAAAGCCATTCCTGAATGGAAAGAACTAAAGGGTGTAGAGCAGGGGAGGACTGTAAGATAAGTAGAGCACTGAGAGAATCAGAGAACAAAGTAAAGGACGAGGAGGGGAAGGAACACATAAAACGGAGGGCAATAAAAATAGCATAAAGTTCAGCAGTTAAAATACTGGCAATGGGAGGTAAAGAATATTGATACGAGCAAGTGGGAAAAAGGACGGCAAACCCCACGCCTACCAACGTCTTGGAGCCATCAGTAAACACAGGAGTGGTTGTAGCATGAAGAGAGAGGTGATCTAAGAAACGAGACCGAAGAACGAGGGGAGAAGTAGAGGACTTGGAACAAGGGAGGATGGAAGGGCAAAACGAAGGACGAGGGAAAAGCCAGGGGGGAAAAGAGCAAAAGCGGAAAGGGAGGACGTTAGAAACAGGGAAAGAGCATGATGCGAGCAGCGAGAGCATGCGGACAGAAAACGGAGAACCAAGACGGGGGTGAGACGAAAAAGTAGCAACGACCGAAGGGGGAAGGGAAAGATGTGAAGATGGGAATTGTTGAAGGCGAGCGTAAGAACGAAGGGACAGGAGAGCCCGACGGCGATAAAGAGAAGGGAAACCAGACTCAGCATAGAGGCTTTCAACAGGAGAGGAACGAAAAGCATCAAGGGCAAGACGAAGACCAGTGATGAACAGAATCAAGAGCATGGAGAACAGAATCAGAGGCTGAAGAATAAACTTGACAGCCATAATCCAACTTAGAGAGGACAAGAACCGTATGAAGTCGAAGAAGAAGCGCTCGATCAGCACCCCAAGTGAGGTGGGACAAGGACTGAAGAAGGCGGAGGCGGAGTAGGGCAGCAACCTTGAGAGAAGAAACATGAGCGGACCAATTAAGACGAGAATCAAAAGTAAGACCCAAAAAAGTAGTAGAGGAACGATAAGGGAGGGCAGTACCATAAAGAGTAAGAGGAGGATGAGGAATAGAATGGCAACGAGTAAAGGTCATCGCGCAGGATTTGGAGGTGGAAAAACGGAACCCGTGGCGGGTTGCCCATGAAGAAACAGCCAGAATAGCGGATTGGATAAGAAGATGTAAAGCGGCAATATCTGAGTCGGCTGCGTAAATCGCAAAGTCGTCGACATACAAGGAAGACCGAACCCCGACAGGAAGAGAAGACACGATACTGTTGATAGCAATGAGAAAAAGGATGGTACTCAGGACACAACCCTGAGGGACACCTTCCAACTGAGGGTAAAGACGAGATAAGTGGGAAGCGACTCTGACACGAAAGGACGGAGAAGAAAGAAAATTCTGAATAAAGACTCCTAGATTACCGTAAATGCCACAAGAACGGAGCTGACGCAAAATGTGGTACTTCCAGGTAGAATCATAGGCTTTTTCGAGATCGAATAAAACAGCAATGACAGTTTGACGACGAGCAAAAGCTGTCCTGATATAAGATTCCAAGCGAATGAGGGGGTCAAGCGTACTACGAGCACGTCTGAACCCGAACTGGGAAGAAGACAACAAATGGCGCGACTCAAGAATCCACATGAGACGAGCGTTAATCATACTGTTACGACTGGGGTTCAAATATATCAGGGCTCTTATTCATTGGACTAGTAATGGCATAAATGTTACAACGGAAAGCGCTAGCTCCAACCTCTGATGTATATTCCCAGTGAACAAAGAACACAAATACTCTACAGAGTTCTATATGCAATAATAGGCTATCAAACTCTCAACAAATATGCGTCTACTCTAGGCTTAATGTTATGTGAAAACAGCCTATCACTACCTATAACCGAAGGTGCCCGGCCATGGTATGCAAAGTAAGGTGGTAAGAGAAGTTACAGCTTACGTTACTTTAATCAACAAATGTCAGGCACTCCTGCATGAAAGAAAGTGCACTAAAGTCCTTCAACACTAACAAGGAATCTTCTTTAAATGTTAGATGCTATAAAGATGCTCGTATCGGAAATGGAACCCAAAAAGGCAGGCAGCGGAACAATGCTCGTGCAGGCTATGCACACAAAAAGGCAGAATATATAATGCCGTCGGAGCCAAGAATATCCTAAACACTACAACAATAATAATCGCCACGACAATGCAGTATTCCTATCAACAAAAAGAGCCTAAGTCGTTTGTGTCTCCATACATCAAACCAGGCTGCGAAATGCTTGTGTAATCATAAATGGGTATGCATAACAAGAGTAATTGGATTAATATACTTAATGTCTACTATGATTGATGAAGTCTAGCTAGAGTCAATGATACGAGGTACTGGTGCGCATGGCATGCCGCATAGCCTAGTGTAAATCTCAAGTCTGTGCGTCAAATATTACGTTATAGGGAAGGGTAGCTCTCTTGAGAAACCTTAATACCGAAGTATTAAGCGTTCTCCTGGCGTACCTCAAAGACAAACAACGAGCTTAGAACAGTGCAGAATGGTATAGGCAAAAAGCCCTCATTCGTGCATGCTCTACTCTCAATGGCACACAGACTAGAATTTACTCAATCAACTCCAGTTCTCAGGTATGTCGTGCAGCCTTTTCCTAAAGCCAGCACTCATAGGAAACAATACCTTATAATATCAGACCCCTAGTCTAGCATCATCTAATCCAGCAGAACACTAATTATTATAGGAAGCGGTACTAAACAATATGGATGCTAACCAATGCTTCGTGATCAACTTATCTTAACAACTAACATACATGGGTTATATCAGACCTTAACGCACAATACAACTGGCCAGCATGAAGCTGATTTTGCAGAGTTAACCAGAGGGGGTATAATATTAATAAAAGGTGGTGAAAGATATGAAAAAAGAGAGGTAGGCAGAGGAAAAGATTCTCAGGTGCGGAGTGGGCGACAGGTAGCAAGGGATAAGATAGATGCGTTCTAGAAACCAGATCTGAGGGAGAGAGTGGCGAGGAACCTGTATATATACCGGGACTAGTTTTCACCGCGCAAAGTACAGCGGTAACAATTCCTCTAGCCACTAGCAAAGAAGCTAGCAACATGGTAAGGACCTCTCTCAACCAACCCCCACGAGGCAGCCAGCCGTGACGTCATCGAGCGGGACAAAAACACTGCGTGCTCCCTCTCACTCTGTTCTCTCTCTCTCTCTCTCTCTCCCAGATCCCATCATTACTAGTTAATGATAAAACATATACTTTACAATTAAATATATAAAGCCTTGACATGGGTGAAAACAAAGAGCCTTTCTGGACTGCCCATGACACGAGCTTTCATATGAAATAAAGCACACTCTAATACATAAACTGTAGCCCCATCCACTGCCCTGGCGATCCTAGCGAGTCACTGTAGGACAAGCCATGTGCTTCTAACGGAGTGGTTAACATCAAAATACGTTCAAAGAGTTTACACAGGCAACTGGTAAGGACAATAGGGCGATAGTCCTGTGGGGAGAACCCAGACTTGCCAGGTTTAAGAAAAGGTATGGTCAGGGCAGTACTCCAAGAGGGAGGGAAAACACCAGAAGACCAAATTTGTTATAGAGAGCTAACAAGAAGACCAGAGCTTGCGAGGAAAGATGTTTGAGCATGAGATAATGGACACCATCAGGACCCTCAGAAGTGTTCTTACAGGCACGGAGAGCGGTGCGTAACTCAGTTGAGGAAAAAGGAGCATTATAGGATTCGTCAGAGGAAAGACTAAAAGTAATTGGAGTACTTTCCGCAACGACTTTAAGCGAGTGAAACTCAGCAGAGAGGTGAGAACCACTGCTAACTGAGCTAAAGTACGAGCCCAATCGATTAGCAATTGTTTCGGAGTCTGCTACAGAAACACCATCAATGCGGAGGACTGGAGCATGGAAGGGAAGATGTTTACCAGAGATCTTACGAATACGTTTCCAAACCGAAGCGACAGGAGTGCGAGACGTAATAGAAGAAACATAGGACTCCCAACTCCGGCGTTTAGTGGCTTTGGTAGTACGACGGAAAAGAGCAGATGCACGGCGAAAGAGAAAAAATGACTCCTGAGAAGCAGGGGTGAGACGCTTACGGCGAAAACTTTTCCAAGCCGCCCGTTTAACCCGGAGGGCCCTGGAACACTCAGGAGACCACCAAGGGACACATTTAGACGAGAAAGGGCGAGACGTCCGGGGAATGGACGTCAAAGCAGCACCGAAAACCAGATCCAGAAAAATCGAGAGCATGACATGGACCGATGAGAAAGGAGGAGGAAGCAAAGAAGGAACAGTAAGGGAAGCGAAAGAAGACCAGTCCGCCCGCTGGAAGCACCAACGAGGGGAGTTAGGAGTAGGAGAGTAGGTAGCCAGAGAAAGGAGAATGGGAAAATGGTCGGAATTGTGAGAATTCTCGAGAACTGACCAATGAAAATCAAGTGAAACTGAAGGGGAACACAGGGAAAGATCGATACAGGAAAACGTACGAGTCCGAGCATCAAAATGAGTAGGAGCACCAGAATTAAGGATAAAAAGAGTACGGTCCGAGAGAAAAGGTTCAAGCCGACGACCCCGGGGTGAAATAACATTGTCACCCCACAAGGTGTGCCGACCATTAAAATCACCAAGGACTAAGAATAGAGTGGGCAACTTAGATAAAATCTCGGAGAATTCGGTAAAATCGATGGGAAGAGAAGGCGACAAATACACAGAAACCACTGCTAACCAGCGGTCAAGATAGACTCTAGCAAAGGTGCAAGGGAAATGAGTAGAAAAGGACAGCTCTTCAAAAGGGACAGAACGATGAATAAGAAGACAAGTATCATGGAGAGAGTGGGGAGAACTATAAAAAGAGTAATGAGGAAAGGGAACAGGAGGAGAGAAAAGACGAGTCTCCTGAAGACAAACGACCTTAGGGGAGTGAAGAGAAAGAAGAAAACGTAAGTCAATCCTTTGAGCATTAAGACTACGAAGATTCCACTGCAAAATGGACATAATAAAACAAAAGAAAAAAGAAACAAAGAGGAGACTAAAGGACGAAAAACAACGAAAACAGACAAAAGAAAACCATAAAAGGAGGCAAAAGCCACCGAAAATAAGAACGCACAGAAAAAGAGGAAGGACACACATAGAAGGAAAGGAATATACACAAATAACAATAAAGGTAAAACACACACACTTATGTACAACTAAGAAAAGGTGAATGAGGATAACGTGGAGAATTAAAAGGAGGCAAAAGCCAACAAAAAAAGAAAGGGAAGAATACACACTTATGCACAACAATGAAGAGGCGGATGGGCGAACGGGGAGACAGATAAATACAAATAATGATAAAGGGAAAAATACACACTTATGTACAACAATGAAGAGGTGGATGCCAACGGGGAGACAGAAGAGAAGGAGGCAGAGGGGAGGACCGAAAACCGGGGGGCATAGGGAGGCTTGACAGCGAAAGAGAAGAAGAAAGAGGAGGGCCAGAGTGAGAGGAGGGAAGGGCAGAGGACGAAAGAGAGACAGAAGGTTGGGAAGGGGAAGAGACGGAAGAGGGGGGGACAGGGGAAGGAGGAGGTGGTTGAGGGGTAAGGGGCAGTGTAGAGGGGACGGGATGAATGTCAGCTGAAACGGTAAGAGGCGGGGGATGAGAAGAATCGAGAAAGTCTCGAATCTTGGGAATGGACTCAAAGGACACGTTTAAGTCAGAGGGAGGGCGAAGGCAGGAAGAAGAAAGAGATGGAGGGGTGGAGGAAGGAGGCAACCTCTTTTTCTTCTTCTCACCGGGACTCGGACTCCGGACATTACGGTGGAAGTCCCTGCGTTTAGAAGAGGAGTGGGGAGAGGGAGAACGGGATATTAGTGGTAAAGGTGGGAGGGTTCTGTGGAGGCGCTCAGTTATGGCCTTGGCCTTGCTCGGGACCTTGGGGCTGTTCGGTCAGACAGCCTGGGGAACAACAACGAAAGCCTAACAGTATTGTGTTGGCAACGGTTTAAAGCTGTTGGTTTAAATAGTCTACTGCCGGACTACTTACATCCTCTACAAAATGTCCGTTGCAGCTCAATGTAACTTCTTCATACATTGGAGGTTTTGGTGTGGTAGTAGTAGTAGTAGTAGTAGTAGTAGTAGTAGTTGTAGTTGTTGTTGTTGGTGTTGGTATTGTTGTTGGTGGTGGTGGTGTTGTTACTCCCGTCATGGATTGTTCTTCTTTCTTTTGGTCCATCTGTTCATGTTCATCGTCTTCTGTTCTAATGGTGATAAAAGAAAAGTAAAGAATCAATTATAATGTAAAACTTGCAAAACAAACAAACCAAAACAGGGACGACACAATATAAAGGCAATAAGATGGGGTTATTTGTATTATTAGTTGGTAAACATTAAGTGATCTTACTCGGCCCAGGAAGGAGTACCATAGGTCTTTATCAAATTTACAATTGTCTAATAATAGCCAGAATAAAAAAAATATTAAAAATAATACAAATAAATATATATATACTGGATCACATGCTTTCATTAATTTCATTGGGGGGTGTTTGGTGTTGGGAGTGAAATAAATAAATTATATATTTTCATAATTAAAATTAAAATCTAAAACTTGCAAACTAAACAAACCAAAAATGGGACAAAGACAATATAAAGTCAAATTAACTTATCAAAATCGCTATGTGGAAACAACGCTTACTAAAATAAAATTTATGAAATAATAATATCAACTTACCTTTCAGATGTTCCTTGGTCAATTATGCTAGTCTGTGTTGTAGATATTGTTGTTGTTGATGAGTCCTCTGAAATAGCAAAACATAATACACATATGAATATATATTAAAAAAAGTTACCCATTTACTTGATAATACTCTTAATTTTGGTGAATATAGGTACAGTTGGCCACATAAGTTTTGTTCCTCGTCGTGATCTCTTATGTATGAGAGTAAAATAGTATGAATGACTTGCGAGTGTGGTTTCTTTTAGTTATCAGTCAATTATTCAGATGACTTAACCACTGCAAAAAAAAACTACACTCGCAAATCAGTCACGGGCACTATATTTCCATGTATAAGATCACGGAGAGGAACAGAACTTATGTGGCCAACTGTACATTACAGTACTGTATATGGTTTAGAGTAACTTGCTAAGATATCTATAATCATCATGTAACATAGACATCACTAAATCTACCAGCGTTCTATAAATCACCAGCATATTTTTTGTAAACTTATAGGTTACAGCAGCCCGGATACTTAACATTTAACAATCGTATCTCCAATCATGGGGAGTATTGGATGTAAAATTCAACATCGTAATGCTAGCGCCAGTTTTACAGAAATAAAGTCATAACTACATACATACAAGTTTAAAGACCGATTTGTCCACATAGAATGTGGTTACAGTCTCGCGTTCTAAATGGCGGCTTTCCAGGCGGCCCTGTCAAGGGCCACCTCTGTTGCCAAGTTCTTTACTTTGAGATCGGACTGGAGTACCTGATCCCATGTCATACTATTATAATTCATGGTATCTGTAGCTTAGGTGTTTCGAGTTTGGGCAAGATATGAATTGTAAGTAACTAATAAGTTATGATGTTATAAGTCATGGTCTGAAGTGCAAGGTTAAACATAGCTACTACGCTTTCCCAACCTTGCTGCGTGGTGAGGAGTGTGCGGTGTAGGACAAGGTGTGGTGCCCCTTGACGTGTACAGAGGTACGTCCCCAAGTCCTCCTCCATGGTATTGAGTATGGTCAGAGAATAAATAACTCCACCACCCACTTCCCCCCCCTCCTCCACTACCTCAGTCTCCACGGTGTACCTCTCCGTCTCGTTGCCGCTTTGGAGGGGTTCGGTTTCATTGTTGCGGAAAAATGTTACGATCTGAGAGACAAAATGTGTAAATTTTTAACATCATTCTTTACACCAATAACACCCCAAAGAGAAATTAATAAAAGCATGTGATTCTCCCAGGATTTTAACCTATAGGATATCGCATAGAGAACTTACACGCTCTAACCATTACACCATCAAGACAGTTATAAATACAGCACATGACTACAATTGATATCCATTTATCAAATACTGGATATAAATCTGATCATGTACTGTACCCAACTGCACTTATGAATAGCCTAATGCTTAAGAGAGAGATTTTTTTTTTTTATGAGGCACAGATCACATAGGACCGACCTCGGTAAGAAAAGCCGGACTTATATGATCATTTGTAGTAGCAGAGTCTGTCTATCTATCTACCACTCAGGTATGGCATTTCATTGTTGTGATAGAACGTTACTCAATGGATCTGAAAGCGTTATTTATGGCTAATATACAGTATTATATAATTATAACTTGCAAAATACACAAAGCAAAACTGCCTATGTGTGCTTTTATGTATACTGTATCTATCTATTCTGGCACATACCCTTTTTTTTTTTTTTTTTTTAGAATGGCCGACTCGAGACAGAGCCTAAAAAGTTATAAAAATCAAACTGAAGTAAAAGCATCCCTCTGCTGAAACCTACCTGTTCTCCAGAAGGAACAAAACAGCGGATGGTTGTACTCGCTCCTAGATTTGCAGACAACACTCCTGGAAAGGCAACACAACTTGATCAGCTTTCCATAGCTTTCCCATACTGTATATACAATTATTCAATTAAACTTAATAATATCCTCTCATAGTTAAGGTGATAATACTAAAAAGTATGCTATGTAACACCATCATTCTCTTACTGAGTACTATCTATTTTATTAATTTCACTCCAACACCAAACACCTTCCCAATGAAACTAATGAAAGCATGTGATCCACCAGGATTCGAACCGGGGTTACCACACACAGATTTTAAACACTAACCAATAATATGCCTTACGAATGAATGAATAAATAAAATGAAAAACATATGATAAGCTATGGTTTGTGTCTAGAATCATATTAAATCCAAAAGTCTATGGACAAACTAACCCACATTTAACTACTAAATATGGAAGAATCGACTGTAAAGTAATAAAACGTTGTAATGAAAACGTCAAACATTCATTGACCTTGGCCATAAAGCATAAAACCCCCGTAAGGAGGGTTATGGAGATCCGATCTAACTTTCAAACATCTTGACAATTTTACCAACACACCTAAACCTCATTAGATGCTGAAAATAGCCTCCTGAAATCTGCACCCAGGGCGGGAATCAAACCTGGGACCCTTGGGTTACGAGGCAGACACGTTACCACGAGACTAATAAAGGTACCTCACTTAGCCTGGTAATCTAAGTGTATTTCTGAATCTTGTTCAGTTTAGGCTAACCTATTTTCACTGACTTTACATATACTCCCTCCTCCAACCCCTCCGTACTTCCCCCACCACCTTCCCTATCACTCGACAGGCTTCCATTGTCGGTGTGTGATTGATTGAGTGACAGCGAGTAAATCTGCCATCACCCAAGCCCACGCTATCGATACACACACACGCACGCGGCACACACACATAGGAGTATTGATCGCTTCTCTCGCACACGCACATGCAACACGCACGCACACACACACACACATGCACTCTTGCTTCAAAGGTAACACAGCCTTACCTTCTCCATAGAGTGTAAAATTCTGCCTGTACAACTCGAGTTCCGTGAGAGCTAACTGACAGACGTACGCCCCGGTGTTGAAGAGTGTGGTGTTGGGGAGGGTGAGGCGGTAAGAGCGACCCGATACCGTCAATCCGTAGCCTTCCTCCTCCGCCAAGTTGATGGAGCCCTGAGTCAGTAACTTCTCCTCGGGGTAACGCCACCAGCTTACCAGGGGGTTCTACAACAAATAATTTAATCATTGAATTAAATATGTCTTGATAGCGTAATGATTAGTGTGCTGAATTTCGGTGTGAGTATCCTAGGTTCGAATCCTTGGAGTACGGTTGGCAAAATACGTCTTGTCTCCGCTGCCATTGCGCTTGGCTCGCTCTGTACTGTATTAATGTCTGTCAGATGTTGAATAGGGTGTGTAAAGATAGACATGTTTTTATATCTCATTCGAAACGATGAATTAATGCTTAGATAGTGCCGATACCAATTATTGATCGAAATATACATGGTATGACGACATCACTTATTTGGCCAACTGTACCACATGTACGGTATTCATTAGTTTCATGGATTTCATTAACTAGGTTTATTTGTAAATTAATTGGTGGGTTGGTGATATGAATTAAACAATGAATATTCAGTGGCTTACGTCTAACACTAAAGCTACTACCCGGTACTATTAATCTTCTTGAAGTTTAAAAGTGTATAGCTGTCCCATGGGCAATGCCACTTATAGATGGTGCACAATGCCACATTCAGTGTCAGGTTATCTTATTCAAATACACATCACCATAGAAGACAACCCCATCACCAATAACTTTGGATAAAATATTAATTATTATGAGCGCCACACAATAATAATAATACTGAAGCTTACCGAGAGAGCAGACACATTACTGGAGATGATACAATCCAACTCTGCCGAGGCTCTGCTTCTAACTTGTACTGTTGTCTCTGTGTCTCCAAAGTAGTAGGGAGCATCTGAAGTAAATATACAATGTTACAAGAATAGTAATAATTCTGGACAATGCATGAAAATAAAAAGTGTCAATTACATTTTAGACAATGATGACAACACTAACAAAGAATCAAAGCTACAAACATTGTCATTAAGTAATGTGGTTAGCAGAGGTGAACTCCTCTGTCTTGATAGCGTAATGCTTAGTGTGTGGAATTTTGGTGTGAGTATCCTAGGTTTGAGTCCTTGGAGTACCCCCATGTATTCATTACTTTCATTGATTTCATTAGTTAGGTTTATTTGTAAATTAATTGGTGGGTTGGTGAAAACAAATATGAATTAACATCATGTAAATAGATCAACTAATCATGTGCAATTTGTTACAAGTTCGCCAACTTACTTGTAGTTAGGTGAACAATTTAAACAATTCTAGTGATGAACTAGCTGCTACCTCATCCCTACTTATGGCTAGTAACAAGCCTTGTGTGAATGAATCTATAGACCATATGGTAATATGACTATAGTCGGTTCATTCTGTTCAGCAGAAATCGTAACCTCTAACCTCTTATAACTTAAAAAGGACTAGAGTAATTGACCACTTGCGAGTTTCAGGCTATAAGGAAGTTCGGCCTGTAAACATCGATATTAGACACAAATACAGTAATTATGTAGGTTTCTGATGGATAAATAGTATGTTGAATTTGGTTTTATGTATTTATAAAATTACTAAAACCGTATTATAGCTAGTTATTCTGCTAAATATCAATATTTACACCTCAAATTCCTTATAGAATGAAACTCGCAAGTAGTCAATTGAGCTAATATTTCTACCAAATAGGAAGACTTGGCTAGGGAATATGTGTATAAATTGACGGCTCTGTTTGCTCTAGCCCTTTTTGAGATACATAGGTTAGAGGTTACGATTTCTGCCCAACCTAGAATGAACGGATTATAACCATGAATCACAAGTATATTAACCTTTTGAGTACCAGCGACGTGTTATTTTTTATTCTAGCTATATTTTGACGATATTATGCAGCTTAGGAAGGATCTGTGGTAGTTAAAAGGGTTAGTCGAGATAGTTTGAAGCACTATTATTGCTAGAGATCCTTCCTAAGCTGAATAAAATTGTCTAATAGTTGCCAGAATGATGAAAAAGACGTCGCCGGTACAGTAAGGGTTAAGATAATACAATACAATAATACCAACCGTGAGCCTCTTGAGCAACAAGGTACTGCGGGTATATGATGAGTGAGGTGTTGCCCAGCTTAACCCCATCAATAACACAGGTGTAGGTGGTATCCAGGAACCCAGAGGTAATCATCAGGCCCAGGACACCGCTGGAGTTGTAGGTGTGGAGGTTGGGGTCCGGCAGGAGGCTATCGTTCACTGAGGTCACTTGTATGTCCAGGTCGGCGTCGTACCACTCCATCTAGGACCAGAATATTGAATTGACAAGATGAAAAGCTGTGAATGTGGAGGAAGTAGAGTGGAGGGGTACACCTAGAGAGAGAAGGAGCTATTTTTTTATGGTTAAATTATGGAACATATACAATTAATGACAATACCTGTAGTGAGACTGGCACACCTGGGTACACCTAGCATGCATGGAATTAGGTTCTATGATAAGATCTCAAATGAAAAAACTTAACAAGTGAGGCAACCCAGAACTAGAATACCACCATTAGGACATGATAATGTGCCTGAGTCGATAGATATATAGGACATGAGAATTTATCTTTTATGGATCACTTTGTCTTTGTACTGTACAATAAAATTAACCCTGACTGGATAACACATGTAATATTAGGCTACATTATGAATGATTGCATGTAATTAAGGAGTGGTTAATATTACCTGTAGGGATGGTTCTAAGGCTCGGACACAAGGTAGGAACACTGGCTGGTACTCCACAGACACCACCTCCTTCAGTAACAGGTTCTTCACATCTACAAATACACAAAACAGTTTATATATTTATGTATTCTTATACAGTACATTGAAATATAATGCCCATGATTGAATTACGAGTGTAGTTTCTTGTGCAGTGGTAAACTAATCTGATTAGTCAACCAATAATTAAAAAAAAAAAAAACAATGCATTCATACTATTTTATATGTATATACTGAGGCACATACCCCATTTTTTGTTCTATTTATATTTTTTTGTATTAGGGGTGGCCAACTCGAGACAGGCCTACTGTCATACATATGATTACAACGAGGAACAGAACTTATGTGGCGGACTGTACCTGTTAGGATGACCAGTGTTACAGAGGTGTTGAGAGGAGTGGTGGAGGTGGCCAGATTAGACGCCTCACAACGATACTCTACATCCTCCTCCTCCCCTTCCTCCACCACCAGATCCAGATGGGCCTTAGTGATGGTTCGCAGTCGTTCTGTGGTGGCCGGCAGCTCCTCCCGTCCTCTGAACCAGCGTAGGGCAGGAGGAGGGACGCCACCCGAGGTACTGCACGTCAGGCGTACATCGTCTCCTACGCTCACCTGATGACTACCACCACCATCCTCCACTTCCGGGGCTGCTGGAGCTGGAGGTAAAAAATACATTAAGGGGACATTGGTTATTTTTGGGGCTCTACTGTATTTATTTATATATTCATTTATTTTTTAGTTTCCTCCCTAGACCTCCATCAAACATAAAAAAAAAACATCCATTAGATCCCCCTTCTAGATAAATTTGGATATTTTTTGGTAGAAAAATGTACCAGCCAAACGGTTCCTGCTAAATTACAGGATCGCTATCGCTCGCCAGGAAAAAATCGACACCTAAGTGGGGCAAAAGTTCTTATAATTGTCAAACTAATTGGGCGAACGTTTTAAAATCTCAAAACAAATGGGATAAACATGAGACAGATGAGGGTCCAGAAAAAAAATGTTCCAAGTAAAAATCTCCCTTCAATCCTGTAAAGGATGAAAGAACTGGTATGGCGAGTGTTTATTTAGGATTTGTAGAATAGTTAACTATATTTTTCTTTTGCATATACAGGTCTCCTTCAGTATACAATTGGGCTACTTTCCTGAAAACCCGATTTTAAATAGAAAAATCATATAGCGAACCCTAAAATTAATAGGGTAAATGGGGATGCATTCTCGGACCAGCCAAAACACAAACATGTACCTAACAATCTATAATAATGTTGTAAATCGGGGCATCGGATAGTGAGGGAGACCTGTAATCCTATCTTTGTTTTCTTCATAGATCTTGTAAGTGGTGTGAGCATTGGTACGGTCGAGGGGAGTATAGCGATGTAATGCAGTGTGGCTCTGTCTCGAGTCCGCCACCCCCAGAAAAAAATAAAAAAATATGGAGTACAGTAAGGACCCCCAATATACGATTCCACAATGTGCGAAAACCCTAATACATGAGTTACCCCTCGAAAATAACATTAATTAATTAAACATTAATTATGCGAGGTGGTACCACAATACACGAATCGAGAGCTAAGAAGGGGCCAAATCCGCTATTCCCACTTGATACGCGAGCACGTCTACGTTTCGCGAGGCCCAGGAGTAGCTCCGAAAAAAGAAGAAGACGGGCATACGCCTGCCTTCCCTCCCGCTTACCCTCCCTCCCACAGTCCCGCTCAAGCGCTCATAGCCGTGCGGAGTGACCAAACGTTTGTAGTGCCTGCCACTTTTTTCGCCATGCCACGCCAATATAAGAAGATAACACACAAAATGAAGGTGGAAGTGTTGGATCGCAAGAAAAAAGGGGAAGGAAACTGTGCAATAGGCTTGTCAGAGTAAACTGTTCGTACGATTTGGTCAGGGAGGGAGAAGTTGGAGAAAATCGTGAAGTCCTACGGTCCTAGTCCTAGCCTATCTACTACTAATTTTAAGGTAAGGTTTCATATTTTTATTCATTGTTCTTCTTATATATAAGATATAGACTGTACTGTAGAGCCAAAAATGTCGAAAATAGGGCCAAAAATGTCGAAAATAGGCCATAATTGAGAGATGTCACGCAATCTAATTATTCCCATTTAAAGTTAGTTCCACAATACACGAATTCACAATACGCGATGCCTCCTGTCACCCCTATTCTCGCGAATTGGGGGTCCTGACTGTATGTGCCCGAGTAGGTGGATAGATAGAATAGATAGATATACTGTAATAGATAGGTAGATAGATATAGATAGAATAGATAGATAGAATAGATAGATAGAACAGATAGATAGAATAGACAGAATATATAGATAGATAGAATTAGAATAGATAGATATAAACGTACCTTTGTTTTCTCCATAGATCTTGTAAGTGGTGTGAGCGTTGGTAAGGAGGGGCGTACAGTGATGCGAGGCGGTCTGACTCATGGTGTAGAGATGGTCCTGATTGAGCGTCTCTTCAAAGGTGTAGCAGCGGTAGTATGGGTTCGAGTCCTCCTGCCCCCCACCAGCCGACTCCTTACCCAACAAGTAGTGGGTCGACCCCTCGCTCCACAGCGCCACACACTCCACCACTCTTGCTGTTGGACAGACAAATATTACTCAGAGCTTTGTAAACTATTACACTGTTCAAGTGTTTAAGGGGAGGTTTTTAGTTTGGTCTCTAGATATCCATCAAGCTTAAGATTACACCCCCTTGAGCCCCTTTCAAGATAAATTTGCACATTTTTCGGTAGAAAAATGTCCCGGCTTAACCCTCCAACCCCGGCTAGGGTAGATCGTGACTGTACTCTGTGACCGGGGGTTTTGAGGAATTTTGGTCCATGTTGATTCACCTGTTACTCCTGAAATACATGACACAAAGTTATAAAAAAAAAAAAAAAAAATTGCACAAACCTTCATGTGTAGAATGCCGTTGAGTAGAGGTCTCTAGCCCAAGTGATTGCATAATGGCGAGCGCGGGAAGTGGAGTGATTTTTATGCGGGAAAATCTTCCCGCGTTCGGATGCGTCGCCTTGGCCCAGGCCCCGGCTTGGCTAACCTACTGCGCACTTAGCCACTCGTCGCGCCAGAGTTTTTACCTCCCGGAGGCGATTTTATTTATTGATAGTGATGTTATTATAGTTATTTGGAGTCCAATTATATAAAATATGTGTATTAGGCTATCATTGTCACTAATATTTCACATTTTCACTCGATACCGTAGTTTTTATGAGTAATTGAGGCTGGTTATTGTTATATTACGCACTGATTATTCGTTTATTATACTTTGGCCATCTAATATTAGTTCGTGTGTCACTTTCACTTTGGTAAATATGCTTAAGAGAGTGTCACTGTCACTGATAATGCTCATTTTCACTTGATACGGTACATTTTATTAGTAATTGAGGTAGGTTATTGTTATATTAGGCAGTGATTATTCGTTATCACAGGTGTTTATTATACTTTGGCCATCTAATATTACTTCGTGTGTCACTTTCACTTTGGTAAATATGCTTGAGAGAGTGTCACTGTCACTGATAATGCTCATTTTCACTTGATACGGTACATTTTATTAGTAATTGAGGTAGGTTATTGTTATATTAGGCACTGATTATTCGTTATCACAGGTGTTTATTATACTTTGGCCATCTAATATTACTTCGTGTGTCACTTTCACTTTGGTAAATATGCTTGAGAGAGTGTCACTGTCACTGATAATGCTCATTTTCACTTGATACGGTACATTTTATTAGTAATTGAGGTAGGTTATTGTTATATTAGGCACTGATTATTCGTTATCACAGGTGTTTATTATACTTTGGCCATCTAATATTATGTCATGTGTCACTTTCACTTAGTTATATGCTTTGTAAACGTTTTATATACAATTTATTGTGTCTTTTTTCACTTACTTATATATGTTTTCATAATACATGACTTTTTTATCACAATACATGGTTTTATTTCCACTTGTTGCCTATATACATACATATTGTCAGTCTTTGGTACTTTCACTATGATTATTAGTTAGTACTCATGCTTGGTGTGGTACTCAACAAAGCACGGTATAGCACATAGTGACACCTGGCACTCCACACACTGCATGGTGGTCTTTTTCTGCTTCCTCGGCCTCACCTGGCTGTTCCAGCAGACATGGCACCGCCTTCTGCTAATGGTGACTCCATCTCGTTCCAGAGGCAGGTAACCGAGCTTGTGCACATTTAGATACTGTGCACACTGCATGTGGTCCTGAACGGGGCGCCCAGGTTGTGCCACTGCCCTCTGTGGCGTAGCATACCTGTCCAGGAGCTCCACCAACACCTGTTTTTGGAACCTCCGCAGGCTACTGAACTTCCTGGGTGTGCGCGGATTCCGAAGCCTGTAGATATTGTAGGCATTCAGCATTGACATGTCCACCATGTGCAGAAAGAACTTTTTGTACCATCTGCACGAGGTACGCAGACAGTCGATGAAGCCTATCTGCATGTCGGACTTGTCCACCAGCCTCATATTTATGTTGTAGTCCATTACAGCATCGGGCTTGGTCACCCTGACTTGGGTGCGGCGATCCACCTTGCCAGTCTCAACCATTTCCCCCTTGTGGACGGTGCTCAGGAGGTTGACCTTCCGCTGGTCGTGCCAGTGGATACCCAGAATGGGTCCCGACTTCTTCTTGAAGACATCGCCTTTCTTGGTTTTAGGAGGGAAAGTTGGCATGCCCTTCCTTTTCGCTCTAACTGTGCCTACAGTCCCCATCTTGCGCTGATGGAGGTACTTTGAGAGAGTGGGGGACGTGTAGTAGTTGTCCGTGTAGAGGACGTGATTCTTCTGGAAGTACCGGTTCATCATGGCTTGAACCACTGCTCCGCCAAAGCCAATGAGGGGGTCTATTTCCACGTCCCCTTCCTTCCCGCTGTAGACCAGGAAGTCCAGGACATAGCCAGTTTGGCAATCGCACAGCACAAAGAACTTTATACCAAAGCGGTGTCTCTTTGAGGGGATGTACTGCCTGAAGCTCAGCTTTCCCCGGAACAGCACAAGAGACTCGTCAATACAGACGTTGCAGAAGGGCGTGAAGTATGACGTGAAACGTTCTTGCATCATCTCGTACAACGTCCTAATCTTCCACAGCTTGTCAGGGAGATGCATGTCGGTGTTGGTGACAAGATGGAGCGCTCCGAGGATGTCGAGGTACCGGTCCCGAGAGATGTATTTCCCGAAGGCAGGGGTGGATATCAGATCTTTGGTGATCCAATAGTCAGCCAACCTGTGCTTCTTTACATGAGGCATTAGCATGGTGATTGCCAGGAACACCATGAACTCGGGATGAGTCACTGGGGTCCACCGCTTCATGTGGCCCTTGGTCACCTTGCCAAAAAAGTTCACCTGGATTTGGTGGTGCTTGTTTGTCTCCTCTATGACAAACTCAGTAACCTCCTTATCAAAAAATGCCTCAAAAAGCTCATGTGGTGGAGCATTGGGGCCTGCGGGAAAACTTGGGGTAACTCCTGAACCCTCCTGTACCTCATCAAAAGGGGTTACATCAGGTCATTCACTTCATCAGCAGCCACATCCTGCCAGTTGAAAATATAAAATGGGTCCTGCTGGCGACGCTGACGAGGAGCTGCAGCTGGGGCAGCACGCCCACGAACTTTGGCGGCGCGCACCCTAGGGTGGCCAGGGCGGCCAGGAGCATGACGGCCCTGGGCCAAGCGTCTGGGTTGAGGGTCGTCGATGTCCATAAAGTCATCGTCGTTGTCGTCAGAGCCGTCATCTTGCCCTGACGGTGGACCCAGGTAATCATGGCCAGAGTCATCTGTGAGGTGCCCTTCATCTTCAGACCCCCCCTCATAATCTCGCGGGGAACGAATTATGCGTGGGCGGCGTGTAGGTCGGCGAGGTGGGGAAGGAGTGGCAGGTGAGGCTCTGTCATCTTCATGCAGAGGTTCGGGGCTCCTTGGCCTACGACGAGTCGTAGACAGCACTGGTTCAGTGTCTGTAGGTGCAGGTATGGATGCGAGGTCAAATATATCGTCAGGAACCTCTGTTGTAGGCTGGAGAGGTGGGGTGGACCCTGGGGAAAGTTGCAGGGGCGTATGGCTGGGACCGGCAGGGGTGGAAGCCGCGGGAGCCTCGAACAAAGAGCGCCTACTTGTAGCTCCTTTTTTCACATATTTTCTCCCTTTTCCCTTTTCTGTAGTAGTATGTCTCCTCTCGGGGGAAATAGGGGGTAAATAGCCCGAAAGTGGGGGGTCCTCAACCCTAGGCAGTGCTGGTGGTGGTGGGGAAGAATGGCGGGCGCCTGGGGCAACTTGGGTGGCGTGGGTAGATAAGGAAGACAATGGCGGGTCAACCTCACCCTCACGCTCAGCCTCACTGGCACCCTCACGCACTGCTCCCTCACCAAGTTTTAGGGCCTCTTTCCTGGCTGCCGCGGCCGCCTTTTCAAGAACTTGCTTCTTATAAAAACGTATCTTGAATGGGGATTTAGTTGGCGAAGGGCTAGGTGTCGTGTCACTCAACCTAAACTTGGCAGTCGACCTAGTGCTGTCCCATTCGCTCACTCTCACTACACTCTCATCACCTTGCACAACTATATCACGTTCAGTACTATCATCACTTTCATCGTCATGCTCAAATCCAACAAATTGCGCGTCTCTTTGATGAATTTCGTCTAGATCGTCTAAATCTTCACTATAGTGCGACTGATAAGACTCTGAGCTATCACTGCCCAAGTCATCAACACTATTTTGTCCTTCACCACGTTCATAACTCCTCAAAGCTATTTCAATACCTCCAGGAGTCAACGCATCTTGTACGTGCCTTTGCGTTAGGGCGCGACGAACCTGGGCAGGCGTCGAAGGGAGCATGGAAAAGGACACAGGGGAATCACTTTTTGGGCTAGTATCCATGTTGGCGGCAGGGTAGAGACTGTTTTGGTGGCGTACATGGTGTCTGGTGGCGTCACCTAGCGACCACGGAACGAAATGTTTACGCGCGCCATTCGAAAGCACATACGCAAGCAATGGTACAATGTTGTACCACCCGGGTTCCTCGGGTCAAAACATAATGGTACACACGTGTACCACCCGGGGTTGAAGGGTTAAAGCCGGTTCCTCTCAAATTACAGGCTCGCTATCGCTCGCCAGGATAAAATCGACACCTAAATGGCACGAAAGTTCTTAAAATTGACAAAAATGGGTCGAAAGTTCTTAAAATCGTCAAAATAATAGGGCGAACGTCTTAAAATTAGAAAAGCAATGGGGCTAAACATGAGGGAGAAAGGAGTCAAGAAAAAAATCCCTCAAGTGGAAATCTTCCCTTAACCCTCTGTTCCCGGAAGGGCTCTTGAACGCCCATAAAAAAGCATACACGAGCTACCCGGAAGGGCTCTTAAACACCCATGAGGTCAAAGCCTGTGAGCTTCGTGTGCGAGGCGTCGGTCCGACGCATGTAAACAACAGCCGGCTGGACCGACACCCCGCATCTCCGGCCACAAGAAGGAGAGCGTCGCTTGTTCGTGTGTGCCTGTATGTTGTTGTTAAGTATAAAAAAGTAGTGTAAAGTGGCTGTTTTTGCCATAAAGTTATCTCCAATGAAATCATCATCACAACTCAACCAGTTGACTTAGAGAGCTCTACTTAACGCCATTCTACAGGTAAATAACACAGCTACGCTTGGGGATGTGTGGGAGTGCGGGAAGTAGTCAGAATAACAAATATACGGTAGCCTAGCCTAGACGTTTTTCGGCCAAAATACCCGGGTTTCGGGGAATATTTATGTAATGCGTAGCCGGGGCTGGAGGGTTAAGCAAAAGCCATCCCTTAACTAATGGTGCAATGGAATATACAAACAGGCAACTAGACTACCGGTACTGATTTTCGTTAGATACTTTAAAATATTTAATCTATCTATCTATATGCTCTCGCACATACCCCCCCCCCCTTTTTTTTTAAAGCTGGGGGTGGTTGACTCAAGACAGAGCCCGAACAAGGAAAAATAAAAGCATTAAATAAACCCAAAAACAAAACACAAATTCACACACATGTAGCCCATTAATACAGTTTATCAATTTGCTGACTATATTCCAGAGGAATTATTTGGCTAACTGGAAAACTGCTTAAGAGATATTGAGTACCGGTTGTTAACTTGTGCTTGTATGGATGTATGATTTCAAGTTCAAGTAACAGTCAATATTACTATTATTGTTGTTCTTCTTATTATTATTACTATATATATATATGTGTTGTCCCTGTTCGGGCTCTGTCTCGAGTCGGCCACCCCCACCTATGGGGTATGTGCCTGAGTATATACATACATATGTTTATATCCTTACTAAACGGTTGTAGGCTGGGGTTGGTATGGTCAAGACAAGGATAAAAAAAAATATATAAAAGGGAATGTGCCTGAGTATATAGATAGATCTATCTATATTCTATTCTATATACCCAGGCCCAATCCCCACTTTTCCAATTTTTTTTTTTCCCTCTTTTCCTTTTTTTTTCTATTTTTGGGGGGGTGGCTGACTCAAGACAGAGCCAGAATAGGGACAACACAACAGAAAACAATGAACACACAAAAACAAAATATAAATTCACACACATCTAGGTCATCCAGGAGAAGACCCAGAGACCATGGTCACCAAGGTTCCTCCAGCACTCCCCCGGCCCCCGAGCTCCCGGAGAGGTTCCGATCTCGGCAGGCAAACATGCAGCAGAGCGAAACCACAAGTCCTCCCACCACACTTCCAGGCGCACCCTTCATATAAACAGTCTTCCCGGGCCAGGCGCCTGATGGACTATAGTATTATCTAGTCCAACTTGCGCCCGACCCCTTCCCCCAAATGACCACGTGTTCACTCATCTATTCACAAGCATTCTCCATTCATTCCTGTTTATTACCACGATAGCATTAGTTATTATCCTAATAATAGATAGAAGGGCAGAAAGACCCCCATTGAGATGGAGAGACTATGTAAGACAAGCTTTGGATGATAAAGGAATGACTATAGACCAGGCAAGGGTATTGGTAATACACAGGAATGAATGGAGAATGCTTGTGAATAGATGAGTGAACACGTGGTCATTTGGGGGAAGGGGTCGGGCGCAAGTTGGACTGGGGTCTTCTCCTGGATGCCCTAGATGTACATACATAGATACATACAATTTTAAGACTGAGTGCTCCACACATACGTGCAGTTTCAGTCTCTTGTCCTAATGTGTGTGAATTTGTATTTTGTTTTTGTGTGTTCATTGTTTTCTGCTATGTTGTCCCTATTTGGGCTCTGTCTTGAGTCGGCCGCCACCTCCCAAAAAAAAGGAAAAGTGGGGATTGGGCCTGAGTATATACATACATAACTTATCCTAAACTATTATCAATTTAGTGGCAATGATAAATATTGTCTATGTCCTTACTAAATGGTTGCAGGCTGGGGTTGTTGTGGTCAGGACAAGGACTGTAGTAGAAGAGTAGCTTGGTGTTATTGCCTCGAGAGACTAGAGGTGATTGTTCCTGAGGGCATCGACCGTGGGGCCTCTGGTAGGTGAAGGAGCGAGAGCCAGGGAAGGGGCAGGTGACCCGGGACCTCTGGCGGACCAAGGTCAGGCTGGCTGAGTCACTCACCAGGGCACACAGTTGAATTAGGTCACGGCTATTCACACACTCAGCTGAAATAAACCGATTATTATTATTATTGGAGAAAAAAAAAAAAAAAAAAAAAAAAAAAAAAAAAACTTTATGGTAAGTGCCAAAGTATATACATACATCTATCTATTGCCGGATGCCTTACTCCCCTTAATGAGGATGGCCATACACAAAATGCCCCAAAGCAAACCTATCCCCCTACATACATACATGCATAACATTTTAAGACTGAGTGCTCCACACATACGTGCAGTTTCAGTCTCTTGTCCTAATGGCGGTGTTCCAGGCAACCCTGTTAAGGGCTGCTTCACTTGTCAAGTTTTTGGATTCGAGATTGGCATGTACAGTCCGATCCCAGGTCTTCCTCGGTCCACCCCTTGGTGCAGCTCCCTCCACAATCAGAGAACTGCATCTTTTCACCCAAATTTTTTCATCCATTCTCTCCACATGCCCATACCATCCCAGTCTACTTGTACGCATCTCCTCGCCAATACTCTTTATACCTAAACGTCTCCTCAGCTCATCATTTGTTATTCTATCCTGCAGCCTGGCCCCACATATCCATCTCACCATTCTCATCTTATTATACATACATAACATTTTAAGACTGAGTGTTCCACACATAAGTGCAGTTTCAGTCTCTTGTCCTAATGGCGGCGTTCCAGGCAACCCTGTTAAGGGCTGCTTCACTTGTCAAGTTCTTGGATTTGAGATCGGCGCGTATAGTCCGATCCCAGGTCTTCCTCGGTCCACCCCTTGGTGCAGCTCCCTCCACAATCACAGACCTGCATTTTGTCACCCAATTTTGTTCATCCATTCTCTCCACATGTCCATACCATCCCAGTCTACTTGTACGCATCACCTCGCTAATACTCTTTATACCTAAACGTCTCCTCAGCTCAACATTTGTTATTCTATCCTGTAGCCTGGCCCCACACATCCATCTCACCATTCTCATCTCATTACGCTCCATTCTGTTGACATCCTCTACTTTAACGGCCCATGTTTCTGAGGCATACGTCATTGCACTTCTAACACATGAGGCATACACCTTTCCCTTCAGGGGGAGAGGCATTCTTTTCATGGTCAGGATTGGCATCAATTCTCTGAACTTCCCCCAGCCACACCTAATTCTAGCAACAGTGGCAGCCTCGGCCCCACCACCGGCAGAGATGGTATCTCCTAGGTAACAAAACTTGTTCACCAGCTCCAAAGACTCATTTCCAAAATTCACAGCCACAGGATCATCACTTAACACAAGCTCGCCTTTGCACACTACGCACTCAAATTTCTCTATTTCTGACTTATCCTTCGGCAGGGGCCCCTTTATTCTACTACAGCGCTTACTCCCATGGTGTACCCAACATCGACAGATGCTACATTGAATTGAGTTAACGCCCACTCCCTTTCCACACACTGCACATGGGTATGCACCGCTCTTTTCCACATTGCCTCGTCTCAAACTACAATGCATAACGTTCCATTCTGTTGACATCCTCTACTTTAACGGCCCATGTTTCTGAAGCATACGTCATTGCATTAAATATTATTTTCTAACACATGAGGCATACACCTTTCCCTTCAGGGGGAGAGGAATTCTTTGCATACATTCTCTGACCAACACATTGACCACAGAATGTGGATGATGGGCGTCCCCACCTACATAGCGATTTTGATAAGTTCTCGTCTTTCTATTGTGTCGTCCCTGTTTTGGTTTGTAAGTTCTTCATTATAATTTGAATTGGTGGCGTTATAAAAATAAATAACACATTTCACAAAATATATTACTGTTCAGCATTGATGCAGATGCAGTATTTTACTGCCATGGCCAAATTTATAAAGTCTTATTATTTTTCACCAACCCACCAATTAACTTACAAATAAACCTAATTAATGAAATCAATGAAAGTATTGAATACATGAGGTACTCCAAGGACTCAAACCTAGGATACTCACACCGAAATTCCGCACACTAAGCATTACGCTATAAAGACAGTCAAGAACTTATTATACACTCTACTGCATAATAGACATACAGTACTTACATTGTTGATAGAGCAGCAAGTTGTGATGTTTCTCTGTTATGATGACACATTTATGACAACCGGATGATCTGTTGATGAAACAATAAAACAATAATTTGAAAGCTACAGTTCTATCACAAATTGAGAGATAATATATAGATACCGTAGTACTATAGTCAATTTTTTCCAGCTGATGGTAAATTGCCACATATTCATCTTAATAACTTGGCTATTATGAAGATTTTGTAGTGAAATATGTTGATGATTATGAAAATTTGGCAATAAGATGATGCAGACACATAGTAGTTTCATATTTTATCATTAAATATCGATAAATCAGTTGCTAAGGGATTCAATTTGCCATCAGCTGGAAATAAACCGACTATAATAGTGGTAACAATTATTTTACTGATCAAGTTAGGAATACAATAGTACAGTATAGTATGTCATCACTAAAGGAGAAGGATGTACTATAACTTGCTCATGTAGTGATGTACACCCTTTTAATCCATTCACTGAAAAAACAATATATTTTATATGTGAACATACTTACTCTCTGATCCTGTATTTGTTGTCCAAAGACCCATCACATTCTCCGTGGAACATCTGAGAGTTGGATATGGTCATTTCACCTTGCTCGCTCCACCACTCGCCGCTCCAGTCTTCCGGTGACTCGCACCACTCTGAAATAGAGGACGTAAAATGGCAGGTAAAATGTCGTGTCTTAAAAGGATATGCAATCACTCACAATAAGTTTTGTCACCTGTCATATTTTTCTAACCTTAGGAACACTAAAGTCACCAGTGATGTGTTAAAAAGCATACCTCACGATGCCAGTTATCTTCAATATCATATAATGTATTAGCTAAGATACCCGGCGCTGCTCGGGGGAAAATCAAAAGCCCCCACCCCTCGCGGCCCGGGGATGATTTCCGCTCGATTTCCACATCTACCCACTATCACTTGATAACTAAGACGACTTGAATATAGATATTTTAGGACCATATGTATTGACCTATTTCCAACACATTTCAAGGGAGAGTTGATAAAGATTTTTAAGGAAATTTGGTCTCGGGGAGGGGGGGGGGGGGGGTCGTGGGAAATATGAATGCTGCAGTCCTTGAGTTAATGTCAACAATTTTTTCAACCCTTCAAATATAGGCTCTCTAGTTTAATGAATTAAATATATTATTTTTAGTGTGGATACATGAATAATTAATGCAAAAGGGGTTGTATGGATTAAGAGAACTAATTTGCAGTGGTATGTTTATGTGCAGAAAATGGATAAGAACAAAATGCCAAGATAAATAAACGGAAATCCAGTGAGAGGCACAGCTGGTTGTTGTTGTTGTTGTTCCCCAAGCTGCCTGGCTGAACAGCCCCAAGGTCCCGAGCACGGCCAAGGCCATAACCGAGCGCCCCCACAGAACCTTCCCTGCCGACCACAATAAAGCCTGGGTGACCGAAGCCACTCCATGGCGGGGAGCTGAGGAGGGTGCGGAAACGCCCGGGAAACCAAAGCCCCACCCAGGGCCCTGTGCCCCTCAGCAATTATGAAGAGAAAGTTGAGGGGGCAAGGGAAAAAATGTGACGCTTTGGCTTCCAATCTTGGTAGATTGGGAGGTCAATCCACGGAAGAGAAGCCGTCACTCGAGATCTAGAAGATATACAGGGTGTTCCAGTAATGCTTTTCATAAATTATATGGTGGATTCATCAGACAAAAATAAGAATAAATTACTCTATGAACATGAGGTTGAGTATTTATAATAACGGAGTTATTACATGATTTAAGTTAACGATAGATACAATGCCATTCAGTCCAAGGGGTAATGTTGCCATTTTAGTGGATTATATCCATTTGGCCTTCGCTATCGCTTGCTAGCCTCAAGATAGTGACCAGTAGCGATCTGACTTTTCGGTAGAAAAATATGTCCGGCTTCGCCGGTAGAAAAATCAAATCCGGCGAAGCCGGACATATTTTTCTACCGAAAAGTCAGATCGCTACTGGTCACTATCTTGAGGCTAGCAAGCGATAGCGAAGGCCAAATGGATATAATCCACTAAAATGGCAACATTACCCCTTGGACAGAATGGCTTTGTATCTATCGTTAACTTAAATTGTGTAATAACTCTGTTATTATAAATACTCAACCTCATGTTCATAGAGTAATTTATTCTTATTTTTGTCTGATGAGTCCACCATATAATTTATGAAAAGCATTACTGGAACACCCTGTATAAGTAAAAGGAATAGTCAGAGTAAGCTATGGGTATGGCAGAGATCACAGCTGGTTGTGGTAAACACCAATGGTTGGGAGAAGGCAAAAAATAATTAGAAGAAAAACAATGGATGGAACATTGTCTATCTATCTACCCCATTTTTTTTCCTTTTATTTATTTATATACTGTACCTGTATATTTTTTTCCTGAGGGTGGCCGACTCGAGACAGAGCATTGTAGCACGGAATATAGAAACATATCTAAACAAACTAACTTGGACTTCCCAACTTCCCAAATTGACTAATTCCTTGAACATGACGAGGTGCATTGTTATATGACTGTGCGATCAGTTTGCTTGGGAACCAAATTGACTTGCTCATGTAGTTGTGTACACCCTATGTGGTGGATTGTGATCTTTTATTTCAAAATTTGATTTATTAAGTGTTGCTTCCACATAGCGATTTTGATTAGTTCTTTTGCATTTATCTTGTGTCGTCCCTGTTTTGATTTGTTTATTTTGCAAGTTTTACATTATAATTGGAAGCATTTCTGCCATGGCCATTCTGTAGCAGAGGCTTCTCTGAACAATACAAGGTGAAAGTGTCGGAAATAATGATGATGAACATGTGAAAGAGACTAATTTTCTCTTTCCCTCGTTAAAATTAACAGACAAGAGGAAAGTGAATCCTTTTAAATCTATTATATATCTCTTACCATTGATAGGAGTGGCAGCTAGGTTGAGATTGTAAACACGTTGACTTATGAGTGTCCCGTCCGTACTAGTGAGCGAGCACTGGTAGCGACCTTGGTACCCAGCGATCATAGGGCCCACATTCAGGTCATACTGGGTGGTGCTGCCTCCGGGATCCTCGGTGTTGGTTACTTGGGTCGTCAGGGATACTCGAGGGTCAAATTCAAGTTCATCCTCCGTCAGAACCTTTACCACGTCCTCCTCTCCATTCATAATGTGGCTCCAGCTTAGATACTGTTATGAAAAAGGAGAAAGAATAGACAGAATTGGTTGATATAAATTGAAAAGGCAGCTCTATGTTTTGAACCGATATACCATGTTCCCCTGGTGGCAAAAGTAGAAAAGAAAGCCTTTCATCTCATTAACTCACGTCCACTCACCGACTCTCTGCAATCTCACTCTCTCTTCGCCGCATTGTTGCATCTCTCTCACTATTCTACCGCTATTACAATAATGAGTGTTCCTCAGAGCTCTCTGTGTATACCACCTCCTCTACGTAGAGTACGTTGTAACCGTCTTGCAACACAATCCCATCCCTACTCTGTGCAACTCTCCAATCCAAGAGTGAAACAATATTCTTAAACCTTCTTCTATTCAACAGTCGAGCTCTGGGACTCACTCCCCTCATCCATCTTCCCCTCATCCTTTGACTTACATTGCTTCAAACTCTGTGTGTATAGGCATTTTGGCTCGAACGTTCCTTGATTTTGGCCTTCTCACTCTTTCAACTGGGAAAGGCACTCATTACAGGCAGTTATGCCTTTTGTCTCCCTCATCCACATACATTTTTTTTTTTTTTTTTGTATGGCCCACAGGCTTCATTCCGAGATTTCTCACAGCATAATTGTACAGTATATCATTTATTAATAGCCTACTAGAAAAAACAATGACTTACATAATTTCTGGCGCTATCACTCCAATGCTGAAATGAAAACGAGAAAAAATAAACAGATGTGTGAAAGGTAATGGTATTTATTATTAATTATTATTTATTAGGAAAATTATTTTTTAAGAGACTGAAACTGCACGTATGTGTAGAGCACTCAGTCTTAAAATTGTATGTATGTATGTATGGAACGGATCACTAAATAAAATACTTGTAACAGCCATCTCATAATGATAACCTAATGTAAAATATAATGATCCAATGTTTTATCTATATTTAAGAAAGGACAAATGGCAAAGATTTACATACATGTTATTGATATATCAATATAATTCGTTCATTCTAGGTTGGGCAGAAATCGTAACTACTAACCTTTCATAACTCAAAAAGGACTAGAGTAATTGAGCTAATATTTCTACCGATGCAGACGACATAACACTCAAATGCACACACCATGACCCAAACACAGCAACAGATCTCCTTCAACCCTATCTACACACTACATGGCTGGTGCACTACAAACAGACTTAATCTAGCCCCAGCCAAATCCATCGCAACCCTGCTCACAAGCTGGACAGGAGAACACGAATGCATCCCTCGACTCACCATAAACAACACACCCCTAACACATACACACTCACCCAAAATCCTAGGAGTAACATGATACTCATATGACATTCAAACAGCACATCACAAACACGAAAAAGAAACTGACACCCAGACTTAACGCCCCAGGTCACTTGCTCACACAAATTTGGACACAACAAAGAAACCACCACCACAGTTTATAAACAATACATAAGATCAGTGATGGAATATGCAAGCCCAGCCTGGGCCTCTAACCTAGCTGAAACAGATCACAAGACCTTACAGACTATTCAAAACAAAGCCCTAAAAATCATTACAGGCTGCACAGCTACTACACCCACAGATAATCTACATCAAGAAACCAAAATCCTCAAAGTCAAAGACCATCTGGATATGAGAGGCACTCAATTTCTGGCAGCAGCCTCTACAAACCAAAACCACCCACTACACTACATGGCAACACACCCACAGACACCAAGAAATATCAAAACAACACCCAGCACACGGTATCACACACAAATACTGTCCTCTCTCCCTCCCTGCCCACCCAAAACCAGCTTCCAGAAGCACATCCATACTCATATCTCTCGCCGATCCATCCACTCACTCATAGACAACACGCAGCTGCAAGCACAACCTCCCGAAATCCATCCTTCCGAATCCTCCCTTCCTCGCGAGGACAGAGTCCACCTGGCCAGGCTGAGATGCGGACACCATTCGGCTCTTCTGAGCTATCAGAAGAGACTGGATGACTCCGTCGTCGACACCTGCCCAGGATGTAACACAGCACCCCATACCATCAATCACATCATAGAAGACTGCATTTCACACAACCACTTACGCCAACAACACAATCTACACTCAATGAGAGCTCTGTGGGAAAGCCCGATCGTGGCCATGGCCTTCCTCAGGGACTTGGGGCTGTTCGGCCAGGCAGCTTAGGGAACAACAACAACAACCTAGGGAATATGTGTAGAAATTGACAGCTCATTTACTCTAGCCCTTTTTGAGTTACAGAGGATAGAGGTTACAATTTCTGCCCAACCTAGAATGAACGGACTATAGACAACATACAAGACATTTTGGTTTATGATTGATTAAGTAACACCCCGTTCTTAACATTAATCATCAATTACAAACCCCAATGTACTTAAATAAACTAATGAAAGCATATGGTCCTCCCAGGATTCGAACTCGGGACACCACACCTAGAACATAAACATCTAAACCATTACACCACCAACACAAATTTATACTCACAAAATTGACCGGCACAGGAGCTTGACAAGTTAAAGTGACATAATCCAACGACTCCACAGTCACGTCAGACTCTCCTTCACCATACAGGCCTAATGTTGGCTCTGAAACAAAAGAAAACAAAAATATTATATTAGTCTATATATGAGGCATGGTTAGTACTATTATATTGTACTGTACAACTAATAATAATATAAATAAAATAGACTAAAATAATAATGCTGCATCTCTCTCATTGTGTTACTGTTGTTGTTGTTGTTGTTGTTCCCTAAGCTGCCTGGCCGAACAGCCCCGAGTCCCTGAGAAAGGCCATGGCCACGATCGGGCTTTCCCACAGAGCTCTCATTGAGTGTAGATTGTGTTGTTGGCGTAAGTGGTTGTGTGAAATGCAGTCTTCTATGATGTGTTTAATGGTATGGGGTGCTGTGTTACATCCCGGGCAGGCGTCGACAACGGAGTCATCCAGTCTCTTCTGATAGCTCAGGAGAGCTGGATGGTGTCCGCATCTCAGCCTGGCCAGGTGGACTCTGTCCTCGCGAGGAAGGGAGGATTCGGAAGGATGGATTTCGGGAGGTCGTGCATGCAGCTGCGTGTTGTCTGTGAGTGAGTGGATGGATCGGTGAGAGATATGAGTATGGATGTGCTTTTGGAAGTTGGTTCGGGGTGGGCAGGGAGGGAGAGAGGACAATAATTGTGTGTGATACTGTGTGCTGGGTGTTGTTTTGATATTTCTTAGTGTCTGTGGGTGTGTTGCCATGTAGTTTAGTGGGTGGTCTTGGTTCGTGGAGGCTGCTGCCAGGAATTGAGTGCCTCTCATGTCTCATGTACTGTTAGTACAATAATCAGCGTTCTTTAGAGCTTTTTCAAAATTTATCAAAAACATACCTGGTGGCGGAGGATAGATATTATAAGCGACGTCAAACTGCGTGTCTCGGGGAAGGCACATGGCGGAGTGGTTGTGCCCCATGTAGTACTGGTGGTCCCGGCCGGGGGTGGAGACATAGGTGAAGCAGCGGAACTGATTGTCAAGGTCCAAGTACGGGTCCACGTGGCTTCCGATCAGGTAGTGGGTCGTCTCGTCCGACCAGTACGCCACACACACAAACTCCTCCTCTGTTGGCGGGAGAATGTTGATATTAAGGAACACCCTGTTCTTAACATTAAACCCCAATTTAATAATTTTAATAATAATAATAATAATAATAATAATAATAATAATAATAATAATACAGTAATAACAATATTAATCGTCTGGTTACTTAAATAGCGCCCATCTCCTCCTTCGAGGATTCTCAAGCGGTTGTCACTTTTTTAATCAACCAGACACCATTACCCATCCCCCTTGCTCATGGGGAGATAGTAACTGCCGGCTATGTCTCAGAAAAACTTTTTAATCTGAGCGGGGATTGAACGCGAGACTGCAAGATGGGAGCAATGACGCTATCAACTGATCCAGCCGGACGGCTGAACGGACTTGAATAAATTAATGAAAGCATATGATCCTCCCAGGATTCGAACTAGGGACACCACACCCACAACCTAAGTATCTAAACCATTACAGCACCATCCACAAATGGCATACTTGCAGCAGTCAAAATCAATCCTTAATGGTAATCTGTGCTATACCGACAGACAGGTATATTTCGTTGGACACTTCTAGAGCTATTAGAAACACCTGAGGACTGATGAAATCTGATCACAAGTTACCATGTAAGTTTAAAGAAATATAAGATCTGCGTTTTTTATTCATTGACTATATCTATCTATCTATCTATTGCCTGACGCCGTGATCCCCGAAGGGGTGGCCACGAACGAACCGCCCCCATGCACCTCTGTCCCCAGTCAGTCGACGCCCCTCCCCCCAACCAGCACCGCCTTCGTTCATGTACTTCCTCACTCCATCCTTCCACCTCTCATTCGGTCTACCTCTCCCTCTCTGTCCCTCCACCTCGCTCTCGTACACCCTCTTAGTCATTCTCTCGCTTTCCATACGGCCGAACCATCTCAAGTTGTTCCTTTTTACACTTTCCAGCACATCTACCTCCACACCACACCTCCTTCTTACTTCCTCATTAGTCTGTCTATCCCTCCATGTAACTCCGCACGCACTCCTTAAGTAATTCATTTCCACTGCTCTCACTCTTGGTCTGAGTCTCTCAACCAACGTCCATGCTTCGCTTCCGTAAGTCAGTGTCGGGATTACCACACTGTCATGCAAGGACTTCTTCACTTCCATACTGACCACCCTATTTCTTGTTACTGCTTTTAGCATTCCTACAACCCTCTTCCCCTGTTGTACCCTCTTCCGAACTTCTTCATCCATAGTCCCATCTTTACTCAACACACTGCCCAGATACTTAAAAGAGTTGACGATCTCCATAGCCTGACCGTTCAGCTTCACCTCACACTCTGTGACTTCACCCCTTTCAAAGACCATAACCTTGCTCTTCCCCACATTTACCTTCAAATTCCGTTTTTCGCACACTGTTCCAAACTCATTTACCAGACCCTGCAACTCCCATTCATTATCACTCATCAGAACTTTATCATCCGCAAACAGCAGTATAGGTAGCTTCCACTCAATTCCCTCCCTTTTCAGCGATACACCAACATTCACTGCTCTTGATAGTATTTCTTTCATGACTCCATCCATATATACAGTAAACAACCACGGGGACATCACACACCCCTGTTTCAAACCAACATTCAGGTCAAAGAACTCGCTCTGCTCACTCTCCACACGTACTGCCGCCTTTGCACCCTCATACATGCTCTTCACTGCTTTCAGCAACTTGCCCTCTACTCCGTATATTCTAAGTACTTTCCACAAACCTTCTCTATCCACTCTATATCCATTAATAAAAAAAAAAAAAAAAAAAAAAAAAAAAAAGTGTTGGAAATAGATGATCTGAATGTGTAATGTAAAACTTGCAAACTAAACAAACCAAAATTGGGACAAGGACAATATAAAGTCAAATTAAATTATCAAAATCGCTATGTGGAAACAACGCTTACTAAAATGAAAATTATTAAATAAAAGAACACAATCCACCACATAGGGTGTACATTACTACATGAGCAAGTTAATCTGTTTCCCAAGCAAACTAATCGCACATATAACAACGCACTATTGTCACGTTAAAGGAAGTAGTCAAGTTTGGGAAGTCCGGGACGTTCTGGCAAATTTTACTAAACTCTGCATGAATAAAGAAACTACATGTTAAATGTCAAAATATTATTTAAAATCAAATTTGCAACATGACAAGACATTAACAATAGTACAAAATACAAATATTGATAAGATATCTACACTATTACAAAATAATATAAAATACAGTACAGCACTCACTAACGATAGTGCTATCGGGTAGGTACCTGTAAGCATAGCATGCCTCAGTGACCCCTATCAATAACTACCCTACAAATAACCTACATTTATAGCACAAATAAACTAAGGAAATCGCAAAAGTAAGCAATTGATACTATCGACAATGAATACATATAATATAAAGACCAATAATTGCAAAATATGAAGTAACAACAGATTTAAACAAAGAGTACTCTTTTAACAAGAACAATAAATTTAAAAAATCATCAATATTAATATTAATAATAGAAAAAGAAAAAGATAAACAATAAATACTGTACAGACAAAAAACAATAAATACAGACAAAAAGTAAGCAGAGGTTATACAAGAAACTTCAAGTTAAAAATGCTTGATTAAAATTATTGATGTAAAATTTTAGAATACAGTCACAATAATTGACCCTAAAAAGATTAAATTTATGGAACAATTTACTTGCCTCAAAACCTCTGTCCACTAAGAGTCTGTATAGTAACCTAGCTCTAGCCCAAAAGTCATCTACTTTAGTGCAGATTTTATAAAATCTTATTAATTGGGAATAAAAACAATTATAAGTTATTTTACTATCGATATTACTACTAGGGAAAGGAAAGTTTATTACGTTAAAATTAAAATCATCAACTTTGTGATATAGCCTACTTTAAGTATGCACTGTTCATTAACAATCTCTATATTTATATCAAGAAAATTTTCAACTTTATAATTTACATTACATTGTGTGAGGGGAATAGAATTAGGGTAAATAAGTTTAGCAACTTGATTAAAATTTAACAAATTGCAAACAAGAATATCATCAATATATCTACTATTATTACTTAACAGTTTAGCAAGTGCTAATTTTTCTGGGATTTTATTTTTCTTGCTACTGTCAACTAATTCTTTTATATATTTAAATTCTAAAGCAAGCAAGAATAAGTCTGCAATTAAAGGGCTAGCATTTCCACCCATAGGAATTCCTAATATTTAGTTTGCAAGTTTTACATTTTAATTTGTTTGAAAATGTACGGCCCGAATCTAACATAAGTATTGAAAAGGAGGAATTTAAGTTTTTAAGTTTAGTTCTATCAAAATATACAGAACTAGTGGGAGTAGAGCTAAGTGATGCATTATTAAAATATGTATAAACATTTATGAAATAATTACCATTCCTAACGAACCTGTCAAAGTGCAAATCTATAATAAAGCAAAGCTCTGAATATACTAAATCTAAAGGCAAATTGGTATACAAAGTTTTGTCTTTTGTCTCCCTCACTCACATAGGAAAAAAAAAAAAAAAAAAAAAACCTACCTTGTACCACAGGGTCGTCACAATCATAGTATTGGAACTTCATGTTGACATCATTGGCGACTGTGAGGTTGAACGGCACGTCCGGACAGTGGCGCCCCGGGGAAGAGATGGTGAAGCTCCGAGGGCCGGCTATGGGGCAGCGCGAGGGACCTGGCCGCACTCTCACCACCGTCAGGGTCTCATCGTCAGCGGTGAACGAGGCACAGAGGGTATTTATATCTTGGGTTTTACGACATTTGGCTGAAAGTTGATAATAATTATTTTTTATTTATATATATATTTTTTTTGTATAGGCTAATGTAAAACTTGCAAACCATCCATCCATCCATATAGGCTACTCAGCCACATACCCCATTTATATATATATATATTTTTTTTAGCTCAGGGTGGCCGACTCGAGACAGAGCCCGAACAGGGACAACACAACACAACAAAAACAGAACACAAACTCACACACATCTTACAAAATAAACAAAACAAAAACAGGGACGTCATAATATAAAGACAAAATAACTTTATCAAAATTGCTATGTGGAAATAACACTTTAGTAAAATAAAAATAAATAAATAAAAGAACACAATCCACCACATAGGGTGTACATCACTACATGAGCAAGTTAATATGTTTCCCAAGCAAATTAATCGCACATATAACAACGCTACGGCTTGCGCCAATATAATTTAATATACTGTATAGTGACTTACATTTTCTATACTGCAATAAGTTAGGGTGCCTTTCGTTCATCTCATAACATCGGTAACACTGCTTCTTCCTGGGGGAAAAATATATATATATAATTTTTCACGTAAACACAAAATAGATCCTTTACTAATTTTACAAAATTGATTATATCAACTGCATACAATCGCTCAAAATATAGCAAGGATACAATTAAAAAGACGTCTCCGGTACAGAAGGGGTTAAGAATGTAGAAGTTGTCCGAGGTGGAGACACAGGTGTTGCGACTGATGCCAAACTAACGAGGTGAATACGATAAAGACCAGCGTGGACTTTACCCCTTTTGTACCGGTGACGTCTTTTTATTTTTATTCTAGCTACATTTCAGCCCTATGAGAGTCTTGAGTGGTACTTGAAAAGTAGACAGAATGGATAAAAAACACCATCTGAGGAAGAGCACTTTATTGACAATGTTTCGCAGATAGCTTCATCAGGTCACTAACATGCAGGAACACAAAAACGATTGCCGCAACAATAATATGAATAATGCCTGTGTCATCCACAGGGACAGAACTACCCATCTCATGAACTGGGATGGGGCTAGCATGCTGATTCGTGAATCTGACAACTACAAACGGAAGTGCCTCGAGTCAGCAGTGATCACGACTAGCGACACCGTAGAACAAAACAGTGGAATGTTCACACTAGCACGTCCCCTCTCTCATTTAATCCTTACCAAGAAAATATTACACAATAGAAACCCCATACGACCCCCTTGAATTCAACTTCACTCATCCCCCTACCTAGTGCGTATGTCTGTGTTCGTGTTACACATTATTTAAGATTGTGTGCATCTGTAGGTATGTATGTAATATATATGCTTTCTGCAGTGTTGAAGTATGAATGTATGTATATGTGTGTATATACGTATGTATGTGTATATGTGTATGTGTATGTATGTGTATATGTGTATATATATATATATATATATATATATATATGTATATATATGTATATGTATATATATATATATATATATATATATATATATGTATATATATATATATATATATACATATATATATATATATATATGTTTGTGTATATATGTTTATATTTGTTAGTAGTCTTGGCAAATCCAACGTCAAGGCTATTAACCTAATTGCAATGACGACTTGTCTATTTTGACTGCTATGTCGTCATTCCAACCGCGGTTAAAAAGAAAACGTCTAGAGTCTACTCCTTATCTTGCTCTAGGAGACGTTGTACATTAACCAAAACTACCACCGAAGGTGAAAAAAGCATAGAAGAGAAGAAAAAGGGGTTTACCTTAGTTACCGCTTAAGGCCCATCCCGTGTTCCGTCATGTGCAGATCCCTGTCGAACGTGCGCATGAGCGACCCTCTCTTGTCATAATTTTTTCACGCGCTCCATTGAATGCAGTCGCTTTTGTTGTGCTCCTTTAATTCACCCTGTTTAGGTTCGTTTCGGCTTATCTGGCCTTCTTTTTTGTTAGACAGATGTTACGTGATCTAGGGCACACGTAAATGGGCTCCTCAGTGTGTTTAATGGAGACGCGTGTGGAAATAGCTACCGAAGGTACGGGGGCGCCTGGCGTTCCTCGTGTGTGTTTTTCATTCCTTTCTCTTTTCATATTCTTTTTTCCTGTTAGTCTGGGCATAGTTTAGCTTTTAGCTTATTTTAGCCTAGCTTGTTTCTCATTCAGGAATTGCTATGCCCCTATGAGTTTTCATATTTTCATAGCCTAGGTGTACAGTTGGTTCACAATCTGAGATTTCGTGGTGGCGGTGCTGTTTGTCGGGTTTGTGTCGGCCGCATTATTAGCGTCATTCCCGAGTCCCCCCTTTCGAGCCTTCACTGTGTCTCAAGGGCCTGGGCGCTTGGTGGTTCGTGATATCCAGGGGTACCCCACGGGGGCCCCTCCCTCACACCACAGGGTTTTTCGCCCCTGACACATTCTCTCCTCACGGCTAGGCGACCCTTTTTCTCGCCAGTTTCATTTACTGGTTTTTGTGTTCCCTTCCTGTTTTCACCTCCATCCTTTCATACCCTTTTGCCCAATCCTGGGGTACCCTACGGGGGCCCCTGTTTGTGCCAAACCACCCTTCCTGCCACTTCTCCTCATGGGCTTTGCTCTATCTCTGTGGGTTGGGTGGTTCCTGGGGGATGTGCCTCCTCTCCCCTGGTGTGTCTTCCTTGCCTCTCCCTTGACCGGTTGAGTCAGGATATTATCAAGGAAGACACTGCTCAGCTTGATGGCCATCGTCGCTTGGAGTTCATAAGGAGATGACGCTTTTTTCTGGGCCTCTTTTGGTATTCCCTAGACGCTCCTCTCGCTTTTTCGGCGCCGGACCATCTCGGCCGGTCCTGCAAATTTGCGGGGGCTTGATTCGGTCCTCTGGGACATTTCGGCTCCCCGCAAATTTGCGGAGATCGTTGGGGGGTCCCGCAAAATTGCGGGAGGGTGGTGTCGGTAGGTTATGCCTCCATTGGCCCGCAAATTTGCGGTAATAGTTGGCTTTCACTATTGACTTTTTTTATGTCATCTTGTTGCCTGATACTATATTGGTGTATGCACTTTACTGGTGTTATAGGCCCTGCATGTAAGATGTTGAGTGGTGGTTAACACTTTCTCCATCTTTGCAGGTTCTGCTAGTGCTCTTCCGCCTCGGCCGCCCTCCTCACCTACCTCTGTGCTCCCAGTTTAGGGTGAGTACGGATACCTGTTTGCATGTGTGTTCCGGTTTCCCTATGCTCCTTCCCTGGTTCTTCTTGGACATTCTCTCCACTTACTCCTTCGACGTGCTGATTATGGTGTGTGTGTTCTTCTAGTGCAGGTAGGCTGCCTTGCTTTCGCCTTGGTTGTCGCTCCCCGTGCTTGGAGAGGCACAAGTCCTGCTTGCGCCACTCGCTCTGTGTGTCCTCTACGGCCTACCTCCCTGCTCTGTGTGGCACGTGTCTGGCCCTGGTGGTTGTGCTGCTCCATGGCCCTGGTTCCTCGGCGGCGGCTGTGGCCTCTGCTTCCCTTCCGTCGGTGTGGACGATGGTCTCCCGCCACATTAGGACTGTGGGCCACCGTTCCCCGGCCTTTGTTGCCGACCGGATCCGCGTCGCCCTGGGTATCCCTGACCCGACTGAAGGCCGTTCACCTGGCCCTCTCCCTGCTCGGGCTCTCTCCCCTGGGTCCCGCAGCCGGTCGTCCCATCGTCGGGGGGTTCCCCGGCTCCGTCCACGCTCTCGCTCGCCTCGTCGTCCTCCTGATCGCCTTGACGACGCCCATCGCCCTCGTCATGGTTCTCGCCCTGAGGCCGGGGTTAGCGGCTCTGCCCCTGTGCGCCCTCCCCTGGCCTCTACGGATAGGGGCTCTACTCCCTTCCGCCCGCTTCCCCAGCCCAGACGACTTCCTCTTACGTTGTCCTCTCCGCGCGCGGTTGTTCATGCTGTAGCTGGCCCTCTGCTCCCTCCTCCTACACTGTCCAGGAGGGTCCGCCTGGATGTCGTTGCTTCTCCTACTTCACCTGCTTCAGTGCCTATTCTTGCTTCACGGTCTCGTCCCACGGTGGTGGTCCCTCCCTCCTCCGCCTCGGTGTCGGGCCGCCCTGTTATCTCAGCCCCGGGGATCCTTGCTCTGTTTCCCCCCGCGGCTCCTGGCCTCCTTTCACCCGGCCAGCCTTCCCACTCCCGTCGTCCTGCTCCTCCTCATTCTTCTCTTCCTGACCTTCACTTACCGTCTCGCCAGGGGGGTACCCCTCCTCTTGCCTCGGTGGGGTTTCGCGAGGTTTTGGGGTCCCCTTTCTCAGGAGCTGATGTGTCGCTGGAAGAGGGGAATGGTGCTGTTTCCCCCTCGGCCGTTCGTGATCGGGGACGAGTCCCTCAACGGCGACACAACCGTCGTCGCTCGCCTTCCTTGGGCCGCGACGCTGCTGGTTCGTGTCGTGGGTCTCGCTCCCGCTCACGCTCGCCCCTACGGGCCGCCCAATCTGGGGGGGGGGTAGCCTCTCTCGGATCGATTGTCGGCTATGCAGGGCTGGGTTGTGTCACGCTTCGACGGGCGCTTGGAGTCGATGGAAGACTCCCTCTTCTCGCCCTTCTTGGCGGTGACTCGCCCTCCGCGCCTCACCCTACCTACCCCTGCTACGGTCCCCCTCCCTTCTGCAGGCCTACCCTCTGGTCAGACTTCAGCCGCCCTGACATCCTTCCGGCTGTTCAGTCCCTGGCTGTGTTGACGGGTCTGTCCTCCTATGGGACAGGTTTGTGCGACGCCGGTACGCCTGGCTTAGCCATCATGCTCAGTCACCCTCTCCCATTGGAGGCCTGGTTTGCTGAGGCCTTCGACTTCACACACCGATCCGTCGACGGCTCTCCTTCCGTCCCTCCCCCGGAGTCGTCCCTGATTTTGCCTCCTCTTGTGTCTGTCGGCGGGTTGGACGGCGCGTTCTGGTCCTGGATGAGCGCGCCCGTTCTTGAACTTTGTTCTATTGCTACCCCGTTCTTCTCTCCTCCGGATCAGCCCTCTGTCGCCAAGGTTTTTCCCTTGCGACAGAGGGTGACGGACTTATTGTCTTGTCTTTAGGTTCCCTCCAGACGTCTGTTCACCACCTGCGGCTTTTCGAGGCGTCTGCGCCAGGCGATCTTCGCGAGGGTTTGGACCGCGTTCAGCGGGTCCACCTTCGGCTCGCGGTGTCTTTGGTTCCCGAGCTGAAGGCGGTTTTGTGCGCGGCAACTCGGCACTGCACGACGGTACGGTCTTCGTTCTGCCGGCCGGCCCCCTTGGTTATTCGTCAGGGTTTGTTTTACTCTGCGCTATATACGTCGGGGTTTTTTACGCAGGATGCTTGGGAATGCTACGCTTCTCTGTCGGCGGCCCCTGCTTCCGCCACACGACGCCGCGCTGTGTCGTTACGGACCCTGCTTACTTACAGTTTCTTACAGTATTCTTACAGTAGATCCTCTGGAAAAAGGCAAACTATGCCTGTGTATCCAGCTCAGTACCAGTACTTGCACTGCTGCGGTCGTTCACGGTGTTGGCGGCGGCGGTAGCAGACGCAACATTTTTACTATTCTGTATTTTTGTTTTATAATCAAACTTCAAATCTTGTCTTCCCCATGCTTTATCAAGATTACTTTCAAACTCCCTTATTGATTCGGAATCGACTACATACTGGGGCAGTGCGTTCCACTCATTTACCACTCTATCACAAAATGAGTTCTTCGCCTTCTCAAGCCTATTTCTTTCTTTGTAAATTTTCTTAGAGTGTCCTCTCGTTCTTGTTCCCTCCCGCATCAAGAAGATACCTTCACACACATCCTCATCGTACTTTCCTGACACTATCTTAAAAGTCTCTAACATATCCCCTCTCTTTCTCCTATATGCCAGTGTCGGAAGTCCCAGTGTCCTCAACCTCTGCTCATAGCCCGCGTTCTTCAACGTTGGTACCAGCTTGCTAGCTCTTCTCTGCACTTTCTCCACTGCTTCTATATCTTTTACCATATATGGAGCCCACACCTGGTTTGCATATTCCAGGTGTGGCCTAACCAGCGCTGTATATAGATTCCTGAAGATTCCTCCGTCAAGTGACACAAATGTCCTCCTTATCAGCCCTACAATTCTATTGGCTTTGTTTATCTTTTCCGCTAAATGTTCTGAGAAATTTAACTTATTATCTATCACTACTCCTATATCCTTTTCTGCACTCACTTCCTCCATCGCTTCATACATACTGTATCCTACCTTGTCTATCTTGCTGGTCCCAATCCGCATGTACTTGCATTTTTTTGGATGAAAAGGCATTAACCAATGCTCAGACCATCCCTTCATGCCCTCCACATCTCCTTGAAGCAAACCCATATCTTCCTTACTCCTCACTCTTCTATACAGTTTAGTGTCATCCGCATACAGGTATACCTCACTTCCATTAGTTATAACTTCAGGCAAGTCGTTGATAAATATAACGAACAGCAGTGGTCCCAACACAGATCCCTGAGGTACCCCACTTGTAATTTCCCTCCACCCCGAGCCTATTCCATTCACCAATACCCTCTGTCTCCGATCTTTCAGGAAGGCTTCTATCCATTTCACACATTTCTCCCCTATATTATAGCTTCTAACTTTCTCTATTAACCTTTTATGTGGGACCTTATCGAAGGCCTTCATAAAATCGCAATATACCACGTCTATTACATCACCATCTTCTAGAATTTGCATCCAATCATCTACCACCTTAATTAGCTGTAGTACCGTCGACCTCCCCGGCAAGAATCCGAACTGTCTCCCACTGAAAAGTTGGTTTGACTTCATATGATCCATTATTCCTTCTCTAATTACCGTTTCCATTAGTTTACACACAACACTTGTCAAACTGACTGGTCTATAATTCCCTGGGTCATTTCTCTTTCCCTTCTTAAATATAGCTGTTATGTTCGCCTCTCTCCAGTCCATCGGGATTTGTCCTGTATTAAACGATACCTCAAATAACATTTTCAATGGCTCTACTAACATCTCCCCTCCTTCCTTTATGATTCTTGGGTGTATCCCATCCGGTCCCGGTGACTTACTTCTGTTCATTTTTTCTATAGCCCTTCTTATTCTAGCATGGGAAAACTCTACTAGTTCTAGTGCCGGTGCCTGTTTGATGGGAATAGTAGGCACTGCGTCCTCCGACTCCACTGTTAGTACCCCCCCAAAGTATTTCCCCAGCACCTCTGCTTTCTCCTTATCAGTCTCCGCTCTACTCCCATCATTCAACCCCCCCACCAGCTCTGGGATCCCTACTCTTCTTGTTAATTTTTCCTGAATGTACTTCCAGAATATTTTTGGATTATCCTTCACATTTCTAGCTATCTCTCTCTCCCTCTCCTTCACCCCCCTCCTTGTTTCCCACCTTATTTTATTGTTTATTTGTCTACGTTCCAGATCCACTTCCATAGCCTCTATACTAGACCCCCTGTTCTTTTTTAACAATTTTAATCTTTCCCACAATCGTTTCTTTCTTCTAATCAATATCCAAAGCTTTCTTTTCATTGGCAATTCTGGGTTAGTTCTTTTCCTCAATTTGGTTTTATCCTTATATTCCCTTACTGGTACACTTTTGGATACAGCATTCTCCAGTTTGACTCTAATTTTCCTCCACATTCCTTCAGCGTCTTCACCGTTCAAATATTCCCCCCAGTCAATGTCCAAACACCGTCTCAGCAGCTCATAATCTGCTCTATCATACATGTATATTTTTCTATTGCTTTTATTATCCCTCTCCAATTTAATGTTACAACTAAAGCTTATACAGGCATGGTCACTACGACCTATAGGGCTATCCACATTAACATGTTCCACTATATCCTCTTCATTGCTAAAAATCAAATCAAGTACACTCCCCTGCGTCCCATCTCTATATCTTGTCATCTCTACAATATGTTGCGTTAAAAAACAATCTCTCACTTTCTCTATAAACTTATTTTCCATGCTACCCTGTCCCGCTGGAGTAGTACAATTTGCCCATTTGACCCCTGGCAAATTGAAATCTCCAATCAAAATTTTATATTTGTTCTCTCTATTATCTATCTCCTCCATTGCTTTCAGTAGGTTATCATCCTCTCCCCTGCTATTATTTGGGCTTCTATATATAGAGGCAATTAGAATTGATCCTCTTACACATTTTACTTCAATACACAAATACTCACAATACTGCTGTCTCATATCCACCTCATTAACCTTGAGCTCTTTTCTTACATAAATAAACAGTCCTCTCCAACCTCTGCTCTAATAGCATTTCTCTCATATAACTCAAAACCCTCCAAACTATATTCCACCAGTTCCCTCTCAATTCTAAAATTTTGGTCTTACTTCCTGTAGTGCTATGATATCAGGTTTTTTCCTCTTCATCCTGCAACCTACATATCAGTTCTCTTTTCTTGTCCTGAGTAAACACATCCACATTACTAAACATAATCCTTAATCCATCTACCATTCCTCCAGCAATTACACCATCCCGCTCCTCCAGTCCGTACCCTACTCCCCTGTTAGCACTACTGGGTCTGCCTCTTTGTCTCCTGTCTCTCCCTGTGACACCTCCACCCCGTTCTCCTCCTCCGTCACAACTCTCATCACATTCTCTCCCCTCCCTGATCTCCCCCTCCTTTCTACTCTTATAAACCACTTCCTCACTTTTCCGTCCCTCACTCTCCAGTAAAAATTTCTCTTTTCCTCCTCATCCAACTTTCCATTATTTTCATCAGCCTTTTCTTGTAATTCCTTAATTTTTTTCCTTTGTTCTATACTCAAATCCTTCTTTAGTCTTATGTGTTTCAGTTTATCATTTGTATTTAGCCTCCAACTAAAATTTGTCACAGTCTCCGCCACTACCCTAGTTTTAAACTGTACCCTTTTAGGTCTCATCTCTCCCCTTTTATATCTACCTATCCTACTGATCTCCTCCACCTGCCCTTCCCATCCATATTCGTCCTCATCCACACCTTTCAAGACCTCCTTCACTGTCTCCATATCCCTCACTTTTCTCACTCCATTATCATTCATATGAGTCTCTATATCTCCATACAAGATTACACCCCTATCCCTGTCCATGGCCTCCCTCACGACACTCTCCTTGTTCTTCATGACCCCTACAACAGCACTCTCAAAACTTTGTTTGGTCATATTCATTTCTTCCTTTTGCTCTTTCATAATATCCTCCAAATCCTTGACTTTTTGTTTACCTACCACCGTCCATGCAGTCGACTCCTTTACTTCCGTGAAACGTCCTTCGTATTCCTTCAGCTGCTCCTTCAATGCCATATTCTCTGCTCCCAGTTCATCTACCCTTTTCAATAACATCTCTAGGCTCTCATTAACTGCCGAAAAAGGCCTGCATTCACTTCCTTCGCTAGGCCTATTCCCTTCCCCACCTATCACACCACACATTACGCACAGTGCCTTAACTTTCTCACCAATATCCCCCTTCCATTTCTCCGTATCACTCATCCACTTTTCCAAATCCTTCACAACAATACTAACCTCTTCTAACTTCTTATCTGTGCTCTTGAATCCCCGAAAACGTTGTAACCTTCCTTCCGACTCCGTTATACCCGAAATTCCCTCTGCCATGTTTGTTTACAAACTCAACAACTCACAACCCTACCGCTGTCCCGTCACTACACACTCTTATTACACTATATATCACCCCTCCACCACACCAATATATTCTCCAAACCTTCACTAAATCCTTCCTCTTCTTGTTAGCCCCGTATGTACTCGATATCCTTGAATTAATTGACTATTCCCATAACATATGCCGGAGCCTCAAACTTGCGTCCGCCTTCCGCCATGGTGTGCCGCCAACGTTACGTCACGCACCGACGCGCTGTGCCGCACGCGGGGTCTTCTCAGTCCCGTCCTTCTGCCGGTCCTCTTCGGGGTGCTGCTGCAAGTGCTGCCGCCTTGCACGGGCGCAGGACTGGGACGTTGCTGGCCTGTGCATCGGTTCCGCCTCGCACTTCTGTTCTTGCCCCTTTCATCCCCTCTGTGTCGGGGCTGGCCGGCCTTCCACTTCCGGCCGCCCTTCGAAGGGGTCAGCCCCGCGCCGGCCTGGGGTTGGGGTGGCCCGCCCTTTTCGACGAGGTTGGGGGGGGCGGGGGTAGAGGAGGTCAACGTGGCGCTCATGCCCGCATGGCCCGTACCGGGGGTACCTCCACGTCAACACAATGTGTAGTTCTCTGGGTCGGCCTCCTTGTTCTCCTTCTCGCCTGGGCGTACCGGGTCGCTCCCCTCCTCTCGGGTGCCCCCTCGGGTTGTTTTCGCCCTTGCGCCCCTCGGTAGCCGCGAGGGACGTTGGGGGCGGCGGGTTGCGCGGAGGGGTCTCACCTGGAGGTGGACGTCCAGACCCCCACTCCGCTCTTGTCACCGACAACGGCCCATCTCTTCAGAGGTGGCCCACGTGTTCACTTCCATGCCCGAGCTGGGTAGCGTCGAGGGAGTTGACCGCCGGTCACCCGGTTTTCCTCTCCCGTGTCTTTCTGGTTCCGTCGCCGACCTGCGACGCGATGCGACCGGTGGTGGATCTGTCGGCCCTCAACGGGCACATCGTGCACACACGGTTTCGGATGCTGCCGGTACCCCTGGTACGCCTGGCCCTGTGCCCTCTGTCGTGGGTAGTGTCGCTGACCCTCCAAGATGTGTCTTGGCTCGTTCCTCTCCATCCTCGCTTCCAGCGATTCTTGGCCGTTCGGACTTCCGATCGTGTGTTCCTGTTCGACGGCCTTCCCTTCGGTCTCCACATCGCGCCGCAGATCTTCTCCGCACTGGTGGGGCAGGCTCTGGGTCCTCTCCTCAGGAGCGGGCTCCAGCTCCTGTTTTCCTTGGCCGTTTGGTTGGTAGTTTCCGACGCCCTAGGCCTGTGCATTGGCGACGCCCTCACAGTCGTTCGCAACATCGCACGGTTAGGGTTCCCCTTCGATGTTCCCAAGTCACGCTTGACCCCGTCGCGTGTCGTGCCATGGGTCGGTCTCGCATGGGTTTTGTCCGGCGCTACGGTGACCCGGGGTCTGCCGGCCGCGGTGCACCTTCGGTGGACGGTCCTCGCCGTGTTGCACTCGGTCTCCCTCCCGGGGTGGCTCTGGGACTCGTTCGTGGGTTCGCTGCATTGGGCCGCTCTGCCCCTTCCCTTAGCGAGCCTCTGGCTACGCCGCCTCCTCCTCATGGGCACCGCGGTGTTTCCGTTGCCCCTATGGATCGGCTCCTGCCGCTCCCGCGTACCGTTCGCCGACGCTTCGGTCGCTGGGTTGCTCGGGGCTCGCTCTCTGCGGCTGTGCCCTGGACCGCCCCCCCCGCCGACGGTCTGGGTAACCACAGATACGTCGAGCGAGGTTGGGTGAGGTTCCCAATCGAACCTGGGACGTCCACTTCCCGGCAGATGGGTGGGTCTCCCTCCTCTTACCCGTCTATGCCCTCGGATTGTTGGTTCCTTTGTTCTTCCTGCGGGACCGCGCGCTGGCCCTTCGGGGTAAGTCGGTGGCCTTCGGGTTGGACACTCAGACAAGCTGTCCCCTGTTTCCTTATGCGGGGGTCCTCCAGGTCGTTGACTCTATTGGGGGTCTCGGTGGGGTTGTTCTTCCTCGCGGACCGACACCCCTTCTCCTTGCATGCCTCCTCCCTGCCCGGGCCTGCTACCCTTTGGGCGGCCGCCCTGTCGAGAGGGCAGGGCGTTCTTGTAGAATGGGCGATGAAACGGACTGTGTTCGCCGACCTCGCGGCTTCCTGAGGTGTTCCGGAGGTCGCCTTGTTCGCATCGGGGGTGCCGCGCCAGTTGCCTCTGGACCTCTCCCTCCGGCCTCGCGCTCCGGGGGGGGGTCCGGACGCTTTCATGGTCGCCTGGTACAGGTGGCGGTCGTTATCCATCTTTCCGCCACCAGACGCGCTGTTGATGTGCCCAGTCCTCGCAAAGCTGCGGCTGTACCACGGCTGCGTCTGGCTCCTCGCGCCTCTGTGGCCGGCACGGACTTGGTCCGCCCGGTTGCCGCGGTGGTGCCCGAGTCCGGTCCCTCTACCTGCCTCCGGCTTCCACTTGGGCTAGGTTGGGGTCCCGTGGACCTCTTTGGCCTTCGCATCGCGTTTGTTCATGAGGCACGGTGGCTCCCGGTCCCCAGCCGGGCCCTGACTGACTTCCTGCAGCGTTCCTGGCCGTCTTCTCCTTGGGGGACTTACGGGTCCCGCTGGAGGTCTTTTACTAGGTGGCTACAGGCCACTCGCCTGCCAGTTGGCTCTCCTTCCCTCGTCCTACGCTCCTGGTTTCACCTCTTCCGTACACGTCGCTTTCCAGTCGACGCTATACGTACCCACTTGTCTGCCGTCCGGGGGGTTCTTTGGGTCCGTCGCTGGGCTGGTCGTTCCGCCACAGGTGCTGGATTCCTTCCTGACGGCTGCCTTCCGGGATCGACCGCCTCCGCGCCAGGTCCCTCCGCTGTGGGATCTGGGGCGGGCTCTGGTCCTTCTGGCTTCCCCCACGTATACAAGGGCCGCTACGCCGGTTCCGTTGCTCGGGCGTCCACTCTTCCTTGTCGCTCTGGCCACTGGGGATCGGGTGTCTGCACTAGCGGCATTGTCACGGCCCCGGGACTGCGTGCGATTCTCCCCGTCCTTGCATGGCGTCTCGTTCGCCTTCTCCCCACCTTTTGTTACCACGCATGGGAGGGAGGCCCCCGTTTTCCAGCCTTTCGCCGTCCAGGCTTTACGGCGTGGGCATCCTCGCCATGTGTTGTGCCCGGTGTCAGCCTTGCACTCCTCTGTTGCGTCTGTGGCGCCGCCTTCGGGTACTGCTGTGTGGGTGTCTCCTCGGACAGGTGGGAGGCTCTAGCAGGTGCAGCTGGGCCGCCACGTTTGTCGGACCGTTCGTGCCCGTCACCCTGTTTGTAGGGGTTCTGCGCGCGATGTCAGATCCTTTGCTGCCTCCTTCCGGTTCCTGCCACGTCGATCCTTCCCTGCCTTCGCCTCAGCGGTTTTGTGGTCTTCTATCAATTCCTTCATCTCCTCCTACCTCTCCGTGTCCAGTGTTCGACCCCCTCGGCCGGTGATTGCTCTCGGGGGTCGTGTTTCCTGGTGCTCTGGCGAAGATCCCTGGTCTTCCCCCCTTGTCCCTCGTTCTTTTCCTTTGTTTTTTTGACACAAGGGGGGGGGGGTATGGGTTTGCAACACTGGATTGCAAGTTTGGGATTATGTATTGTTCCAGTACATAAGTGTTTTTGCCACATTGAAAATTGTGTTTTGTTCTTGTGTTCAGTGTTTTTGTTGGTTTTTGAAGAAAAGGGATTTTGGGTACAGTACCTTTTTGGTTTCAGACAAGTCTATGTTTTTGCATTACTATGAATGACGGGCATGTGTTAAAACTGTTCTTTTTAGCTACTCCTCAGTTTTTCACTCTTTTATTAAACTCTCTTGTTTACATTGTGTCTTTGTCATTCGTAATTTTGTTTTATGCATTGGTTTTTTTGGTAGGTTGGGCTTGGATGTCCTCCTCCTATTTGTTATGCAGCCTTGACATTGGATTTGCCAAGACTACTAACAAATTGGGAGGTTTGACGTACCTCCCAACCTACCAAATAGGAAAACCTACTATTTGGTAGTAGTCTTGGAAAATACAACGTACATAATACCCTCCCTCACGCCGGACCCCTGCCCATCCGCGTTCTTCTGCTGACGTGAGATGTGATGACAAGAGAGGGTCGCTCATGCGCACGTTCGACAGGGATCTGCACATGACGGAACACGGGATGGGCCTTAAGCGGTAACTAAGGTAAACCCCTTTTTCTTCTCTTCTATGCTTTTTTCACCTTCGGTGGTAGTTTTGGTTATTGTACAACGTCTCCTAGAGCAAGATAAGGAGTAGACTCAAGACGTTTTCTTTTTAACCGCGGTTGGAATGACGACATAGCAGTCAAAATAGACAAGTCGTCATTGCAATTAGGTTAATAGCCTTGACGTTGGATTTTCCAAGACTACTACCAAATAGTAGGTTTTCCTATTTGGTAGGTTGGGAGGTACGTCAAACCTCCCAATGTGTTTATGTTTGTGTATGTGTATGTATGTATGTATGTATGTTTGTATGTACTCTATCTCTCTCTCTCTTTCTTTCTCGCTTGCGCTCTCACCCTCATTATCATGTGCATTATTATTATTATTATTGTTATTTTTATTAGTATTATTTGTATTAATATTATTAATAGTATTTTATCATTAGTGCTATATGTATGCTTATATATTTTCTTATTCGTATTATTATTGTTACCTTTCCCTATGTTATGATGCTATTGCTGTCCATAATATTATCTCCATATCATATGCTTACCTCGTTCCCTTCTATCTCTCCCTCTCACTCTCGCGCTCTCTCTCACTCTGGCCCTCGCGGTCTCTCGCGCTCTCTCTCTCTCTCTCTCTCATTTAACCTACCTTTGAAGAACTCCTCCCTCTTCTCTAGCTTTTCATACCTACCCCCTAAATTGCCCTCTTCCCTCGTTTCCGTTTTACAATTATACTAAGCTCTTCCCTACTCCAGCACTATACCCTTCCTCTCTCTCTCTCTCTCTCTCTCTCTCTCCATATTTCTATCATCACCACACCATAATGTCTCTATTGAATCTTCTGAAATGTGTATGAATATTTATTGGTTGTGTTACAATTTGTATTAATATTTATATTTTCTTTCATATTTAAGTGTATTCAAGATATATATGTATACATGTGGCCTGTATAGCCATTAAGATTGATGAATGTGTAGTTCCTTCTCCTCTTTCCCATTAATATTATATGATCTTCTACACTTAATAGTTCCTACTACCCTCGCCGTCACACTCTTTGGACTCGAGATAGTTGTCTTCCAGACTCTCTTTAAGCCCCAGCTCACACTTATATGCCATCCACCTTTACCCTCCCCTGTCCTTTCAGATACCGCCCCTTTATTATCCTCCCTCTCTCTCGCTCTCGCTCTCTCTCTTTCCCCTTTTAATCCAACCTTGGGGCGGGAAAAAAAAAAAAAAAAAAAAAAAAAAAAAAAAACACCCTCCCCTCTCCTTTATACCTGTCACACCTTCAACCCTACCCACTAAATGCGCTAATCCCTTGCTTTCGCTTTACAATTCAGCTAATCTCTTCCCTACTCCCGGCTTCTCTCTCTCTGTTATTTATTGCTAGTACTGTACCACTATAAATTATATTAGCACTATCTTCACTGTTTTCATTATAATTGTTACGATTAATATTATCATCTGTATTATTATTATTAATGTTATTTTTATTATTATTATTTTTATTATTATTATTGTTATTATTATTTTTTATTATTATTATTGTTATAGTTATTTTTATTTCTTTGTACTAGTAGAGTTGTTACCCTGTACGCATGTTTGTATGTCTGTTTTTGCTAGTTCTTACTGATGTATTTGACCCATATATAGGCTCCGCCTCCCCTCCCCCCATGCTTCTGCCCCCTCCCTGTCCTGCCTCCTTCCTCCCTCCCAACCCCCACCTCCCTCTCCTCCCCCGCCACCTGTCTGGACGGATATTTAAGGCCTCCTATGTACCAGCATTTGTTAGTGACCTGATGAAGCTATCTGCGAAACGTTGTTAATAAAGTGCTCTTCCTCAGATGGTGTTTTTTATCCACTATGAGTCTCTTGTTGTGACTCAGTGGTGTGGTTAACCCTTCCTGCCCGGCCAGCCTTTCTAAATGACAGCACTGAGAGCCCGGGGGATATGGCCGAAAAACGTTGTAATAGGCTAGCGATATCTTTGTTATTTTAGCTGCTAGAGAATTCGCACACATCTCAAAACGTAGTCCTGTTTAACTGTCTTCGTAGCGCAATGGATAAATGCACTGAATTTCGGTCTGAGCATCCTAGGTTCGAATCCCTGGACTGCCACATGTATTTGTTGATTTCATTAATTGAGTTTAGAAGTAAAGTCGGTTAGTGGAGGGAACATGATAGCCTAATTCATATCTGTAAACTGGCATTGAGTAGAGCTCTCTAGGTCAACTGGTTCAGTTGTGATGACTATTTCCGTGGAGAGAGATTCGATGCGATGTTAGCAATATCAGACAATAACAAAGACTTGTTCTTGTTTACCAAAACAATAACAACAAAAGTCGAACTTCTCCTTGTCTTGGAAGGTACAGTTCGACGCACGGCTTTCAAGCCAAGCTTACAGATTTTAAAATGACACCCGGGCTCCTGCCCATCTGCCGCGGTGTCATTTTAAAATGACAATCGGGCAGGAGGGGTTAAACTAATGTAAAAAAAAAAAAAAAAAAAAAAAAAAAAAAAAAAAAAATAGCTACATTTAGACAATTTTGTGCAGTTTAAGGAGGATCTGTGGTTGTAAAACGGGTTAAGTGAGATACGGTAGTTCAAAGCCGGTTACCTATAAATGGCGAGCTGGGTGTATTGAACACCACTGTTCTGGGCGACGATATTAGGCTCCATTCATGCCTATAATCGTCATTTTACGATAAATATCGTTATTACTTATTCATATGCGCCTATTTTACCGTCACTATGAAGATAGTAACCTGTAACAACAATAAAACAAGTGGAAATATAATTTTTCTGGTCAAAATCGCGAATAAACATGGAGCAGCCCATTCATGAAATGTGGAGCAATGTGAGGCAACTCCTCCCCTTGCAAGGCCTCAAGCTTGACTGACTCATTCACCCCAACATCTATACTCTATGCAACCCAACTTTGCCGCCGGCCTTTACAGCAGATACGAGACCGCGCCTGTGATTGGCTGGCAATGACATCACGCCCTAGACATTAAAGGTTCCATAATTTCCAGAGTTTGTATTATATGCACTTATCCTTGACGTGGTTACAATTTAGCAGTTATTATACTAGAAAGTAGCATACAAATTACAAACCCCTTTGTTATTTCACATACAACACACTGAGCATAATATTCAGAAACCGCCGAAAAGATGGAAATGCAGTGTATAAATATAAAACAAACCACCTCCTGGCAACACTGCACTGGCCCGGCGGTGTCTTTTAAACTCTCAAATATTATCTTATTTGTGTCTGTATGTGCAGATATAACTATTATCTATTCATGTTTACCTTTCATTGCCTTCGTGCTATTGTTCATAAGGTCGCAGAGTATGGTAAGCAAAAGAATAACATATAAAATATAGCCTATGACGGAACATGAGGATATCACATTATCGTATGAATTAATTCATCTTTTCTTTTATATTCCATATACGTATATTATATATATTAATTATATTAGATAGGTTTAGGTCATTCTAATGGTGTGATAAGTGATATCCGAACCTTAAGAGCTATAAAATACCACATAGAACACATAAAATTGTAAGATATAATACTGTAAACACAAGCAAGGTAAGAATTACTGTCACTGTCTACTTTAAATATGTGCGAAGTCAAGCACGGCCTGTGATTCGCTAATACGCACGGGCCCGAGCCAGTCAGCCTTCCCTCTCGCTTACTTCCCCTGTTTATCAATTCTGTATCTCCTTGTTTTTACTTTACGATATATACGTTATTATTGTGTTTCACGTTATATTTAATAGCGCTTTAGAATCGGATAGCACTGTAATTTATTAAATAATCATTAACATTTCTTAAACGTATCTAGTTTAATTAATAAATAAGGAATAATAAAGATAATGAATAAATTATCAGCTCTGCCTCTCCTATTGGCCAGATAGCCAATCACCGGCGCGGTCTCGTGTCTGCTGCAGAGGCCGGCGGCAAAGTTGAGTTGCATTGAGTATAGCTCTGCCAACACACTCGCTAGGCACATAAGCACATCCTCCAAACAGTTTGCTAATGTTAGCACAAAAATATACCAACGAATTAGGGAATAACAGGGAAAATAGGTGATAATTGAAGGGGGAGGGGAAAGGGGGGAAGGAGGGGATGTGGAGGAGTGATATGAGTTATAGGGGAAAAAAAAAAAAAAAATTGTTTTAAGTGCTACCGGGGCCTTTTAAAGTGCTTTTTTTTTTAGGCCTTCCCTCTTAAGAGCTTTGCCGCCGTTGCCCAGTAAAACTTCTTAAGAGCTTTTCCGCCGTTCCTGGGTTAAGTGGTGGAGGCCCTTTTTAAAATTTATATAATAGTTTAATAGTAGCCAGAATAATGTTAAAAGGACAGTACTGAAAGGGTTGAGTAGGATTAAAGGGGTTGTTGTTGTTCCCCAAGCTGTCTGACCGAGCAGCCCCAAGATCCCGAGCAAGACCAAGGCCATAACCGAGTGCCCCCACAGAATCCTCCCAGCTTTACCACTGAGAAAGCCCAGGTGACCGAAGCCGCTCCCAGGCGAAGAGCTGAGGAGAGTGCGGAAACACCTGGAACACCTAAGCCCCTGTGCCCCTTAACAGTTATGAAGGGAAAGTTGAGGGGCAAATGAAAAATGTGACGCTTTGGCTCCCAACCTGTCAACCTCTAGGTTGGCAGTAGAGATGTCAATTCACGGAAGAGACGCCGTCACTTGAGATCTAGAAAATATACAAGTAAAACAAACAGTCAGAGTAAGCTATGGGTTTGGCAGAGATCGATCAGCTCTCACTCTGATAGACCAGACCATCACCACGGGTTAAGGAGATAATACTTACGAATGTTTAAGAATGTAAAAGTTGTCGGAGGTGGAGACACAGGTGCTGCGACTGATGTCCTGGTCTCGGATGGTTAGCTTCACATCCAAGTAAGTGTCGTACCAATCGTCAACCCAACGAGAGGGAAAGTGGCACGAACCTGTCAACAAAATATATATTATGAATATTAACCCCTTCTGTACCAGCGACGTCTTTTTAATTTTATTCCAGCTATATCTAGACGATTTTGAGCTGCTTAAAAAGGATCTGTGGTAGTAAAAAGGGTTACCATAACTCCATAAGTGAAATAGTTTGAAGCCTGTTAATTGCTGGAGGTCCTTTTTAAGCTGAATCAAATTGTATAATAGTAGCCAGACTAAAGTTGAAAGGATGTCCAGGTACTGAAGGGGTAAATATTCTGGAAAATGAAGCATGTGTATAACGTATGCATACACATACCATTTATTATAATAGACATTATTTGACTCCCCAACAGTCAGGGTGTCAAACTGGAGCAATTTTGTTTGAAGACTTGAATAATTAATTATGAGAAGGCATAAAAGAATATTAAATAAAGAAGTATCAAAAGATAACATTACATACTGTACCTTGAGAATCTGCGAATATTTTATAAGAAGTATCAAAGTTTTCGTCTAAAGTTCCACAGACCATGGAGGCCCCGTGAGTCATCTGTATAACCCGACTGTCCTGGGCCCGGTAGGTGTAACACTGGTACCCCTGCCGACCACCAGGGGTCTCCAACAGTCGCACCATCAAGTAGTTAGCGTCACCCTCACTCCACCCAGCCACGCACTCCACCAATTCAGCTGTAGGGAAAAATATAGGTAAAGTTTTGGGGGGCTATTCTATAATAGTCTGCGCTATTTAATTTTTGAAGAATCGGCCTTTGGCCGGGAAATGTGCAACTTAACCTAGAAGGGGGATCTAATGGATGTTTTTTTTTTTTTATTTGATGGAGGTCTAGTGAGGAAACTAAAAAAATAATGAATATATGAAATAATCAACCAAAAAAGAAACCCTTCCCTCTTAATTCTCTCGAGACCTTGTTTTAACCTGGAAAACTCCCTCTAAAAAAATAGCAATAGCAAAAAGCCTCCAGGCAACCTTGTCCCATGCTCAAGGTTTTCTTCAATATATATTTCCACAGGGGGTAAGGGGGCCTTCATCTTACGGTGGAGGAAAAATAATATATGCCCCATACCTCCTACTGTGTCGTACAAGGCGACTAATAGGGGGGGGATGGTGGTAGAATTGTGGACCAACAGCCATTACTATACATTATAAGACTTGTTATTGGTGCTGTCTTGGTAGATCATGGAGGTCTAGCGAGGAAACTAAAAATAAATAAATTATATTGTAAAACTTGAATAATAAACACACCAAAACTGGGACAAAGACAATATAAAGGCAAAATCAAAATCGCTGTGGAAACATTTTAGCAAAATAAAATTTTGCAATAAAAGAACACAATCCACCACATAGGGTGTACGGTTGCGCTAATAAGTCATGTCTCAGCTGTCATTACGTTTGGCTTCCTCTGTGCTGTATTAACCCTCGGTTCCCGGAAGGGCTCTTCAACGCCCATAAAAAAGCATATACGAGCTGCCCGGAAGGGCTCTTAAACACCCATGAGCTCAAAGCCTGTAAGCTTGGTGTGCGAGGCGTCGGTCCGACGCATGTAAACAACAGCCGGCTGGACCGACGCCCCGCATCTCCGGCCACAAGAAGGAGAGCGTCGCTTGTTCGTGTGTGCCTGTATGTTGTTGTTAAGTATCGAAAAGTAGTGTAAAGTGGCTGTTTTTGCCATAAAGTTATCTCCAATGAAATCATCATCACAACTCAACCAGTTGACTCTAGAGCTCTACTTAACGCCATTCTACAGGTAAATAACACGGCTACGCTTGGGGATGCGTGGGAATGCGGGAAGCAGTCAGAATAACAAATATACGGTAGCCTAGCCTAGACGTTTTTCGGCCAAAACACCCGGATTTCGGGGAATATTTATGTAATGCGTAGCCGGGGCTGGAGGGTTAATGTCTGTCAAATGTTGAATAGGGTGGGTAAGTGTAGGAACATGTTTGTAGGCCTATATTTCACTTGAAATGAATAAATAAAGTTTAGATATTGCTTATACTAATTATTGATAAAAATATAATTGGTGCAGAGACATCACTTATTAGGCTGATTGTACATCACTACATGAGCAAGTTAATCTGTTTCTGTAACTTACTGGTTGGCGAGGATTCTTGCTGTGCCTCCTCCAGACAGGGGTTATAGAGGAAGCTGAGGCGCGTGTCGTTCTGGGTGGCGGACAGTGTGGACGGCTGTTGAGAACACTGAGTATACCACAGCTGGTAGGTGAAGGGTCGGGTACCGGTGAAGGGACAGGTGGTGGTGGAGGTGGTGCGGACTATGGTGTGGACCGGATCACTATCACTCAGCTGGGAACAGACGGTGTCTAGGCTGCCACAACCAGCTGTTTGGATGGGGATAAACGTCTTAACCCTCTCACGTTCTAGACGCACTTTTGAGCCTATTAGGGATACTTTAAAGCCTTTGTTACCATCAGGGGTATTTAGAAACCTTTAGTTTAGTTACTTTAACCTCTGCAGTTGTCTTTGAGTTAGCTGTGGGCAGAAAACTAATTTTGGAGAGGTAATTATAAGAGTGAGAGAACTCTATTTCTTATTGCTAATCTGGCAACCTCTGCGTCATATGGTCGTGAGGGGGTTAAAATAGTAGGTTTTGTTTACATAGTCGCATGCTCGCAGTTACATTCGCATCTAATTTGACTGCTGTTATTTGTCCCTGTTGCTAATATATATGATGATGACCATAAGTCATGAGAGGTGATTCAACCCATTATTGTATCCCACGGCCGGTAAAAATAAAAAATTACTAAACACTTGGCCGTAGGATTCAATAATAGGTTGAGGCCCTCACCCCCCCATGACTTTTTGTCATCATCATGTATATTACCAACAGGAGCAAATAACAGCAGTCAAATTAGACGCGAATGTAACTGCGAGCGTGCGACAATGTAAACAAAGCGAACGGTATGCTTGCTAACACAACTATCTATCTATCTATCTACTGTATTGCCGGACGCCGTGATCCCCGAAGGGGAGACCACGAACGAAACGGCCCCATGCACCTCTGTCCCCAGTCAGTCGATGCCCCTCCTCCCATCCAGCACCGCTTTCACTCATATACTTCTGAACTCCATCCTTCCACCTATCACTTGGGTCTACCTCTCCCTCTCGGTTCTTCCACCTAACTCTCGTACACTCTCTTAGCCAACACAACTCTTACCAAAATTTTTTTAATACAAAGTGGACACAAAGTTCCTAATAGTAGGTCCCTAAATAGCATTAAGTACAATATAAACAATAAATTATAAACAAAATTCAAAACTTTATACCTACACTTCTTATACTGAAGTAGATTTTGATGTTTCTCCTCCACAATATAACAAATGTAGCAGTCTCCTCTGAAAACAAATAGAAATTATCTCAATATTAAAGAACACCCCGTTCTTAACATTAATCCTCCATTACAAACCTTAATGTACTTGAATAAATTAATGAAATCATATGGTCCTCCCGGGATTCAAACTTGGGACACCACACCCAAAGCATAAGCATCTAAACCATTACACCACCAACATTCTTTCTGAACAATAATGCAAGTCTTTCACCAAAATACAATACAAAATTATCATCATGGAAAAAGAGTTAATGATAAACTTGATTCAGAAACCTCACACTGATGTAATCAACTGCTAAAGTTGCCCAAGTGACATCAGCTAAAAATGGAAAAGCCTGTCACTTATGTTAATATAAATGCAAGATTTACTCCTTGACAAGCATTGGAAGATAGATGAATGACTACTGTATAGAACAGGTAAGAGAAATGGTAATACAAAATTAGAAAAAAAAGGAATGAATGGAGCATGATAGTGAATAGATGAGTGTAAATGCGGTTGTTTGGGAGAGAGGATCATGCGCCAGTTGGACTAGATAATAGTCCGTCAGGCGCCTGGCTCAGGGAGCCGGTAAAGCATGGTGGGCTTGTGGTGGTAGAGCTTCGCTGCGGGTCTGCCTACGGAAATCTGAGCCTCTCCAGGAGATCTGGGACCTGGGAATCTTGTTGCAGACACCAAATGGTCCTGGGTCTCTGGGAAATTCTCCTGGACGACCAAGTTGTGTGTGATTTTGTGTTTTGATTTCGTTTTTTTTGGTGTTGTCCCTGTTCATGCACGGTCTCGAGTTCTTTTGCCTTTATATTGTGTCGTCCTTATTTTGGTTTATATATTTTGCAAGTTTTACATTACAACACAGTACCTAGATGTGTGAGATTTTGTGTTTTGTTTTATTTTTGTTTTTGTGTTATGTTGTCCCTGTTCGTGTCGGCCACCCCCAATATGAAAAAAAAAAAAAAAAAAAAAAAAGGCCTATGTGCCAAAATATATATAGATATTACAATATAGATTTTGTGGTGAGAGGATACAGTTCCATAATGTAAATGTAAACATGAACATAAATGGTAAACTTACTCCTTGATGACAAAGGCATTCTGTTGAGCAGATACACAGTTGCTGATTCCCCAAGTGCCGCTATCGATAACCAGCCTCCCGCCCTCCACCGTCCACCACTCACCACGCAGCCTATCAGGAATCTCACAACTACCTGTACCAAACACATTATTTATTTATTTATATATTTTATAGTAACCTCAATAAACCTCCATCAAGCTACTACCTACAGATCACTTCCCTGCACCTTACCATAAAAAACACCTCCCTAACAGACACACACACACCCAAAATCCTACGAGTAACATATGATACTCTAATGACATTCAAACATATCACAAACATAAAAAATAAACTGACATCCAGACTTAACGCCCTCAGGTCACTTGCCCACACACAATTTGGACACAACAAAGAAACCACCACCACAGTTTACAAACAATACATAAGATCAGTGATGGAATATGCAAGCCCTGTCTGGGCTTCTAACCTAGCTAAAACACATCACAAGACCTTACAGACTATTCAAAATAAAGCCCTAAAAATCATCACAGGCTGCACAGCTACTATTACTACACCTACAGATCACCTACATCAAGAAACCAAAGTCCTCAAAGTCAAAGACCACCTGGACATACGAGGCACTCAATTCCTGGCTGCAGCCTCCACAAACCAACACCATCCACTACACTACTGTACATGGCAACACACCCACAGACACCAAGAAATATCAAAGCACCCAGCACACGGTATCACACAAATACTGTCATCTCTCCCTCCCTGCCTGCCCCAAACCAGCTTCCAGAAGCACATCCATACTCATATATATCTCGCGTTCCATCCAATCACTCATAGACAACACGCAGCTGCAGGCACGACCTCCCAAAATCCATCCTTTTGAATCCTCCCTTCCGCACGAGGACAGAGTCCACCTGGCCAGGCTGAGATGTGGGCACCATCCAGCTCTTCTGAGCTATCAGAAGAGACTGGATATCTCCGTCGTCGACGCCTACCCAAGATGCAACACGGCACCCCATATTATTAAACACATCATAGAAGACTGCATTCCACACAATCACTTACGTCAACAACATAATCTACACTCCTTGAGAGCCCTGTGGGAAAGCCCAATCGTGGCCATGGCCTTCCTTAGGGACTCGGGGCTGTTCGGCCAGGCAGCTTAGGGAACAACAACAACAACAACAACAACAACAACAACAACAACAACAACCCTTATAATAACTACCATAAATCTATCCTAAGCTGCATAATACAGTACTGTCTAAATATAGCTAGAATAAAATACAACACATGTCACTGGTACTCAAAGGGTTAATTATCATCTAGTTAGGAGGAGGTTACAGGCCCTAGCCGTTCAGGTGGGTACTTCTAGGGAGAGTCTTTGTAGGATTTGTTTTTTACACCATGCCAGTAAGGAGGGTTATGGAGCTCCGATCTTACTTTCAACCATCTTGACAATTTTACCAACACACCTAAACCTCATTAGATGCTGATATAGCCTGTGGAAAATCTGCACCCAGGGCGCGAATCGAACCCGGGACCCTTGAGTTATGAGGCAGACACGTTACCACCAGACTAATAAAGGTACCTTACTTAGCCTGGAAGTGTATGTCTAAGTGTATTTCCGCATCTTGTTCAGTGTAGGCTAACCTATGTTCACTGGCTTTACATCTTAGGTGGAGTATAACGATTGCTGGACGTCCTGTATCACCACCAGGCCTCATTTGCTGACTCTTTCTTTCCATGTCTCAAGTTACACAAATAACAATCCTATCTTGCTCTTAAGATACATGCACTCTTGCTTTCTAAAACTACACACACTATGCAATAACTAAACTAACGTAGGCTATATACATATTATATACACTAGTATATACAGTATATATATGAATTAGGTGTAAGGAAAACACAGGAATGAGCTTCAATTCTTTATTCCTCTTACGTTTTGGGCTACGCAGAACCCGTCCTCAGAGAGAATCTCTGAAGATGGGTTCTGTGTAGCCCGAAACATAAGAGAAATTAAGAATTCCAGCTCTTTCCTGTGTTTACCTTCCACCTAATTCATCCACTTGTCATAATGGATCAGCCATATATACAGTATATATATATATATATATATATATATATATATATATATATATATATATCTATCTATCTATCTATCTATTGCCTGACGCCGTGATCCCCGAAGGGGTGGCCACGAACGAACCGCCCCCATGCACCTCTGTCCCCAGTCAGTCGACGCCCCTCCCCCAACCAGCACCACCTTCGTTCATGTACTTCCTCACTCCATCCTTCCACCTCATATTCGGTCTACCTCTCCCCCTCTGTCCCTCCACCTCGCTCTCGTACACCCTCTTAGTCATTCTCTCGCTTTCCATACGTTCCATATGGCCGAACCATCTCAAGTTGTTCCTTTTCACACTTTCCAGCACATCTACCTCCACACCACAGCTCCTTCTTACTTCCTCATTAGTCTGTCTATCCCTCCATGTAACTCCGCACGCACTCCTTAAGTAATTCATTTCCACTGCTCTCACTCTTGGTCTGAGTCTCTCAACCAACGTCCATGCTTCGCTTCCGTAAGTCAGTGTCGGGATTACCACACTGTCATGCAAGGACTTCTTCACTTCCATACTGACCACCCTATTTCTTGTTACTGCTTTTAGCGTTCCTACAACCCTCTTCCCCTGTTGTACCCTCTCCCGCACCTCTTCATCCATAGTCCCATCTTTACTCAACACACTGCCCAGATACTTAAAAGAGTTGACGATCTCCATAGCCTGACCGTTCAGCTTCACCTCACACTCTGTGACTTCACCCCTTTCGAAGACCATAACCTTGCTCTTCCCCGTATTTACCTTCAAATTCCGTTTTTCGCACACTGTTCCAAACTCATTTACCAGACCCTGCAACTCCCATTCATTATCACTCATCAGAACTGTATCATCCGCAAACAGCAGTATAGGTAGCTTCCACTCAATTCCCTCCCTTTTCAGCGATACACCATATATATATACACGTATATATATATATATAATATGTTGTTATTACCTTCTTGTGGCTCATCTGTTACATACAAGAAGACCTCCCGTGTATGTTGTGAGCCTGTGTGCGTGTGACTGAGCGTACACAGGTATACCCCGGAGTCCTGAGGTTGTACACGGGTCACCAAGAGGTCATAGGTCACCCGGCCAGTCTCGTAGCCCGGGTCAAAGTCCAGTTCCATGCGGTGGCCGTCATAATGTACAATATAACCATCATGGGACACTTCTTCAATATTGTTCTCTATCTCTCGCGTCCACTTCATGCTCTGAGGAACCATGGAAAAAGATAGCACAGTTACTCTTTAACTATAAAACAATATATTAAGGTCACCTAAATTCATCTACCATCAGTCTAGTTTCCGATACCAGTGTAAGATATTCCAGAAATGTTACCAGAAAAATGTTGATTATAAAAGCACTCATGTGATACTGGCTTAAGGCAGAACAAATTACTACAATAATGCAAATGATAAGTAGATAAGATGTAATATTTAGGAATACTGTACTGAATATGAATTATGATTAAGAACGTTTTCACATTAGCTCCGGACCTCCCGGACGTTCCCAATTATATCTGTCAACATTATTTCAATAATATCATAAAGAACTACAAAATAACATACTGATACTTACATATTGTCTACCAAATGCTCCTTCATCCTGTAAAACAGAAAGAAAATTCAGTAACATGGTAAGACCTATTATAGTCTGTTCATTCTAGGTTGGGCAAAAATCATAAACTCTAACCTCTGTAACTAAAAAAGCTCTAGAGCAAATGAGCTGTCAAATTCCACACCTATTCCCTAGCCAAGTCTTCCTATTTGGTAGAAATATTAGCTTGATTACTCTAGTCCTTTTTGAGTTATGAGAGGTTACGATTTCTGCCCAACCTAGAATGAACGGACTATAGTAGCCTACAGGTGAGGTGACATACATTTTATTTTATGCTGGCTAACATTAGATAACATATAGATTAATAAAGACATCTCTTAGTCTGAATATTTGTTAGTATATCAGTGGGCTTAAAGTATTGAAACTCTATGTATGCCACACATTAATCTCAATAGTATCACCCCTAGATAAACCAGGATGTGAACCTGCAATCTTTGTGGATGCTACTCCAGTACAGGATTAACCCTCAAATCCCGGGTGACACCAATAAGGCTGACGAGTCCCATCCATCCGGATTTGTATAAAGGTTAATTGGCTCTCCTGGACAGGTTGCCGACCAAGGCTAACTATACTGTAGGTAGCGCCAACGAACTTGACAATTTTCTTGACCCCTTAACTTCTCTGAACTCAAAATGAATGACATCAATCGAGCTGACATTTCTATCATTAGGGAAGAGCCCGCCAGGAAATAGGCGTGGATATTTACAGCCAGTTTGCTCTAGGCCCTTTTGAGTTATGAGAAGTTAAGGGTCAAGAAAATTGTCAAGTTCGTTGGCGCTACCTAACTAACGAAACTAATTACAGTACAGTATATAAAAAATAAGACTAAAAAATATATTAACTAGAGTGATAACTAACCAGCTGTCCCCCTTGAGCCGTACAGGGCAGCCTGGCATCCTCCCCGGGCCGCACTGGTAGAATCACTCGACCTTCATCCAACAAACTCAACTCTAAAATAACATATATTATAATGTAAAACTTACAAAATAAACAAACCCAAACTTAGACAAACACGTACAGTAAAAAGACAAAACAACTTATCAAAATCGCTATATGGAAACAACGCTTTAGCAAAATAATAATCTATAAATACAAAAAAACAATCCACCACATAGGGTGTACATTACTACATGAGCAAGTTAAACTGTTTCCCAAGCAAATTAATCGCACATATAACAACGCACTATTGTCACGTTCAAGGAATTAGTCAATTTGGGAAGTCCGGGACGTTCCAGTAAATTTGACTAAATTCTGTATGAATAAAGAAACTACAATTTATGTCTAAAAGTCCTATTAAAATAAAATTTGCAATTTAAATAGCTAAAATAAAATGAAAGAGACGTCACTAGTACAGACGGAGCTAAAAAAGCAAATACAGTATGGACATTACCGTTCCTACATTGACATAGCCCCAAAACCAAAGCCTACCCCCTTAACCCATTGACTGCGGGAGACGTTCCGGAACGCCATGGCAATTTACAGGCTTTTAAAGTCTCTTAAAGCCTGTAGAATCAAGTGCGAAGGAGCAGGAGCGCGACAGGCCACCTGTCCTTTCTCCAGCCAGCCGGCCGGGGCACTGAGGAGTATGAGCCATACTCTCGCTAGATATACAGCGCTGCCAAAGGCAAATGTAGACATTAGCGATAATTGCTCAGTATTAGCGAATGTCTATGGTAGCGCTGCAGGTGAAGCCTGCGAGCTACGAAGCTCGTTTTGGTATCATTTTGAAGTTATTTTCTTCTAGTTTTGGGCTGAATAAATTTAATTCCATTCAAACACTTGATTAATCAATCAGGAGTGCATGAATGAGCCCTAATATGGCGGAAATATGCCCGCAGTGTAAGTGTTAGTTTAATTTAATTAATGGGAGGCTGAACCTTACACCTCCAAGTCAGCCTGTATAAGAGATAGTGTTTCTGGCATTATACCATCTTATTACATATGGTAATATTAAGACTCGCTGAAAAAAACAAATCTCTATGTGCGCGCGCGTGCGAGCGCAAAATTTCATTGCACTTTCGTAAAATCATCTAGTCACTCAAAATTGTTCAAATTTCCCGCAATTTTTGCATGGCATAGCGTACAAGCATCCCCTACAACGTAGCGTTTAAATATACCCCTATTGAATAATAGAAAGTGCTGAAATAAATATATTACATTATTATTTTTGGGTTACAGCTGATTTGACCCCAAAAAGGTCAAAACGCGGACATTTTCGGAAAATCGGCATTTATCTAAACGTACAGGCGTTCCTATGTACCCCTATGTACTCTATTTAGAAGGGGAATGCATTTGAGACATACATAAAAATATAGTGGCACTCGTAAGTGCAAAACAATTATAGCAAACCACACAAATTCATAGATTTTCATCACTCAAAATTATTTTTTGGGCAGAGAAAATAGTTAGTCCTCCTTAGCTTCCGTTTTCTATCATAGCGCGCACATAGATCGAGATTTATGCCAAACTAAAAAAAGAAATTCGTCAGGGGTTGGCCTCACTGATTTGATGAAGAGAATTTTTACCCAAATCCATGATTTTGGGGCCCCCCAAGGGGGCCCTAGGGATATCATATGGGTGTTTATGCCCTCATATGATAATTTCTATTGCTTACAGCAGCCCTTTAGACTACAGACACAAATTTGTTTTGGGTGGCTGAAAGAAAAAAACAAAAAAAATTCGAGGGTCGAGGTCGAACTCCCGGCCCGGGGGGTTATGGATGCGATATGTTTTTTTGTTCCTTCCTATACTATTCTCCTATGTTGAAAGAAGCATTATAGAACAAGAACACAATAATTAGACATTTTGATGTCTGGGCTCAGCGCAGGGTTCAGCCTCCCCTAATTTAAGGTAGTAATTGTATGTCCTCTCACCTGGTGTAGACTCCGGTGCTTCAGTCATCATTATCTTGCCTTCATCAGGGAAGTCTGCAATAAAGACAACCAATATTTACATAAGTATAATCTAATTTATTAATTCCACTCCCAACACCAAACACCTCCCAATAAAATTAATGAAAGCATGTGATCCTCCCAAGATTCGAACCTGGGTTACCACATACAGATCTTAAAACACTCTAACCATTACACCATCAAGACAGTTAAAGGTAAGTACCGGTACGTGACTGCGATTTTATATCCATTTATTGAATACTGGATATCAATCTACAGTAATCATGCGAGAAAACTAAAAAATAAATGTGCATGTATGTATGTATGTATATACTCTGGCACATACCAATAGCACATACAATGAATATATGAATTACTAGACCAAAAACCATCCACTGTCCCCTTTACCTGGGTGTGTGGGGGCGGGCTCGACAGTGATAGAGAGGGTGGAGTGGGCGGGAGGTTCAGTAGAGGTGGCACATTGGTAGTCTCCCTCATCTTCCTTTCTAGCCTGGACAGAAACAGATAATACATATACGGTATATTAAAATGTTTATAAAATTTACATCTATCTATAAACTCAGCCACATACCCCATTACTGTATATTATGATTTATATTTATTTTTTATTTTTTAACTGGGGGTGGCCGACACGAGACAGACGGCCGTATTCCTAAACAGAATTGTAGAGATCCCTATAATTTGTGGGATCCCAAATATATTTACGAATATCAGTTCCATGTGGGGTGCGATTCGGGACCCCAAATATTTGTTTAGGAATACGGCTGAGAGCTCGAACAGGGACAACACAACACAAAAAACACAAAAACAAAACACAAATAGGCCTACACACACATCTAGGTTGCCCAGGAGAAAAACCCAGCGACCCAGGCCCATTTGATTTGTCTACTGTAATAATATGTCACAAGGAGTGTCAGACTATTAATAAACACCCCGTTCTTAACATTAATCCTCCATTACAAACCCCAATGCACTTGAATAAATTAATGAAAGCATAGATCCTCTCGGGATTTGAACTCGGGGCACCACATATACATACAGACAAGTTTAAAGACCGTTTTGTCCACAGGGAATGTGGTTACAGTCTCACGTCCTAAATGGCGGATTTCCAGGCGACCCTATCAAGGGCTGCCTCTGTTGTCAAGTTCTATATTTTGAGATCGGACCCGAGTACCTGATTCCACGTCATTCTAGGTCTACCCCTACCTTATAGTAAATTGAGCCTTTTAGCAACTGATATCTCGAGTCATAATGGAAATATAAGAAACTACTATGTATCTTCATCATATAAGTACCAAACATTTATTAATAACAACATAATTTGGTACAAAATCTCAGTAATAGCTGAGTAATCATTATGAAGACATGTCAATATACCCTCAGCTGATCAGAGTGAAAGTTGAGCGTTCTCTGCCATACCCATAGCTTACTCTGACTGTTCCTTTTACTTATATATTTTCTAAATCTCAAGTGACGGCATCTCTTCCGTGGATTGACCTCTCTACTGTCAACCTAGAGGTTGGCAGATTGGGAGTCAAAGCGTCACATTTTTTCTTTGCCCCTCAACTTTCCCTTCATAATTGTTAAGGGGCACAGGGCCTTGGGTGGGGCTTCGGTGTCCCGGGCATTTCCGCACCCTCCTCAGCTCCTCGCCTAGGAAGTGCATCTGCCACCTGGGCTTTCTTAGTGGCAAAGCTGGGAGGGTTCTGTGCAGGCACTCGGTTATGGCCTTGGCCTTGCTTGGGACCTTTGGGCTGTTCGGTCATACAGCCTGGGGAACAACAACCCTCAGCTGAAAATACAGAGACTAAGCGAGTTACTGAAAGATCTCAACTTCTACAGCAAAGAAATAGACTGGGACAGACTGAGAGCAGAACTGGCAGTAACTGACTGGAGGGCACTATTCGAAGATAAAAACGTCGACGAAACTCTCAGTATCCTCCAGAAACAATGCCTGGAGACCTGTAAAAACACCATACCACCCAAATCAAGCAGAAAGCAGATAAAACAGATTCCCAGAGATAGAAAAATACTAATGAAGAAAAGGACGTACTTGAGAGCCAAGCAAAGGAAGACCAGCCATGCGCACACTATCACCAAACTACAAGAAGAGCTCGATGAAGTTGAACGAAAACTCATCCAGTCACACCAAGAGCAAAGAACACGTGAAGAACTCCAAGCAGTTGCAAACATACGAGTAAATAGCAAATTCTTCTATGCATACGCAAAAAGGAGACTCAGGAACACCTCAACAATAGGACCGCTTGCAAAACCTACGGGCGAACTTGAGAGTGACCCAACCGAAATGGCCAAGATACTCAAACAGCAATACGAAAGTGTCTTCAGCCCGCCAAATGAAGACAAGAAAATCGATAATGCAACGACCTTCTTTGACAACGCTCCTGGGACACCACATCAACTCTCCTCGGTAACAGTATCAACAGAGGACATAATAGCAGCCATCGACAAGATTGGACCAAACTCTGCAGCAGGACCAGACGGCTTTCATGCCCAACTGCTAAAAAACTGCAAACATCAGCTAGCCTTGCCTCTAAAACTGCTGTGGAGCAAGTCCCTCCAAACAGGATATGTACCACAATCCCTAAAAGAAGGTACTGTCACACCAATACACAAAGGGGGTAGTAAAGGCATAGCCAAAAATTACAGACCAGTGGTGCTGACGTCACATCTTATTAAAATCATAGAAAGAACAATACGAGTTAAGATGGTCAGCTACCTGGAAGATAACGAGGCATTCAACGAGGGTCAACATGGCTTTAGACAAGGCCGCTCCTGCCTTTCACAACTACTATCACACTACGAAAAAATCCTACAGGATATTCAAGACGGAGAAAATGTAGACGTCATATACAGTAAACCCTCGCCATCTCGGACCTCTAGAAGTCGGAAACCCGCACTAGTCGGACTGGCTACAGCCTCTCGGACATGCACTTCCGTATTTCGGACATTTCGGACATTTCCGTCATCGTTCCGACAGTCTCTGACGTTGTCGGACTTTATACAAGTACAGTCAGGACCCCCAATTCGCGAGAATAGGGGTGACAGGAGGCATCGCGTATTGTGAATTCGTGTATTGTGGAACTAACTTTAAATGGGAATAATTAGATTGGGTGACATCTCTCAATTATGGCCTATTTTCGAAATTTGTGGCCCTATTTTCGACATTTTTGGCTCTACAGTACAGTCTATATCTTATATATAAGAAGAACAATGAATAAAAATATGAAACCTTACCTTAAAATTAGTAGTAGATAGGCTAGGACTAGGACCGTAGGACTTCACGATTTTCTCCAACTTCTCCCTCCCTGACCAAATCGTACGAACAGTTTACTCTGACAAGCCTATTGCACAGTTTCCTTCTCCTTTTTTCTTGCGATCCAACACTTCCACCTTCATTTTGTGTGTTATCTTCTTATATTGGCGTGGCATGGCGAAAAAAGTGGCAGGCACTACAAACGTTTGGTCACTCCGCACGGCTATGAGCGCTTGAGCGGGACTGTGGGAGGGAGGGAGGGAGGGTAAGCGGGAGGGAAGGCAGGCGTATGCCCGTCTTCTTCTTTTTTCAGAGCTACTCCTGGGCCTCGCGAAACGTAGACGTGCTCGCGTATCAAGCGGGAATAGCGGATTTGGCCCCTTCTTAGCTCTCGATTCGTGTATTGTGGTACCACCTCGCGTAATTAATGTTTAATTAATTAATGTTATTTTCGAGGGGTAACTCGTGTATTAGGGTTTTCGCGCATTGTGGAATCGTGTATTGGGGGTCCTGACTGTATTCGGAAAATGTCCGATATTATATTTTTCAATTCCATTGCATTAGAAATGATTCAAAGATTACAAGAAGTCCAAATAAGACATAGTTATGTTAATGTATAAGGGAGTTACGTAGATGCATTAGAGAGATAGATAGATAGAAAGAGAGAGTTACAGAGGGGGAGTGAGCAAACACGAACTATTATGAGACCGACTTAATTGGTTCTGAAAAGACAAAGGAGACTTTTATATTGACTCTTTTTCATGTTATTATTTGTGTGCTAAAAGGATAATATTGTTTTCAATTCCATTGCATTAGAAATGATTCAAAGATTACAAAAAGTCCAAATAAGACATAGTTATGTTAATGTATAAGGGAGTTACGTAGATGCATTAGAGAGATAGATAGATAGAAAGAGAGAGTTACAGAGGGGGAGTGAGCGATAAACACGAACTATTATGAGACGGACTTAATTGGTTCTGAAAAGACAAGATAGATAGAAAGAGTTGCAGAAGGGGAAGTGAGCGATAGAACTATTATGAGACGGACTTAATTAGTTCTGAAAAGACAAAGGAGACATTTTTATTGACTCTTTCATGTTATTATTTGTGTGCTAGAAGGATAATATTGTTTTCAATTCCATCGCATTAGAAATTATTTATAGATTACAAAAAGTCCAAATAAGACATAGTTATGTTAATGTATAAGGGAGTTAGTTAGATGCATTAGAGAGATAAATAGATAGAGAGAGAGTGGCTAGGGGCGAGCGAGCGATAAAATACTAACATATACGAGATGAGACGGGCTTATGTTTCTGAAAGACAAAGGAGACATTTCTATTTAATCTCTTTTTAATTTTATTATTTGTGTGTTAGAAGGGTAATATTGTTTTCAATTCCATCGTATTAGAATTGATTCATAGATTAAAAAAAGACCAAATAAGACAGTTATATATATGTATAAGGGAGATAGATGCATTAAATAGATAGATTACAAAACAAAAAAATAATAATAATCTCAATTTCTCTGGTGACGCGGACTTTCCTCTTCTAATTCGGAATTTTCCCTCTCTTAAGTCGGACATCTCGGATTTTCGGTCATCTCGGACTGGGTCTCCCCCCCCAATTAGTCCGAGATAGCGAGGGTTTACTGTATCTAGATTTCGCCAAAGCTTTTGACAAGGTGGATCATGGGATCCTTCTACATAAACTCAAATCATTAGGAATAGGGGGAGACCTTGGAAGATGGCTCCACAGTTTCATCACCAACAGAAAACAAAGTCACGGTTCAAGGAAGCCTATCAGAAGCAGGTGGGGTCATCAGCGGAGTACACAAGGATCAGTACTGGGACCTCTCCTATTCCTCATCATGATAGGAGACATCGACAGGGACCTGGAACACTCAACAGCCTCATCGTTTGCAGACGACACCAGACTCATGAAGAAAATCACCTCACAACATGATGCACAGCTACTACAACAAGACTTGGACAAAATCCTGAAGTGGGCAGAAGAAAACAACATGGCCCTAAACGGAGACAAGTTCGAGCTTCTAAGGTACGGGAACAAGAGCACTACAAAATGCCACCAACTACAAAAGTGGACAGCAAGAAATTACCGCCAAGGACACAGTGAAGGACTTGGGAGTAAATATGAGCAGTGACGCCACTTTTTCCCAGCATATTACCAAAGCCACAACAACAGCAAAACAAATAGCAGGCTGGATCCTGAGAACCTTCCACACAAGAAATGAGAGGTGTATGTTAACACTGTGGAAGTCACTGGTCCTACCACGACTGGAGTACTGCTCTCAGCTCTAGTCTCCCCAAAAAGTAGGAGAAATAACAGAAATTGAAGCCACCCAGAGGACATTCACCAGTAAAATCCATGGGTTTCAACACTTTAACTACTGGGAGAGACTCAAGGAGCTGTAGCTGTACTCACTTCAAAGACGTAGGGAGAGATACATCATCATCTACGTCTGGAAAATTTTGGAAAAAAAGGTACCAAATCCAAACATCCAAGAGACTCGACACCAAAGGCGAGGGAGGCTGTGCTATGTGAGGACTACGCCGGGATCAACACAAAAAATCAAATCCCTGATCCATCACAGCTTTGCATACAATGGAACCAGACTGTTCAACTGTATACCAGCCCCTCTCAGGAACATGACCGGGGTGTCTCCAGACACCTTCAAGAAACACTTGGACATGTGGCTGGCCAAAATACCTGACCGGCCACCAACACCAGGATACCCCAGCACCAACTCCAACCAACTTCTGGAATGGAGAGTGGAAGAAAGGGAGCTGCCTGGTCGCAGTGGAGCCCCAGCTCAACTGTGTCACTAACGGACAGAATACAACAAAGTGTAACAAAGTGTAACAAAGTGTAAAGTGTACCTGTGATATAGTGAGGTAGAGCAGTGAGTTACCTGTGATATAGTAAGGTAGAGCAGCCTGGATCCATCATGGGCCAGGTCCTCCCGTACATCCACTCTAGGGTCGTCAGCCACAGTAATGCCGCCCACGTACAGGATATACACGTCTTGGATCAACACTATGCCCTGCACAAATAAAGGGGACAGCCGTTATATATATTTTTTGGTTTATTAATTTATCTTTATCTATCTATACTCTCAGGCACTTTACTATTTTTTGTCTATATAATAATAAAATAATGGGGTACGTGCCAGAGTAGATAAATAGATAGACAAGTCACCTGATGGACAAAAATGTATTAGTTTTCTTTATGATTTATGAAGATGCACTGTGGCAAAGTGTTCACTGAAGTCGCTGACCTACATCAGAGCACTCACTCTAGCCCAGCTATTGAGCAGGGAGTGCATGGTGGTAAAACTGTGTCTACCAGCCAGAGTTTGGACGCGATTTTGTCTATAATTTTATCTATCCCAAAATGATTTAATAGTTTATTGGGCTATAGAACACGATTGCGTCCTGGTGCATTTTGGCCAAACCACATTAAGATACGATCGCGTCCTCCAGTAAGCGGGAAGGTTAAGGCAGTGATGAAACCTTTATATTAGCCTACCTCTAAAATATACTCTATTTAACCCTCTTGCTATCTTGTGGACGTGGGGATTGCCGATTAGCAATCAGAAATAGTTCTCTCAACAGATTAACTTGCTCATTTAGTAATGTACACCCTATGTGGTGGATTGTGTTCTTTTATTTCATAAATTTTATTTTAGTAAGCGTTGTTTCCACATAGCGATTTTTATAAGTTATTTTGCCTTTATTTGGTTTGTTTAGTTTGCAAGTTTTACATTTAAATCTTATAATTACCTCTCCAAAATTAGTTTTCTGCCCACATCTAACTCAAAGACAACTGCAGAGGTTGAAGTAACTAAACTAAAGGTTTCTAAACACCCCTGATGGTCACAAAGGCTTTAAAGTATCCCTGAATAGGCTCAAATTGCGTTCTGTGCGTGAAAGAGTTAACTTACCTACACTGAGAAATTTCATCACTGGGCAGCCGGTTTCCTAAAGCTTAATTACGGAATATGAACCTACTACATCTCTGCTTCATATTAAGAGTTTGCCTCCATAATTGATGATATACATAATTTAAATCCAGTCACAGCTCAGTAATCTAGATAGGAACACGATAAATGTTCTGGTACACTGAACAGAGTATACAGGTCTCCCTCGATTTACGATTATGTTACGTTCCTGAATAGCCGATCTTAAATAGAAAAATCATATAGCAAACCCTAAAATTAATGGGGTAAATGGAGATGCGTTCTGGGACCAGCCAAAACCCAAACCCCTAAAAACATATAATAATATCATAAATCGGGGCATCGAATAGTGAGGGAGACCTGTAAATACTTTGATACAGCCCGGGTGTTAAAAGGCCCCCGATGACTCACCTCCTGGACGACCGGACTAACGAGGCAGGTAAGGGTGAATGGGGCCCCCTCCTGTACCCTACCGGGGCCCCTCAGCTCCACAATTTTCCCCGGGGCGAGGGTCGGGTGCACCAGGTCACTCTCATCAATGGTCACGGGGGTAGGGGGTATTTCGTGGAGCTCTGGGGGAGAGATTAAACCAACACTTCAGTATCACCTCCATATCCTCTATGAATAAACCTATCTATCTATCTATCTATTTACTCAGGCCCATTACCCATTTTTCTAAAAAAAAAATCTGGGGATTGCCGACTCAAGACAGAGCCCGAACAGGGACAACACAACACAACAGAAAAACAATGAACACACAAAAACAAAACACAAATTCACACACATCTAGGTCACCCAGGAGAAGACCCGAAGACCAGGGTCACCAGGGTCACCAAGGTCACTAAAGCACTCCCCCGGCCCCCGACCACCCGGAGAGGTTCCGGTCTCAGCAGGCAGACATGCAGCGAGCCGAAACCATAAGCCCGCTCACCACACTTCCAAGCGCACCCTTCATATACTGTATCATTATAATGTAAAACTTGCAAAATAAACAAACCAAAACTTACACGAACACAGTAAAAAGACAAAGCAACTAATCAAAATCGCTATGTGGAAACACGCTTAAGTAAAATAATAATTTATAAATAAAAGAACACAATCCACCACATAGGGTGTACATTACTACATGAGCAAGTTAATCTGGTTCCCACGCAAACTAATCGCACATATAACAACGCACTATCGTCATGTTCAATGAACTAGTCAATTTGGGAAGTCGGGGACGTTCTGGTAAATTTTACTAAACTCTGCATGAATAAAGAAACTACAATTAGTGTCAAAATGTTCTATTAAAATCAAATTTGCAACTTGACAAGACCGGCTCCCCGGGCCAGGCGCCTGACGGACTATTATCTAGTCCAACTGGCGCCCAACCCCCTCTCCCAAATGATCGTGTTTTCACTCATCTATGCACAAGCATTCTCCATTCATACCTGTAAATTATAATCAAAATCGTTATGTGGAAATAACCTTTTAGCAAAATAAAATGTGTAAATAAAAAAACACAAAACCAAAAAACACAAGAGGCAGGTGTTTGAAGTCCTTCTACTGTAGATGTTGTATATTTCTAATTAATTACTCAATGTAACAAGTTATCGTGAAAGGAATTTACCCTTTCTGTACCAGTGAAGTCGGTTATATTTTATTCTAGCTGTATTTAGACAATTTTATGCAGCTTAGGAAGGATGTACCGTTGGTAAAAGGGTTGATTAGGATAGTTCGAAGCCTAATAATAGCTAAAAATCTTTCCTAAACTTAGTAAGATAGATTAGTAGTAGCCAGAATTAAATAATAAAGACGTTGCCGGTACAGAAGGAGACAAATTGAGTTAAGAAAGAAATATGATAGTCCCACATATCCTACTGTGTGTCGTGCAAAACGACAAGAGGCAAAATAAAAATAAATTGGGAGGTTTGACGTACCTCCCAACCTACCAAATAGGAAAACCTACTATTTGGTAGTAGTCTTGGAAAATCCAACGTCAAGGCTATTAACCTAATTGCAATGACGACTTGTCTATTTTGACTGCTATGTCGTCATTCCAACCGCGGTTAAAAAGAAAACGTCTAGAGTCTACTCCTTATCTTGCTCTAGGAGACGTTGTACATTAACCAAAACTACCACCGAAGGTGAAAAAAGCATAAAAGAGAAGAAAAAGGGGTTTACCTTAGTTACCGCTCAAGGCCCATCCCGTATTCCGTCATGCGCAGATCCCTGTCGAACGTGCGCATGAGCGACCCTCTTGTCATCACATCTCACGTCAGCAGAAGAACGCGGATGGGCAGGGGTCCGGCGTGAAGGAGGGTATTATGTACGTTGGATTTTCCAAGACTACTACCAAATAGTAGGTTTTCCTATTTGGTAGGTTGGGAGGTACGTCAAACCTCCCAATTTGTTAGTAGTCTTGGCAAATCCAACGTCAAGGCTGCATAACAAATAGGAGGAGGACATCCAAGCCCAACATACCAAAAAAAAAACAATGCATAAGACAAAATTATGAATGACAAAGAAACACAAGGTAAACAAGAGAGTTTAATAAAAGAGTGAAAAACTGAGGAGTAGCTAAAAAGAGCAGTTTTAACACGTGCCCGTCATTCATAGTAATGCAAAATCATAGACTTGTCTTAAACCAAAAAGTACTGTACACAAAATCCCTTTTCTTCCAAAACGAACAAAAACATGGAACACAAAAAGAAAACACAATTTTCAATAGGCAAAAAACACTTATGTACTGTATACATATAACATAATCCCAAACTTGCAATCCAGTGTTGCAAACCCATACTCCCCCCCCCCCCCCTTTTCAAAGAAAACGAAGTAAAAGAAAGAGTGACAAGGGGGGAAGACCAGGCAACTTCGCCAGAGCTCTAGGAAACACGACTCCCGAGAGCTATCACAGGCCGAGGGGGTCTAACAATGGACATGGAGAGGTAGGAGGAGACGAAGGTATGGACAGAAGACCACAAACCCGCCGAGGCGACGTCAGGCAACGAACGAGTCTGCAGGAACCGTAAGGAGGCAGCAAAGGACCGCACATCGTGCGCAGAACCCCGACAAGCAGGGTTACTGGCACGAATGACCCGACAAATGTGGCGGCCAATCTGTACCTTCGAGAGCCTCCCACCAGTCCGAGGAGACACCCACACAGCAGTACCCGAAGTCGGAGCCACAGACTCAACATAGGAGTGCAAGGCCTGCACCGGGCACAACACATGGTGAGTATGCCCACGCTTTAAAGCCTGGATGGTGAAAGGCTTGAAAACGTGGGTCTCTCTCTCATTCTTGGCAACAAAATGAGGGGAGGGGGCTAACGTGACGACATTCAAGGACGGGGAGAATCGCATGCATTCCTGGGACCGCGACATGGCAGCTAGTTCAGACACCCTATCCCCAGTGGCCAGAGCGACAAGGAAGAGTGTACGCTCGAGCAACTGAACCGGTGTAGTGTCCCGTGTATATGTGGGTGAAGCCAGAAGGTCCAGAGCACGCCCCAGATCCCACTGAGGAGGGATCTGGCGCGGAGGCGGTCGCTCCCTGAAGGCAGCCTTCATGAAGGAATCCAGCTCCTTCGGCGGAACGACCAGCCCAGTGACGGACTCAAAGACCTCCCGGATGGCAGACAAGTGGTTACGTATAGTGTTGACTTGAAAGCGACGTGTACGGAAGAGGTGAAACAAGTAGTGTAGGACGAGGGAAGGAGAGCTAACAGTCTGGCGAGTGTCCCGTATCCACCTAGTAAAAGACCTCCAGTGGGACTCGTAAGTCCCCCAAGTCGAAGACGTCCATGAACGCTTCAGGAAGTCAGTCAGGTCCCGTCCGTGGACCGGGAGCCACCGCCTCACGAACATCCACGATGCGAAGGCCAACGAGGTCCGTAGGTCTCCAACCTGGCTCAAGTGGAAGTGTGAGAGAGGGAGAGAGACCGGACTCGGGCACCACCGCTTCAACTGGGAGTACCAAGCCTGGGCCGGCCACAGAGGAGCTATGAGCCAGACTCTGCCGCGGTACAGCCGCAGCCTCGCGAGGACTTTGCACATCAACAGTGCGTCTGGTGGCGGAAATATGTATATCGACTGCCACCTGCTCCAGTCTTCCATGAAAGCGTCCGGACCCCCCTCCGGAGTACGAGTCCGGAGGGATAGGTACCGAGGCAACTTGTGCGTCTCCTTCGATGCGAACAAGTCGACCTCCGGAACACCCCAGGAAGCCGCGAGGTCGTCGAATACAGTCTGTTTCATTGCCCATTCTACAAGAACGCCCTGTCCTCTCGACAGGGCGTCCGCCCACAGGTTGGCAGTCCCGGGCAGGTAGGAGGCGTGCAGGGAGATGTTGTGTCGGTTCGCGAGGAAGAACAACTTCTCGGAGATCCCCAACAGAGTCAAAGACCTGGAGGACCCCTGCTTTTGGATACAGTGGACAGCTGTCTGATTGTCCATCCGGAAGGCCACCGACTGGCCCTGAAGGGCCAGCGCGTGGTCCCGCAGGAAGAACAAGTGAACCAACAGTTCGAGGGCATTGATGTGTAGGTGTGTGTGTCCCACCCATCTGCCGTGATGTTGATGTCCCAGGTTGGATTGGTAACCCCACCCTACCTCGCTCGACGCATCCGTATCCACCCAGATCGTCGGCGGGGGGAGGTCCAGGGCACAGCCGCAGAGAGCGTGCCCCGAGCAACCCAGTGTCCTAAGTGTCTGTGAATGGTACGCGGGATCGGCATGAGCCGATCCATAGGGGCCAACGGAAACACCTTGTTGCCCATGAGTATTAGGCGGCGCAGCCTGAGCCTCCCTAAGGGAATGGTCAGAGCAGCCCAATTCAGTGAACCCACTAACGAGTCCCAGATCCTCCTCGTGAGGGAGACCGAGTGCAACACGGCGAAGACCTTCCTGCGAAGTTTCACCGTGTTTGGCTGACTCTGGGTTACCGTAGCGTTGGACAGATCCCATTCGAGACCTACCCACGTCACGACACGCGACGGGGTCAGGCGTGACTTGGGAATATTGACTTTGAACCCTAACTGTGTGATGTGTTGAACTACTGTGAGGGTGTCGTGGACGCACTGTTCTAGGGTGTCTGAAACTATCAACCAGTCGTCCAAGTAAAACAGGATCTGGAGGCCGCTCCTGAGGAGAGGATCCAGAGCCTGCTTCACCAGTTTCGAGAAGATCTGCGGCGCGATGTTGAGACCGAAGGGAAGTCTGTCGAACATGAACACACGATCGGAAGTCTGAACGGCCAAGAAGCGCTGGAAATGAGGATGGATAGGAACGTGCCAATACGCATCCTTGAGGTCCAGCGACACTACCCACGACAGAGGTCGCAGGGCCAGACGTACCTGGTGCACCGTCAGCATCCGAAACCGTGTGTTCACGATGTGCCCGTTGAGGGACGACAGATCCACCACCGGTCGCATCGCGTCGCAGTCCTTCTTCGGTACCAGAAAAACACGGGAGAGGAAAACCGGTTGACCGGCTTTCACCTCCTTGACGATTCCCTGCTCGTGCATGGATGTAATCACGTCGGCCACCTCCGAAGAGACAGGCCGGCTTCGTTGACAAGAGCTGAGTGGGGGTCTGGACTTCCATCTCCAGGTTAGACCCCTCCGTGCAATCTTCCGCCCCCACGTCCCTCGCGGCCACCGAAGGGCGCAAGGGCGAAAACAACCTGTGGGAGCCCCCGAGACGAGGTGAGCGACCCTTTCTGCGAGGCGAGAAGGAGAACAAGGAGGAGACCGACCTGGAGAACCTACACATTTTTTGACGTGGAGGGTCCCCCGGTACGGTCCCTGCGGTCATAAGAGCCACGTTGACCACCCCTACCCCCCCACCTCGCCGAAAAGGGCGGGTCACCCCATCCCCTGTCCGTCGTGCGTCGGACCCCGTCGAAGTGCGGCCGGAAGTGGAAGGCTGGCCAGCCCCTTCTCGGCGGGGATGAAAGGGAGCAGGAGCAGAAGTGCGAGGCGGAACCGACGCTCTGGCCGGCAACTTCCCTTTCCTGCGCCCTTTCTTGGCGGCAGCATTGGTGGCAGCACCCCGAAGGGGACCGGCAGAAGGACGGGACTGCGAAGACCCTGGTCGCGACACAGCGCGTCTTTGCGTGTCGTAAGCAGGGTCCGCTGACAGAGAAGCGTAGCGTTCCCAAGCATCCTGCGCAAAAAGCCCCGATGTATATAGCTCAGAGTACAACAAACCCTGACGAATATCCAAGGGGGCCTTCCGGCAGAACGAGGACCTTACCGTCTGGCGTTGTCGAGTTGCCTCGCACAAAACCGCCTTCAGCTCGGGAACCAAAGACACCGCGAGCTGAAGGTGGATCCGCCGAACGTGGTCCAAACCCTCGCGAAGATCGCCAGGTGCAGTCGCCTCGATAAGCCTCAGGTGGTGAACAGACGTCTGGAGGGAACCTAGAAGACAAGACAATAAGTTCGCCACCCTCTGCCGCAAGGTAAAATCCCTGTCGACAGAGGACTTATCTGGGTGGGAGAAGAACGGGTTAGCAATAGCACAAATTTCAAGTTTGGGAGCGCTGATCCAGGACCAGAACTTGCCATCCAATCCGCCGACAGATACCAGAGGAGGCAAAAGCAGTGACGACTCTGGGGGAGGGACTGAAACAGATCTGTCGACGGAACGGTTGGCGAATTCTAAGGCCTCAGCAAACCAGGCCTCCAATGGGAGAGGATTATCGAGCACGACGGCTAAGCCAGGCTTACCGTCGTCGCACAAACCCGTCCCATAGGAGGACAGTCCCGTCAACACAGCGAGGGACTGAACATCCTGAAGGATGTCCTGGCGGCTGAAGTCTGACCAGAGCTTAGTTCGAGGAGCAGACGGGGGCTTGGGCTTCACCTAAAAGTACTGAAGGTCAGTCCTCGTCGGGTAAGCCCGCACCTCCACGTCGGCCACCTGACCATCCACCCTGATCGCCCTGAACTGCATTTTGTCATTAATTTGGACCGACCAGTCCGAAGGTAGGGCCCTCTCACCAGACGGGAAGTCGGTAGCACGCTCCGGGTGGGAGGCCTGCACCCCCTTCCAAACAGCCAAGGAGCCATAGAGGAGCGGCATAGTCCGCGACGGGACCTTGGCCTTCTGGATGGGGGGCAAGCGCGGACCCTGCCCTAGCAGACGGAGAACCCCTGCATGGGAGACAGCAGGGGCAACCACCTGAGCCAGGGCAGGAGCAGTACTAGCCGACGACCGGGCAGGCGGAGAAGCAGGGCGAGAAGGAATGTGGTCCACCGCAGAGGGGAGGGGGACCAAAGCAGGGGTAGGTTGGGTGAGGCGCTGAGGTTGTGTCACCGCCAAGAAGCGCGATAAGAGGGAATCTTGCATCGCCTCCAATCGCGCGTCGAAGTGTGACACAACCCACCCCTGCATGGCCGAAAATAGATCCGAGAGAGGCGACCCCCCCGAAGATAGTTCGGCCCGCAGGGGCGAGCGTGAGCGAGAGCGAGACCCACGACACGAGACAGCAGCGTCGCGGCCCAAAGAAGGCGAGCGACGACGGCCGTGGCGTTCCTGAGGGTCTCGTCCCCGATCACTAACGCCCGAGGGGGAAACATCACCATCCCCCTCTTCCAGTGACACGTCAGCCCCCGAGAAAGGGGACCCCGAAACCTCGCTATACTCCACCGAGTCAAGCGGTGGGGTACCCCCTCGGGGAGCCGGTAATCGAAGATCAGGGATAGAAGAAGGAAGAGGAGCAGGATGACGGGAGTGGGAAGGCTGGCCGGGTGAAAGGAGGTCAGAAGGAGCCGCGGGGGAAACAGAGCAAGGATCCCCGGGGCTGAGAGAACAGGGCGGCCCGACACCGAGGCGGAGGAGGGAGGGACCTCCACCTTGGGACGAGACCGGGAAGGAAGAAGAGGCACCGAAGCAGGAGAAGTAGAAGGAGAAGCAACGACATCCTGGCGGACCCCCCTGGACAGAGTAGCAGGAGGGAGCAGAGGGCCAGCTACAGCATGAACAGCTGCGCGCGTAGAGGACAAATGAAGAGGACGTCTTTTGTGCAGGGGAAGCGGGCGGAAGGTAGTAGAGCCCCTATCCGGAGAGGCCAGGGGAGGGCGTACAGGGGCAGAGACGCTAACCCCGGCCTCAGGGCGAGAACCATGACGAGGGCGACGGGCGGAGTCAAGGTGAGTAGGAGGATGATGAGGGGCAGGAGTGGACGGGCGACGAGGAGAGCGAGAGCGTGGACGGAGCTGGGGATCCTCCCGACGATGTGACGACCGACCACGGGACGCAGGGAGGAGGGCCCGAGCAGGGAGAGGGCCAGGTAAACGGCCACCAGACGGGTCAGGGATGCCCAGGGCGACGCGGATCCGGTCGTCAACAAAGGCCGGGGAACGGTGACCCACAGTCCTAATGTGGTGGGAGACCACCGCCCACACAGACTGAAGGGATGCAGAGGCCACAGCCGTGTCAGAGGAACCAGGGTGATGGTCCACCACATCCACCAGGTCCATACACGGGCCACACAGAGCAGGGAGGTAGGCCGTAGAGGACACACATTTGAGAGTGGCGTAAGCAGGACCTGTGGCATTCCAAGCACGGGGAGCCACAGCCCTGGCGAAAGCAAGGCATCCCACCTGCAACGGAAGAACACACACCATAAGCAGCACGTCGACGGAGTAAGTGAAGATAATGTCCAATAAAAACCAGGGATTGAGCATGGGTAAACAGGAACACACATGCAAACTGGAAGGCGTACTCACGCTAAACCGGGAGCACCGAGGGAGGTGAGGAGGGCGGTTGAGGCGGAAGAGCACAAGCAGAACCTGCAAAGATGGAGAAAGTGTTAACCACCACTCAACACCTCACATGCAGGGTCCATAACACCAGGAAAGTGCATACACCAATATAGTATCAGGCAACAGGATGACACAAAAAAGGTCAACAGTGAAAACCAACTATAACCGCAAATTTGCGGGCCAATGGAGGCATAACCGTACCGACACAACCCTCCCGCATCGCCGCGAGACCCCCCAGCGATCACCGCAAATTTGCGGGGTGCCGAAACGTCCGTGGACCGAATCGAGCACTCCGCAAATTTGCGGGACCGGCCGAGATGGTCCGGCGCCGATAAAGCGAGAGGAGGGTCTAGGGAAAACCAAAAGAGGCTCAGAAAAAAGCGTCAACTCCTTATGATCTCCAAGCGACGATGGCCATCAAGCTGAGCAGTGTCTTCCTTGATAATATCCTGACTCAACCGGTCAAGGGAGAGGCAAGGAAGACACACCAGGGGAGAGGAGGCACATCCCCCAGGAACCACCCAACCCACAGAGATAGAGCAAAGCCCATGAGGAGAAGTGGCAGGAAGGGTGGTTTGGCACAAACAGGGGCCCCCGTGGGGTACCCCAGGATTGGGCAAAAGGCTATGAAAGGATGGAGGTGAAAACAGGAAGGGAAAACAAAAACCAGTAAATGAAACTGGCGAGAAAAAGGGTGGCCTAGCTGTGAGCAGAGAATGTGTCAGGGGCGAAAAACCCTGTGGTGTGAAAGAGGGGCCCCGTGGGGTACCCCTGGAGTATCACGAACCACCTGTCGCCCAGGCCCTTGAGACACAGTGAAGGACTCGAAAGGGGGGACTTGGGAATAACGCTAATAATGCGGCCGACACAAACTCTACAAACAGCACCGCCACCAACGAAATCTCAGATTGTGAACCAACTGTACACCTAGGCTATGAAAAAATGAAAACTCATAGGGGCATAGCAAATCCTGAATGAGAAACAAGCTAGGCTAAAATAAGCTAAAAGCTAAACTATGCCCAGACTAACAGGAAAAAAGAATATGAAAAGAGAAAGAAATGAAAAACACACACGAGGAACGCCAGGCGCCCCCGTACCTACGGTAGCTATTTCCACACGCATCTCCATTAAACACACGGAGGAGCCCATTTACGTGTGCCCTAGATCACGTAACATCTGTCTAACAAAAAGAAGGCCAGAAAAGCCGAAACGAACCTAAAACAGGGTGAATTGAAGGAGCACAACAAAAGCGGACTCAACAATGGCGACGCGTGAAAAAATGATGACAAGAGAGGGTCGCTCATGCGCACGTTCGACAGGGATCTGCGCATGACGGAATACGGGATGGGCCTTGAGCGGTAACTAAGGTAAACCCCTTTTTCTTCTCTTCTATGCTTTTTTCACCTTCGGTGGTAGTTTTGGTTAATGTACAACGTCTCCTAGAGCAAGATAAGGAGTAGACTCTAGACGTTTTCTTTTTAACCGCGGTTGGAATGACGACATAGCAGTCAAAATAGACAAGTCGTCATTGCAATTAGGTTAATAGCCTTGACGTTGGATTTGCCAAGACTACTAACAAATATAATGTTTAAATAAAAGAACACAAAACCACCACATAGAATGTACATCACTATATGAGTAAGTGAATTTGTTTCCCAAGCAAATAAGTTGAACATATATTAACATACTCTCGTCATATTCAAGGAATTAATCAATTTGGGAAGTTCAGGACATTCTGGTATATTCTGTTAAATTCAAAAGATATAGTTTCATAAGTTACAGGTATAGCCGGCCTAATAAGTGATGTCTTGGCACTGAGTATGTTTTAATCAATAATTAGTACAGTATCAGCAATATCTATACTTTATTAATTCATTTCGAGTGAGATATACATACATGTTCCCTACACTTACCCATCCTATTCAACACCTGGCAGACTTAACCCTTTCACGCACAGGACAAGATTTGCGCCCTTTCTGGGATACTTAAAAGCCTTTATGGCCATCAGGGGTGTTTAGAAACCTTTAGTTTAGTTACTTCAACCTCTGCAGTTGTCTATGAGTTAGCTGTGGGCAGTATTTTTGGGGGGGAGAGGTAATTATAAGATTGAGATAACTATTTCTGATTGCTAAATGGCAACCCCCGCGTCCACAGGATAGCGAGAGGGTTAATGTCTGCACAGATCGAGCCAAATGCAGTGACATCCGAGACATGGCTTATTTGCGCTACCGTACAAGACCAAGACCCTCACCTCGTACTATGACCTCCGTGGAGCCAAATATATCCGGAGTAAGGAAGCACTCAACCACGCCGGAGTCCAGCTTGGTGGCATCGGTGAGGGTGAGGACATAGCTACGTGACGCCCCCGAACCACCGCTGCCGCTGCCGTGGTGGTGGTGGGTATCATGCTGGCTTAGGGTGTACCGCGACCCCCGCCCGGACTCCACCGCTGCTCTGTTGTGGAAGAATAATACCTGCAACAATATTTTAAACTCGCTCTAAACAATGAAAACTAATAATAAAAACTATTTGTCAACAGCCTACTGGTCTTCATAATGAATGCTGGTAGTACTAAAACACAATTACTTTTACTGCTGCTAAATAAAAATGTGAGTGAATGTGGGGTTTTTTTTTTTTTTTCGCTGTTCGGGCTATGTCTCGAGCAAAAATAAAAAAGGGGGTATGTGCCTGAGTATATAAAAAAAAAAAAAAAAAAAAAAAAAAAAATATATATATATATATATATAATACTGTTTCTATAATTGTTTCAATCAATGTTTATCTCTATTTGATGATAATTAAAACCAAGCTATTCAACCTAATGTAATTGAACTTTATCATACCGGTACATGTTTTCTTCTTCTGAGACTGGTGGACCAGCTAGTCAATGCTACCAATTATCTAGGTAACCAAAACCTTTCTTCCCAGTATGAGTACAGCTCTGTCTCAAGTCGGCAGCCCCCAGAAGAAAAAAAAATGGGGTATGCGCCTGAGTAGATAGATTTTCTATGAAGTGGAAAGAGCTCTGGATCCCAAGCCAACTTATATTTACATAATTATGTGCCTTCCTGGCTTAAAATATGTATCATTGCAATATTCACGCTTCCTTCCGATACTTTCTCATAACCGGATATAAGATGGCACTTTACATACATACAGTACATACAAGTTTAAAGACCGTTTTGTCCACAGAGAATGTGGTTACAGTCTCACGTTCTAAATGGCGGCTTTCCAGGCGGCCCTGTCAAAGGCTGCCTCTGTTGTCAAGTTCTTTATTTTGAAATCGGACCGGAGTAACCGAGCCCACGTCATTCTAGGTCCACCTCTACGCGTAGCTCCCCCCACATTCACAGTCCGGCATTTCTTTACCCAGTTCTGATCATCCATTCTCTCTATGTGTCCAAACCAACCAAGTCGGCTCGAGCGCATCACTTCGCTGACATTCCTAATGCCCAGACGCTTTCATAATTCCTCGCTCGATACCCCATCCCTGAGATTAACCCCACTTTCATATTTAAAATTAAATAAACAGAGGGAGGTGCAAAAAGTACAATACAAATGAGTAATACATAATGGTGCAGTAGGTACCTGTCCGTTCCAATGTGTGACGGCGCAGGTGACGGTCAGATTGCCGCCAGCCAACGCCTCCGTCGCCTCCACCGACTCAACCCGTGGCTGAGGGGCTCAAAGATAAGGAAATTTGTTTATGCAATTACCATATACTGATGGGGAACATTGTACTGTAGGAGTTGTTTACAGCTGACGATAAATTATAAATAAATAAACTGTCGATATACGGAGCTCTTTTACATTCACTGTAATCATTGGGTGTATAGTATGCCAAAGTGTTTAACGGGACCAACCTCCGTTTTCTCTCTGGGTTTTATCCATTCGGCCCCATTCAGACTGCTGTTTTAAGACGTTTCTCCCCATTCAGGTATTGATTATTTCCTGGGAAAAGACAGCGAGCCATTATTGTATGGAGAAATCCGGCTTCACCGGAGACATTTTTCTACCGAAAAACGTACATATTAAGTCAGCTGTCTAAAACATAATCCAAAATATGCTGGCTTGCTATAATAAGTTAATTGGACTTTATATTGTCTTTGTCCCAGTTTTGGTTTATTTAGTTTGCAAGTTTTACATTTTAATCGCTCGTCAGGTGTAAATCGACACCTGGATGAGGATAAACGTCTTTTTAAAACAGTAGGCTGAATGGGGTCGGATGGCTACTACCCAGAAAGAAAAAAAGCAGGTGACCCCCCTTAACCAAAGCTCGGACTAAACTTACTCCCCAGCTTCAGTTGTGTGGCAGCCTGGACCTGTCGATCATAGAGGGCGGCCCGGCAGATATAGCTTCCTTCATCCGTAGAGCTGAACCCCGGGATGAACAGCAGGGCACTCTGACGACCAAACTACACAAGGAAAGACTTGGTTTAAAAGTGATGTAAAAACAAAAATTATATTCATATTTGTTTTCACAAACCCACCAATTAATTTACAAATAAACCTAACTAATGAAATCAATGAAAGTAATGAATACATGTGGTACTCCAAGGACTTGAACCAAGGATACTCACATCGAAATTCCGCACACTAAGCATTACGCTATCACATTTCATTGGTGTTCTTGACATTTGTACACAATTAAAATTTGTTCCTTGCCTAAATTGAGGAAACTTATGAAGTTATCACCCAGACTACAGTACAGTATAAGGAAAATGACGCCATTGTACTGAAAAAGTTAAAGGGCTGAGAGCAGAACTTTTGTTGGTGACGGTAGAAACCAGCGCAAGAACTAACCACTATAGGTTCCGGGATGCCCTGTCGATACCAGGCCACCAAGGTCCCGGCAGTGGCGGACACGGAACAGTTGAGGTACAAATCACCACCCTCGCTCTCAAAAACTTCCTCGGGCGGGGCTTTGACGAACACTGGAGGCTCTGGAGGTAAACACGACACAGGAGCATTGTTTAAACATACAGTATTGTAAACAAAGACATTATTGAAATATGAACTAAGAGAGATGCATGAATATAAGCTAAGACTGGTAGTAAAGGACCTAATCTCCAGAATAGTGTCAGTGAAGTGATGCGCACGAGCCGACTTGGTTGGTTTGGACACTTGGAAAGAATGGATGATCAGAACTGGGTGAAGAAATGCCGGACTGCGAACGTGGGGGGAGCTGCGTGTAGGGGTAGACCTAGAATGACGTTGGCTCAGGTACTCCGGTCCAATCTCATATAAAATAATATTAAAGAACTTGACAACAGAGGCAGCGCTTGACAGGGCTGCCTGGAAAGCCGCCATTTAGGAAGTGAAACTGTAACCACATTCCCTGTGGACAAAACAGTCTTTAAACTTGTATGTATGTACTGTATGCATGTAGTGCTCAGGGAAGCTGCTCAATCAATGGATAAATAATAACAGCCATGTTAACCCGCTGAGCCCCAGCTAGTTATTAATAAATGTACCACCAGGGCCCAGCAGGTTTTGAATTTTTTTTTTATTCCAGAAACAATAGCGAATGGGTTAGGAATGAAGGAAAAAAAAAAATTGGTCATAAAGTGCAAAAAATGGTCCTACAGAGCCCCCGAAAAAGGATTTTACAAGAGTAAAAAATTGAAGGCAATTTCCCAAAAAAAAAACATGTTTTTGCGCGCTCACGCGCACGCGGTTGGACTTTGAGAGTTTTCAACCATCGGCATGGGTGCGTGGGATACTTACACAGTTCCCATACAAATCTGAGCCCTCGGGGTGCCATAGGACCGGACCGGCCAGGACGCAAACGTTGCGTCGCTGGGTTCTGGTGATCGAACATTGCCGACGCAACACGTGCGACGCTGGGTCTCAGCGGGTTAAGAGAGATGTGCTGACATCGTGAGCTGCCTTAAGGCCACTAACAAAAGCCCTTCAAGCATGTTAGCACTAGCTACAAGGATGGGTGGGTGGGGGGGCTTTGCTCTAGCAATAACAAAACTATCACCATGTATGATAATTTAATCAATCAATTAATTGATCAATCACTCTTCAATGCCTTGCCTCACCATGTGGAAACCCTCGCTAAACGATGGGCATAGCATAATAATGAACCAAAAATAATAAATTAACATAATTTTCAAGCAGACCAAATGTATCTGTGTGTCCAGACATTTTGGCTCAAACATGCCTTGATTTTGGCCCTGTCACTCTTTCAACTCTGGGGGAAGCACTCGTCTCCCTTATCTAGGCCTACATAAAAAAGAAAGAAAACAAAAAACTCCACTTACCCACAATATCGAGCGTCATGGTGTCCTCCCCCAGCAAGATTCCTGATGGATGATAGACCTGACACGACCACAGCCCTCGGAGGTCGGTGGTCAGGGTGTAGAAGCCCAAGGTGAAGGAGGTGTAAGCTACCCCCGCTTCCTCCCCCTCACCTACCGCCACATTCACCAGGTGGCTGGACGTGGACATCTTGGTGCGGTTCTGGATGGAGACTTGGGGATCATCCTCGTGGGAGAACAAGATCGTCTGTTGGCGGAAGAAATAATAATAATAATAATAATAATAATAATAATAATAATAATAATAATGTTCAGGTTACTTATATAGCGCCATTTCTCTCTAGTCCTCGCTCCAAGATCGTCTGTGGGGGAATAACAAAAGAACATAACATAATCATCTAACACAGCACCCTATACTATTAAACACATCATAGAAGACTGCATTCTACACAACCACTTACGCCAACAACATAATCTACACTCCTTGAGAGCCCTGTGGGAAAGCCCGATCGTGGCCATGGCCTTCCTTAGGGACTCGGGGATGTTCGGCCAGGCAGCCTAGGGAACGACAACAACAACAAAGTCATCTGTTTGGAATCCCCAAACAGATGATTTTCTTATGTTCTTATGTTTGTTCTTATTTTTGTTATGTTCAACAAGAATGTCTGTGTAGATGAAAAAAAATTGCGCCCCCTAATCGGAACGAAAAGGAAACCATAAATTCAGATCACCCAGGACACCACTTTAATTAGCGAATTGTGTTTATATGCAACAGTAAATGTAGTCAAAACAACCCACTACTCACTACAGACTCAAGTTGGCCCCAGCCAAATCCACCGCAACCCTCCTTACAAGCTGGACAGCCGAACACAAATACATCCCGCAACTCACCATAAACAACACACCCCTAACACACACACACACTCACCCAAAATCCTAGGAGTAACATATGATACTCTAATGACATTCAAACAACATGCCACAAACATAAAAAAGAAACCGACACCCAGACTTAACGCCCTCAGGTTACTTGCCCACACAAAATTTGGACACAACAAAGAACCACCACCACAATTTACAAACAATACATAAGATCAGTGATGGAATATGCAAGCCCTGCCTGGGCTACCCTAGCTGAAACACATCACAAGACCTTACAGACTATTCAAAACAGAGCCTTAAAAATCATCACAGGCTGCACAGCCGTAACCAATGGTGTTAGGCAGGGGGAGATATTGTCTCCTTATCTTTTCAACGTCTACATGGATGATCTTAGTCTGGAGCTGAACAAGAGTCACACTGGGTGCTGCATTGGCAACTCCATTTTAAATTATCTCCTGTATGCTGATGACCTAGCCTTAATCGCGCCCTCTGGAGCAGGACTGGATAAATTATTAAGAGTATGTGAAAAATTTGGAATCGAACATTCAGTCAAATTTAATCCTATAAAGAGCAATATCATAATATTTAAATCTAACCTTCTATTGAAATCTAAGCTACCCAATTTCCATTTGTATGAACAAATTATAGAAGAAGTAAATAAAGTAAAGTATCTAGGACACTATATTTCAAGTGATCGCTCAGATGATGAGGATATGGGTCGTCAGCGAAGGCAACTTTACATGCAGGGAAATTCAATATTAAGAAAATATCATATGTGCACATGGGATACAAAAATAACATTGTTCAACTCTTACTGCTCACCAATGTACAAAGCACAACTATGGTGGAACTATAAGAAAATGACAGTAAATAGACTAAATATCTCATATCACAATATCATGAAAATGTTTCTGGGGCTCTCAAAATATGAGAGTACAAGTACGCTATGTGCCTATATGAACTTACACTGTTACCAATCACTCATTAGAAAGCTAACATATAAACTCATTCAGCGCCTTAACACTTCTGAGAACAGTATCATTAAAATGCTACAAACTCCCAGCATAGTGTACACCTCTAAGATTCGGGCACACTGGAGGAGGTTGCTCTATATTTAACCTTAAGTAATGTATTCAGGTCTGCTACTCCACAGAATTAGCATACCGGTACTGAACCTCATAGTGCAGTACAGTACCGGTATTCCTATACTGTACCGGAAGCTAAATGATGTGAGGCATGGTACTGTACACAATTAGGACAGTGGTTTTGGAAACACAGTAGTTTGATGACCACTGTATTTGGTTGAGGCAGTGCTGTGGAGTACATGATAGCAAGCTGGCTATTATATAATTTCTTTTTATTTTATGTATCCTATGTCTCTGACTCGGCACCACTGCTCTGTGGCGTTCCGCAGGGATCAGTGTTGGGTCCTGTCCTGTTCACGATATAAACTAGTGGCTTGTCTCTTCTGCTTCGTGCACACGGTGTCACCTATCATTTCTATGCTGATGACACCCAGATTTACGTGAGGATCACAGGTATAGCTGATACACAGAGGAAGGTGGAAATGCTGATGACCAATATCAAGAAGTGGATGAGGACAAGAAAACTTAAACTAAATTATAACAAAACTGAAATTCTCATCATCCGAGGAAACAGAAGGGCTACTGATGCAGTAAATGTCCTCTCCATCGATACGGGCGACTCACAGCTGCAACCAGTAAACTCTGTTATAAATCTGGGAGTGTATCTGAACTCAAGACTGGATTTTAGGGAGCACGTAAATCAGATTGTCAAAAGTTGCTACCTACACATCAGAAATCTCTACTCGGTGAAGCAGTTTATACCTAGATGTTGCCTTCTGACACTGGTCCACTCATTGATATTCTCTCATGTTGATTATTGCAATGCCTTATTCGTGGGTCTTCCAAATTACATATTAAAGAAAATACAATCTGTTCTGAACAGAGCTGCAAGACTCATTTTTGGAATTCCACCAGGAACCCCTACCACTTCTTATCACATCGAACTGCACTGGTTACCAATAAAAGCTAGAATAGAATTCAAGTTGTGTCTGGTAACTTTCAAGGTCCTCAAATTTGGTGAGCCCGGGTATCTTGCAGAGCTGCTCAGGCGTCCACCGGCACGCCATGGTGTAGTCGTGCGCCATGATGATGACCCCCTGCGTCTTGATGAGCCGTGGGCTTTCCGGCAGTCATCTTTCTTTGAGAGATCATTCTCTTACATGGCTCCAAGGTTATATAACAGACTGCCACTGACCATGAGACATCTAAGTTCTGTTGAGTGCTTCAAGAGACAACTTAAGACTTTTATCTTTGAAAGAAGCTATGATTTCGAGAGGGGTGTCATCATGGAGGGCTATAGGGTGTAAGCTATTTGCCACTGCTGGTGGCTGGGTGATGCATATAGGTTTTGTGTTGCATTGATTTAAGCGATTTTTGTTTTTCTTTTTTTGGTTTTTGGTTTTCGAGCGCCAGTGAATTCTGCGGAAAAATTGGCGCTTGTGAGAAATAAGTAACATGCTTATTATTATTATTATTATTATTATTATTATTATTACGGTAACCTATATATATTTATGTTACTGTAAGGTATATATGGACCCCAGTATGGTCCCCTCTGTACTGTGTGAGTCTGAAATAAAGCATTATTATTATTATTATTATTATTATTATAATAATTATTACACCTATATACAGATCCCCTACATCAAGAAACCAAAGTCCTCAAAGTCAAAGACCATCTGGACATGAGAGGCACTCAATTCCTGGCTGTAGCCTCCACAAACCAACACCACCTACTACACTACATGGCAACACACCCACAGACACCAAGAAATATTAAAACAACACCCAGCACATGGTATCACACACAAATAGGCCTACTGTCTTCTCTCCCTCCCTGCCCACCCCAAACCAGCTTCCAGAAGCACATCCATACTCATATCTCTCGCCGTTCCATCCAATCACTCATAGACAACACGCAGCTGCAGGCACGACCTCCCGAAATCCATCCTTCTGAAACCTCCCTTCCTCACGAGGACAGAGTCCACCTGGCCAGACTGAGATGTGGGCACCATCCAGCTATTCTGAGTTATCAAAAGAGCCTGGATGTCTCCGTCGACGACACCTGCCCGGGATGTAACACACCACCCCATACCACTGGACACATCCTAGAAGATTGCATTTCACACAATCACTTATGATAACAAAACAATCTACATTCTCAGTCTGGCCAGGTGGACTCTGTCCACGTGAGGAAGGGAGGTTTCAGAAGGATGGATTTCGGGAGGTCGTGCCTGCAGCTGCGTGTTGTCTATGAGTGATTGGATGGAATGGCGAGAGATATGAGTATGGATGGGCTGGTCTATCAGAGTGAGAACTGAGCGATCTCTGCCATACCCATAGCTTACTCTGACTTTTCCTTTTATTTATATATTTTCTAGATCTCAAGTCTCTTCCGTGGATTGACCTCCCAATCTACCAAGATTGGAAGCCAAAGCGTCACATTTTTCCTTTGCCCCTCAACTTTCTCTTCATAATTTGCTGAGGGGCACAGGGCCCTGGGTGGGGCTTTGGTTTCCCGGACGTTTCCGCACCCTCCTTAGCTCCCCGCCATGGAGTGGCTTCGGTCACCCTGTGGTCGGCAGGGAGGGTTCTGTGGGGGTGCTCGGTTATGGCCTTGGCCTTGCTCGGGGCCTTGGGGCTGTTCGGCCAGGCCGCTTGGGGAACAGCAACAACAACAACAACACTCCTTGAGAGCTTTGTGGGAAATCCCGACCATGGCCATGGCCTTCCTTAGAGATTTGGGGCTGTTCGGCCAGGCAGCTTAGGGAACGACAACAATAACAACAACCCATTAATCTAGAAATGAGAAGAAAAAAAAATGGGCAATTCACATGAAACTAACATAAAAGGGAAAACCTGAATACTGTACAGTAGTACTAGTATGCATATGCAACAAAAGTCCAATGAAATTTCTAATAGTCCAATAGTTCAATCTTGAAAATGGAAAGATCAGCAGTTAAACAGAAACAAAGTAACAAAATTAAAACAAGCACATTACCACTGAGTCCGGGTTGGCGCCCCTGACAGTACAGGTGATGGGTGTGGGTGAGTCTATCCAGTTGGTCTGTCCGGGGGGGTCCAGGTCCAGATCCACCGAGGCTCCAGCTGTAAATTTTATTTTAGTAAGCGTTGTTTCCACATAGCGATTTTGATAAGTTGTTTTGACTTTATATTGTCTTTGTCCCAGTTTTGGTTTGCTTTGTTTGTAAGTTTTACATTTTAACATTATCACAGGCTTAGGATCATTCGGCTTTAAATTAACATATTGATCTTTATGGACAAACTCATGCTATAGCCCTTGAAATATCAAAAGTGTTTGATAGAGTATGGCTATCTATCAATCTATCTATCTATTGCGGAACGCCGTGGTCCCCGAAGGGGTGGCTACGAACGAAACGCCCCCATGCACCTCGAAAGGAGTTAAAATAGGGGAGCTATCCCCCCGCCAAAGGCAGCTTTCTAGGGCCTTTCCTAGCTGATGCTGAGAGGATTGGGTTCTAGTCATGTGGTGATGGGCTGGTCTATCAGAGTGAGAGTTGAGCGTTCTCTGCCATACCCATAGCTTACTTTGACTGATCCTTTTACTTATATATTTTCTAGATCTCTAGTGACGGCCTCTCTTCCGTGGATTGATTTCCCTACTGTCAACCTAAAGGTTGGCAGATTGGGAGCCAAAATGTCACATTTTTCCTTTGCCCCTCAACTTTCCTTTCATAATTGCTGAGGGGCACAGGGCCTTGGGTGGGGCTTTGGTTTCACGGGCGTCTCCACACCCTCCTCAGCTCCCCGCCTTGGAGTGGCTTCGGTCACCTGGGCTTTATTAGTGGTAAGCAGGGAGGGTTTTGTGGTGGCGCTCGGTTATGGCCTTGGCTTTGCTCGGGACCTTGGGGCTACTCCGCCATCCAGCCTGGGAAACAACAACAACTTCTATCCCCAGTCACTCGACATCCCTCCTCCCATCCAGCATATACTTCTTAACTCCATCCTTCTACCTCTCACTCGGTCTACCTCTCCCTATCAGTCCTTCTACCTCATTCTCGTACACTATCTTAGTCATTCTCTCGCTTCCCATACGTTCCACATGGCCGAACCATCTCAAAGTGTTCCTTTTCACACATCTACATCCACACCACGCCTCTCTCGTACTGTACTTCCTCATTCGTATGTCTATTCCTCCATTAACTCCGCACGCACTTCTCAAGTAATTCATTGAGTATGGCACCGTTTCTTAATATCCAAACATCCTTACAAAGGCCTAACATCACTATAGTCTTATTAATTTCATCATATCTCTGCAATTCATCACTTACAAGTTCAGGCTATAAGGAAGTTGGAGCTGTAGACATTGATATATAGCAGAATAATACCAGCTATAATATGGTTGTAGTGCATATATAAATACATAAAACCCAATTCATCATATTTTTTATCCATCAGAAACCAACATTATAATTGTATTTCTTCTTAACCCGTGGAGCCCCGGCTAGTTTTGTAATGTTTGTTCACCAGAACCCGGCCGGTTTTCAAAAAATTGTTTTATTCCAGAAACAATAGCGAATGGGTTAGGAATGAAGGAAAAACCACGAAAAACCGCTCAAAAAGCTTAAAGAATGGTCCTACAGAGCCCCCGAAAATGTATTTTACAAGAGTAAAAAATTGAAGGCAATTACCCCAAAAAAACAGGTTATTGCACGCTCACGCGCACACACGTGGACTTTGAGAGTTTTCAACCATCGGCACGGTTGCGTGGGATACGTACACAGTTCCCATACAAATCTGAGCCCTCTTGAGTGGCTACACCTGAGGTTACGGTCGGCGCAATTAGGGTGACGCGCCAGACGCGTCTCTGGGGCTGTGCGTTACATATATCGCCGACGCGTCAGACGCGTCGCTGGGGCTGTACGGGTTAATAGCGATGTTTACGGCTCCAACTTACTTATACAGTACTATAGTCCCAAACTCGCAAGTGGTCAATTGGAAGACACGGGTAATAATAGAAGGTCTTTTTCAAATTTTCACTCGATACATGCTGGGGTTCCACAAGGATCAGTGTTAGCCCCAACTCTTTCCTAATTCACATCAATGATCTCGTGTCTGATACTCAATGGAACAAAAATAAATAAATAAATAATGCCTTGGTTGGCAACCTGTCTAGGGGAGTAAACCTGATACAAATCGGTACTGCTTACATAAGGGTGAAGCAGGTTAGTGGATGGAATAGCCGAACACCACTGTAGAAAAATAGTGCTAAAAAGATACATAGAGGGCCTCGGGGTCGGACGGAGCCTAAATTGAGTGGTCAATCCTGTAAGTCCTTCAGTAAACTGGCATGGGTTGTCCGTCTTAAGGGGATAGGTCCACTTGGGGGCCTTCTGTGTATGACCACCCTCATTAAGGGGAGTAAGGCATCCGGCAATAGAGAGATAGAGAAAGATATACTGACCTAAAACGGTAACCGAGACAGAGCCCAGAGCAAGTGGTGTAGTATAGCATTGATAAAGCCCCTCGTCGACTTGGGTCACTTCAGAGACTCGGAGAATGTGTTGGCTCTGACCCTCCTCCGCACCATTACCCTCGTACACCTGGTACCGCCAGTCACCTCCCTCACCGACTGTCTCGTTGTTGAACAAAAACGTTACCTGCAGAATAAAGTAATAATAATTTCATATAAATTTAGCAACCCACCAATAAACTTACAAATAAACCTAATTAATTAAATCAATGAAACTAATGAATACCGGTACAGGTATATGTGGTACTCCAAGGACTCGAACCTAGGATGCTCACACAGAAATTTGGCACACTAACCATTACACTATCAAGAAACTTGCAAAATAAACAAACCTAAACAAAGACGAGATAATATAAAGGCAAAAAAACTAATCAAAATCGCTAATGTGAGCTTGCGAGAAATAAAAGACCAGATTATTATTATTATTATTATTATTATTAATGTGGCAACAATTTAACGCTTTAGTAAAATAAATAAACAAAATAAAAAGCCAAGTCTGGATAAAGGGGTGTGCAGCATAAAAAGAGGTAATTAAGTGACCAAGGCACCTGCCTATGCCATCACCTCAACTGACCACTTGCGAGTTCATGGCTATAGGGAAGTACTAAACATGAGGGAGAAGGGGGTCCCAGAAAAAAATAACTTAATTGACACCAATTTCACTTCATTAATTCCTAGAACGCATTCCAAAGTGTATATGCTGTAGACATGGATATTTGACAGATACAGGTCTCCCTCGATTTATGATTGAGTTACGTTCCAGAAAACCCGATCTTAAATATAAAAATCATATAGCAAACACTAAATTTCATGGAGTAAATGGGGATGAGTTCAGGGACCAGCCAAAACCCAAACACAATCATCTAAAAACCTATAATAATATCGTAAATCGGGGCATCGGATAGTGAGGGAGACCTGGGGCGCGTTCGGTAGACCTATCGTTTAGGGCCGATAGCTATAGCGAACGCGATAGCCGCCGATTCGACGAATCGGCGATCGAAAATGATTGCTGTTTTAGCTATCAGAGCGATCGGTCCTCGGAGGTCGATCGAATGATCGACAAGAATGTAAACAAACCATTTAAAGTTATTATATTGCTAATAATATAGATTGCGTATCGTGTTTCCCCTTCTTGAATACAATTTATGTAAATATTAAACACACTACGAAAAATAGGCGAAAAATAAACAATTCTTGTTGCGATGTCTTCTTCTTCTTCTTCTTTCTTGGGTCAAAGGGCTATTGTTATTGTTTACAAAGCTCTGGCAGACCGATCGGCGATCTGTGTCGTTCGGTAGTGAAATCGAAACACCGTTCTATCAAGCGCTATCAGACGATTCGGCGATAGGTTTACCGAACGCGCTCCTGTATACAATAATATGTGGGTTTGTGATGGATGACTATTTCTTGAAAACCTCCTCATAGCCTGAAACATACAAGAAGTGAATCGATCCTTGCATCACCTACCGGGTCGTCCCAGTTCTTGACAGTACAGGTCACGTTAAAGGTCCGCCCCACCACTGCTGTTGTAGCCGACAGAGACACAACTTCATCTGCTGGACCTGCAAACATAAAAAGTTTTCATAATAAATTATATCTTGTATATTGGCAAACAGTAAATTATTGTAAATTATTGTATTAGGAAAGCCCAATCGTAGCCATGGCCTTCCTTAGGGACTCGGGGCTGTTCGGCCAGGCAGCCTAGGCAACGACAACAACAACTATCCACTTATATACTGTACTGATGTCTAGCAGTAACTGACACAACAACAACAACTTACTGTCAATGATCAAGTCGATAGTGGCAGCGGTATACTGGTCAAGGAAACATTGGTAGGTGCCCTCATCCTCCAGCGTGGCTCGGGACACCTGGAGAACGTGCTGCACCTCCGCTTCATTGGGGTTGGGGCTGTAGATATTGTAGCGCGGGTCTGTATTGGCCCCCGAGATTTCATTACCATTGTGGAAGAATTTCACCTAGTTTGGAAGAAGACGGTGGAAAAATTTATAAAGGAACGTGCTCTTGTAGTGGATGGAGCATCATCCCCTATACACATATATATATATATATATATATATATATACAGTATATATGTGTGTGAATGCGTCTGTACGTGTATGTGTTAGGGGGAGGGAGAAATGTGGATGGTTAAATGGAAGTACAGTAAACCCTCGCTATTTCGGACTAATTGGGGGAACACCCTGTCCGAAATGTCCGAAAATACGAGATGTCCGAGGTCCGGCTGTGTCCGATCTAAAAGAGGACAAAAAACCGACCTAAAAAAAAAAAAAAAAAAAAAACGAGAACAAACTTCACCATTGATTAAATAGGGAAATGGGAACAAACTTCATGCATGTGAATAAATGCACCCTCAGAAGGGAAACGTGAACGAACTTCATGCACCCATGACAACGAATATGCCTAGGCTAGGCTAGGCTAGGCTACTTTTGGCTAGGCTACCCTATTCGTACTTTAGGTTAATAGGCAAGAATGTTAAGTGCGGGCGGTACGCCAGCCTTGTTTACACTACGCGTAGTGGCGTCGGACCTTTCCCATCATGTTCCCGTCTATTTTGACTGCCTTTGGATATAAAAATACATTAGCCTAACCAAACAACCTAACCTAACCTAGTATTCATGTAGTAATGACAGGGGGGCAAATAAATAAAAATACATTAGCCTAACCAAACAACCTAACCTAACCTAGTACAGTCAGGACCCCCAATACACGATTCCACAATTCGCGAAAACCCTAATACACGAGTTACCCCTCGAAAATAACATTAATTAATTAAGCATTAATTATGCGAGGTGGTACCACAATACACGAATCGAGAGCTAAGAAGGGGCCAAATCCGCTATTCCCGCTTGATACGCGAGCACGTCTACATTTCGCGAGGCCCAGGAGTAGCTCTGAAAAAAGAAGACGGGGGGCATACGCCTGCCTTCCCTCCTGCTTACCCTCCCTCCCACAGTCCCGCTCAAGCGCTCATAGCCGTGCGGAGTGAACAAACGTTTGTAGTGCCTGCCACTTTTTTCGCCATGCCACGCCAATATAAGAAGATAACACACAAAATGAAGGTGGAATTGTTGTTTCGCAAGAAAAGAGGAGAAGGAAACTGTGCAATAGGCTTGTCAGAGTAAACTGTTCGTACGATTTGGTTAGGGAGGGAGAAGTTGGAGAAAATTGTGAAGTCCTACGGTCCTAGTCCTAGTCCTAGCCTATCTACTACTAATTTTAAGGATAGTTTCATATTTTTATTCATTGTTCTTCTTATATATAAGATATAGACTGTACTGTAGAGCCAAAAATGTCTAAAATAGGGCCAAAAATTTCGAAAATAGGCCATAATTGAGAGATGTCACCCAATCTAATTATTCCCATTTAAAGTTAGTTCCACAATACCCGAATTCACAATACGCGATGCCTCCTGTCACCCCTATTCTCGCGAATTGGGGGTCCTGACTGTACTGTATTCATGTAGTAATGACAGGGGGCAAATAGCAGAAAATATAGCGTCGAAATATACGGGAACGTAACTGCGAGCGCACAACATGACGACCGTACGCCCGATCACTACATCCATCCCGGTTAATATACTGTACAGTAATAGCACATAATTATAGTACTGAATATGAAACAATAAGTTCAGTTGATGGTCGAAAAATAAGAATCAACACTCTCCGCTTCATTGAAACAGGTCCACCCCTTCACCTCACTTCACCTCTCTCCACTTCTCCACCTCACTCTCCTTGACCACCTCACTTCCCTTCTCCATTTCAAGTGATATCGAGGTCACCTTACGCTTTGGGAGGCATGATAACACAGGAATATATGCGGAGGAGATAACAATCACACAAGATAGCTACCCACTTAAAACATACTGACACCCGTGACGTCACTTCTCGTCCAGGCGGGTGACTCAGAGCCCAGCCTGTATATCGGCACTCCGACGGATCCCCGTTTTGACGGACATTCACCGGGGATGGGGGCGCGTCATCCGACAACGTCGGAACGATGACGGAAATGTTCGAAAAACGGAAGTATGTGTCCGGGAGGTGACGGCGATCTGGCTAGTACGGGTTTCCGACAATTAGAGGTCCGAAATGGCGAGGGTTTACTGTAGATAGATCAATATATAGAGTATAAATAGTATTTTTGCTTGATATCTACTGGTTGAAATGGCCAATTGGTGGACTTGTCTGGGAGTGCGCACGTGCATACCGGTAGTGCATACACACACATATTTTTAAAGCAAAGTTAGACAATTGTAACTCATGAAGTGGGACAATACGAGACTAAAAGCTCAACTCCTGTATACTACAATTAGGTAAATACAGACACACACACGTCACATACCTCCTGATCCCAGTTCGTGACCATACAGGTCATGAAAAAGTCCTTCCCTAAGACGGCCGCAGATGAAGAGAAGTCCACCAGATCCCCCGGCAGCCCTGAAAGGTAAACAACAACACAAATATTAAACTTAATACAGTATTTGATTTTGATCTATGACCAAGACTTCTTAGTAATATTTCTATCTATCTATTACCTGATGCCGTGATCCCCGAAGGGGTGGCCACAAACGAACCGCCCCCATGCACCTCTGTCCCCAGTCAGTCGACGCCCCTCCTCCCAACCAGCACCGCCTTGATCCATATACTTCCTCACTCCATCCTTCGGTGCACCTCTCCCTCTCTGTCCTTCCAGCTCGCTCTCGTACACCCTCTTAGTCATTCTCTCGCTTTCCATACGTTCCATATGGCCGAACCATCTAAAGTTGTTCCTTTTCACACTTTCCAGCACATCTACCTCCACACCACACCTCCTTCTTACTTCCTCATTCATCTATCTATCCCTCCATGTAACTCTGCACGCACTTCTCAAGTAACTCATTTCCACCGCTCTCACTCTTGGTCTGAGTCTCTTCCCGAACGTCCATGCTTGGCTTCCGTAAGTTAGTAATTATTATGTTCTCTCCACCAACCAACTTTACTCCTAAACTCGATTAATGAAATTAACAAACACATGTGGCCGTCCGGGGATTCGAACCTAGGATGCTCACACCGAAAATCAACACACTTATGCATTGCACCACGAAGACAGTTAACCCGGGAACTGCGGGGAGACTCTTAAGAGTTCCCCCGGCGGACTGCGGGAAGACTCTTAAGAGTCAGGGGAAAACAAAAATCCATTTAAAACACCCCCCCAAAAAAAAAAAAAAAAATTGTTTTTATTTTTTTATTTTGTTTTTGCCCCTGGGACCATGCCAAATATCACTCCTCCACCTCCCCCACTTTCCTCCCCTCCTTCAGTTATCACCTATTTTCCCTGTTATTCCCTTATTCTGTGGTCTATTTTTGTGCTAACATTAGCGAGTTGGTAGCAGGGCGTTGTCATCACTGTTACCAAGCGTGGGAAAGAGCGAGAGAGAGACTATTGTGTAACAGTGTCTCTCCAGACAAGGGGAGGGGAGGAGGGCAGGGAGGTTGCCTTAGCCATACATTATGTAACTCCCGGCCTGTATCGCCGATTTTGACCATCCAAACACTGTTTCCACTTGTTTTATTGTTGTAATAGGTTAATACCTTTATAATCAACCTATAATAGGCACATATGGATAAGTATCAATGCTATTTATGATAAAATAACGATGTTAGTGATGGGAACAGCTCAAATACGTGCGCACAGGAGTGTGGTGTCTCATACCCCCCATGCGCACGTCTTAGGTTAAAGAAAGGTGGACAATCCTACGATTTATTATGCAGTTTCGAATCCTGCATATTAATCTAAGCATGTACACACTTTCCAACTGCGCTATCATAGGCTATGCATAGGTGAAAGGAAATAGTAATTAATGGGGCACTTAACCCTAGGGAAGGCCTCTCGATAAACTACTATTGAACCTGAATGAATTATTATGTTCTCTCCACCAACCAACTTTACTCCTAAACTTGATTAATGAAATTAACAAACACATGTGGCCGTCCGGGGATTCGAACCTAGGATGCTCACACCGAAAATCAACACACTTATGCATTGCACCACGAAGACAGTTAAAGAAAGGTGGACAAGCCTACGATTTATTATGCAGTTTCGAATCCTGCATATCAAACTAAGCATGTACAGTACACACTTTCCAACTGCGCTATCATAGGCTATGCATAGGTGAAAGGAAATAGTAATTAATGGGGCACTTAACCATAGGGAAGGCCTCTCGATAAACTATTTAATGTTTGTATTTGCTGACCTATGTAGGCCTATAGGTATTTTAGATATTTCTGAACATTTGGCGAAAATCTATCCATTAGTTTAGAAGTAATACTAATAAATCTGATTTTGACCTATTAACCTTTGACCTTAACCTTAGGAATATTTAGCTGAAAGTAGGTCAGTATGTTTGTCATATATATATATATAGTCTAGCATTGGCTCTGTCTCGATTTGGCCACGCCCAAAAAAATAAGAAAAACAAAAAAAAAAAAATGGGGAATGGGCCTGAGTACATACAGTAGATAGATGATAGCATTGTGAATATGGTGAAAATTGATGAGTTGTAAAAAAGTCAAGAAATTGACCTAGGCTATATTTTTTACCTCAACCGTAGAGTAAGAACAATTTCCTTTTTTGACTGACCTCCACACGGACCGTCTAAATGGGGGCACGTGGCCATGGCCTTCATTAGGGACTCGGGGCTGTTCGGCCAGGCAGCCTAGGGAAACAACAACCCTAGGAGGAGATATTGGACGGACAGACAGACAGACCGATCGATGGACAGACAAGCTGAGTGACCTTGGTCCGGTATACGCAGGGGACTGATACCATTCTGCTTATGCCGAATTGATAAAATGTTCTACATACGCCTGACTTCCACGTAGGTTGTGGATGAATCCTGGGAGCCGGCGTTACACCCGTAGGTCCCTGCGTCCTCCAACTGGGCCTCCCGCACCACCAGGTAGGCGTCCATCAGCTTCTCTTCTAGGGGGTATAACTGGACGTTGTGGCGACCGGTTAGCGCAGCATCCAACGACGCACCGTCAAACGAAAAGTCAATCTGAAATATGATGAGGCGCCAAGGTGTCAAACCGGAGCATTTTGTTTGAAAACTCTAATGAATATGAGAAGAAAATAAAAAATTAAATCGCAGATATCATTAAACCATTACCAAATATTTAAAGACATCACTTACCTTATAACTCATGAAGAAAAAGATGATTGTAAGGGGTCGATCCGACCCTCGCACTTTGTCACACACATGTAGGGTACTCTCTCACACGCACACTCTATTTCAATGTCATTTACACACACACACAACTCAAAGTCTCTCTCTCTCTCTCTCTCTCACACACACACTCAACTCAAAGTCTCTCTCTCTCTCTTACATATATATACACACTCAACTCCTCTCTCTCTCTCTCTCTCTCTCTAACACACACACATTCTCTCTTACACATACATACACACACACTCAACTCCTCTCTCTCTCTCTCTCTCTCTCTCTCTTTAACACACACACATTCACTCAATCGCAATGAATAGCAAACAAACTGATCCCAGAACTAAAGGACCTACAATACCCTGAAAGACTGGAAAGACTAGGGCTTCCCACGCTAGAGGAGAGAAGAGTTCGAGGAGACCTGATAGCAGTGTACAGTATAGATGCATGAGAGGGTTCGAGAGACTCGATAAGGAGGATTTTATTAGGCTGGATGATGGAAGAACCAGAGGGCATATGTATAAAATAAGAAAGGAGAGGTGCAAGTCCAATGTGAAAAAGTTTAGCTTTCCGTATAGAACGATAGATAGGTGGAACAACTTAAGTGCGGAGATTGTAGAAGCAAGAAATATCCACGACTTTAAAAGTAAACTGGATAGTCAATAGAAACTGAGACAGGACAACACGAGCACAGCTCAATTCCTGTAAACTACAAATACTGTACGTGAAATAGGATAGAATAGACTTACCTCACCATCCCAGTTCCTGACGGTGCACTGTATGGTAAAGTTCTCCCCCTCCGTAACACTCTCAGGGCCCACCAGTTCCAGCACCTCTGCTACCGCACCTACAAACAATAGGATTTATAAAGTAATAATAATAATAATAATAATCTTCTTCCACTCTTTATTGTACTGTACATCTCTTGCATTCACTGCCATATGTGTGCAGTCGTGGGTTGAACACCGTTATATTTACTGATTAGCCATGAATGTTTATTAAATATTACTTTGCTTAGTCAAAATATAAAGTATATATTAGATAACTCAAAATAAAATACATAAAGTATGTAGTCTCTTACTCTCGATGATGACGGTGAGCTCAGCCAAGAAGGAACCCGCCTCGCTGACAGCCGAGCAGCGGTAAAGTCCAGCGTCCCCCGTAGCAGCCGCAGGGAGAGACAACACTCCGTCCATGTCTACATCACGACCCAATACTTCATCCACTCCCACCCATGAACCTCCTGGACAAACAAACAAAAAATACATACATTCAGATTTTTTCATCAACCAACTTTACTTCTAAACTCAATTAATGAAATCAACAAATACATGTGGCACTCCAAGGAACTTAGCATACTCATATTATAATGTAAAACTTTCAAAATAAACAAACCAAAACTGGGATGCCACAGTATAAAGGCATAAGAACTTATCAAAATCGCTATGTGGAAACAACGCTACATAAACAATAAATATTTATACAGTTTGGTCTGGATTTACACATTTGTTTTATGCGAACGGTGTTGCCATCTAGCGAGGTATAAATGAAGCAACTAAGATCTCGAAGCTTCATTCAGTAATCTAGGGCCCTAAACAATAGTTTATTCGCTGTAAGTAGGCGAGAAATCATGACCTCTAACCTCTGTAACTCAAAAATGACTAGAATAATCAAGCTAATATTTCTACCATTTGGGAAGAGTCAGTCAAGGAATAGATGGGGAAATTTACAGCCAATTTGCTCTAGCCCATTTTGAGTTACAGAGGATAGAGCTAATGATTTCTCGCCTACTTACAGCGAATAGACTATAGGTACAAGCTACTGAAAAATCTACAGCCCCGAAGTTGAGACATACAAGACAACCACAACATACCAATGAGTTTTTGCCAGTGGACGGTGGGCGGTGGACGGCCAGAGGTGAAGCAGGAGAGACGCAGAGGATCACCAACCTGGAATCGAACCTCAGACGGCAGCGGCATAGTCAGCGACGGGGCCACTAAAAACATATATTGAGTACATTGGAATAGGCATTCTCTCCTTTTTTTATAAAGCAATTTTTAGTATATATATACTATATTTATGATAAATATCATTAAGGTAAAACAGAGAGTACAGGTTTCCCTCGATTTATGATTGGGTTATGTTTCTGAAAACCCGATCTGAAAAAAGGAAAAATCATATAGCGAACCCTAAAATTAATGGAGTAAATGGGGAAGCGTTCTTGGACCAGCCAAAACACAAACACAAACATCTAAAAACCTATAATAATATCGTAAATCGGGGCATCGGATAGTGAGGGAGACCTGTATGTGAAGGAAGGAAAGTTTTCGGAGCAATGGGAAGTGTGTGGAAGGTGAGAAATCTAAAATTGAAAGTTAAAAGTACAATGTATCAAGGGATAGTTGTACCAACAGTGATGTATGGGCTCTGAAGGCAAAGGAGAGAAGAAAGCTGGATGTGATGGAGATGAGCTGCTTGAGGAGTATGTGTGGAGTGACTCGTAGAGACAGATTGAGGAATGTGTATCTCATGTGTGGGACTGTTTCGAGAAAACCCAGGGTTCATGTGGGCGGCTGCACAATGTGTGTGTGTGTGTCTGTGAGGTTATAAAAGAATAGTATGAACTTGTGTGGGTGCACATTCGTGGACATCGTCCACTTCTCCAAATAATTGAAGTGTGAATTCAAATTATGGTTTGTATCGTAAATATTTAGAATTGTGTTATAATTTGTTTATTAGTATATATCCAGTATGTTTCGATGAAGCCAACGCGTTGGAAGATAGAGATATTCCTGTAGATCAGGCAAGAGAAATGGTAATAAATAGGAATGAATAGAGAATGTTAGTAATAGATAAAAATAAAAATAAAAAAATAGGAAAAGTGGGGATTGGGCCTGAGCATATATATAGATAGATAGATAGTAATAGATGAGTGAAAACTGAAAACGTGGTCGTATGGGAGAGAGGGTCATGCGCCAGTTGGACTAGATAATAGTTCGTCAGGCACCTGGCTCAGGGAGCCGGTAGTAATGAAGGGTACACCTGGATGTATGGTGGGCGGGCTTGTGGTGGTACAGCTTCGCTGCATGTTTTCCTGCTGAGACCGGAAGCTCTCCGAGAGGTCTGGGACCTGGGAATCTTGCTGGAGGCCCCAAATGGCCCTGGGTCTCTGGGTCTTCTCCTAGGCGACCTAGACATGTGTGTGTTTTTTTTTTTTTTTCGGGCTGTCTCGAGTCGGCCAACCCCAGTTTAAAAAAAGGGGGGGGGGATTTGCCCGAGTACTGTATATAGATAGATAGATCGATTTGACGAATGAGCTTCAAGTAATACTCTCATTGGCCTTACCATAATTGAGGAACACAGAACTAGACATCGTCCAATAGCTATGTAATACCCTGTACCCGCTAAAATCCCACAACCACAAAACTACCCGAGTTGATGTCTGAGATAATGTAAAATAGTCGTTGGTGGAGAAGTCTAATACACTCACCACGTGAATCAGCTACCACGAGACTATCACCTGGTTCTTTCAAGAACTAAGGTTGCTATCGTATTGTACGTCCGTGGTACAGTAGTACACTGGTTAGCGCGCGAGTTTGGTAAGCCTAATCTCGTGTACAGGATAATACAAGCTATGTATTAACCTGACAAGCGCGATTTGACAGTAGGTGCTAGGGTAGTTATTTGTGCATTTCTAGCCCTGGATTCTGACAGAATTCGTTATATTTACAATATAAACCATTATTTGTTTTCGGTATGCTTTTATTTTACATATATGATGTATATATGAACCTTCAAGAGTGCTAAAATAAGTGGGAAAAGCATTTGGGTGGTGAAAAACGAAGATATTGGCCACCCGGTCATAATCTCAGGCGAGAGAGAGAGAGACAGGCAGCCTTCCCCTCTCGCTGTCTGGGAGTCAACTGAGGAGAGCGGGGCGGTGTGTGCCGGTGTCTGGGTGTTGCATAACGATCTTTTATGCAACCCACTTGTGCTACATTATCGCGGGAGAGAAAAATAACCGATAAATGATGATAATAAGAGGAAAAATAGGTGATAATTGAGGAGGGGAGGGAGGGGGGAATAAGGTGGGGAAGGAGGGGAGGGGGGTGGGTGAGATTTACATGGATGAGTACTGGAGGGGAATTATCTCACCTAGAGACAAATTCCTTTGTTTTGATAGGCCCTTTTTTTTTATGGAAGGCTTTTGTTATGGTCCTGCTTCCGTGAGGCCTATCGCGTTCCCTATAGGAAGCCTTCCGTGAGGCCTATCGCGCTTGCCGGGTTAAGGAACACCTCGTTCTTAACATTAATCCTCCATTACAAACCCCAATGTATTTGAATAAATTAATGAAAGCATATGGTCCTCCTGGGATTCTAACTAGGGGCACCACACCCAGAACATAAGCATCTACTCCATTACACCACCAACACAGTTAAAGGTTAAGTACACGATTACGAGTAATATCCATTTTCTAATTCTGGGATATTAATCTACTGTAATCATGTACTTAGACCCAACTGCATTTAGGATATTTTAGAGAGAAGGAAGAACAATGAATGTCAGACGTACCGAACATTTCCACAGTGATCTGAGCGGCCCCGTACGGTGTAACACACTGGTATGTCCCCACGTCCCCCACCTGGGCCCGGGAGATGGTCAACTGGTGGACTGTGGTGTTGTATTCTCCGCGGTACACCAGGGAGTTGTACAGGCTCGGCTCCAATGTTACTCCTTCAAAATTCCACTTCACTGATGAATCCTGAAAATTTAGTTTAGCAGTACAGTATGTAATACTAATGATTCTGATTTTTAAATTTTGACCTTGACCCTAACTTGAGGAATATTTAGCTGAAAGTTGGTCAGTAAGTTTGTCATATAAGTAGCATCTAGCATTGTTACTATGGTGAAAATTAAAAGACTATTTTAATAAAATTACCTTTGACCTTTATGATTGACCTTAACCTATGAGTAAGATCAAATTTCTTTTTTGACTGACATCTGCACGGACTGTGTAAATTCATGTAAAATTATTTCGTAAACATCTATTTATAACCCTGGGAGGAGATATTGGACGGACAGATAGACAGACAAGCTGAGTGACCTTGGTCCGATATGCGGGGGACTGACCTGTGTGTCCCTGACGTACTGAGTGGTGCAACTGAGGACGAGATCCTCATCCTCGAAGAAGTTCCCTCCCGTCACTCCCAGCAGTCTGGCCGGCCGACCTTTAGAGAGGGAGTAGTTACAAATAATTAGGATTCTTTAATCTGCATGTGAGTATTGTGTGTATGTGAGAATATGTGTTTTAAGGGGACAGTGGTTATTTTAGTATGTATGTATGTATGTATGTATGTACAGTATGTACTCAGGCCCATTCCCCATTTTTTTATTTTTGTGGTCTATTTATTTATATATTCATTTATTTTCTAGTTTCCTCGCTAGACCTTCATCAAGCTTAAAAAAAACACCCCCTAGACCCCCCTTTAAGAAAAATTTGTATAGCACTATCGTTAGTGAGTGCTGTTTGTATTTTGTACTATTGTTAATATCTAGTCAAATTGCAAATGTGCTTTAATACAGAACATTTTAACATTGTATTTCTTTATTCAAACAGAATTAAGCAAAATTTACCAGAACGTCCTGGACTTCCCAAATTGACTTATTCTTTGAATGTGATGATAGTGCGTTGTTATATGTGTGATTAGTTTGCTTGGGAAATAGATTAACTTGCTCATGTAGTGATGTACACCGTATGTGGTGGTTTTGTGTTCTATTATTTCATTCTATCTGTCTATCTATCTATTTGCTCGGGCCCATTCCCTATTATTTCATAATGTTTTTATTTGATTAGAGCTTTATTTCCACATAGTGATTTTGATAAGTTCTTTTGCCTTTATATTTTCATCCCTGTTTTGGTTTGTTTATTTTGTAAGTTTTACATTATAAATACTGAGAATATAATTTTGTGCTCACCTTCAATGTTAATAAGGATATCTCTCGAGGCTCCTGGGATGTAGCAGAGATAGTGTCCATTGTCAGCGACAGACATTGCCTCGATGTGTAGCGTGGAGACCATGTTGTCCGGAGGTTGGTCTGAGGTGTACTTCTGGCGCCCGGGGAAGGTCGGACCAAACACCAACTCTGATCCATCCTTCAGCCACACTACCTGTAGTAACAACAATTATAATTGTATACCGTAGAACCTCGGGTAACATGGTTTTGCACAAAGTGGTTTTCCTCTAACACAGGTACCCCAAATAACACGAGTTACCTATAACACGGTGGTACTGCAAGGGGGGTTACGGAGGGTGGTGGCATTAGCTTAGGGGTGCAAGCCCTTGGGCTGATGATCCCCTCCCCTGCTGCCCTCTTAGAGACAGATCTAATCTCACCCTGGCCCATTCGGATGCCCGAGCATCTGGAGCGGCTTCGGTCTACTGGACTCGGGAATGTTTGGCCAGACAGTCTGGGGAACAACAACATCCACATCAATTAATACAGGTTTCCATCGATTTATGATTGAGTTACGTTCCTGAAAACCCGATCTTAACTTGAACAATCGTATAGCGAACCCTAAAATTAATGGGGTAAATGGGGATACGTTCTGGGACCAGCCAAAACACAAACTCCTAAAAACCTATAATAATATCCTAAATTGGGGCATCAGATTGTGAGGGAGACCTGTACCAATAGTCGATGAAGGCTTGATACACTGGAACATACCTCGGTGTCAGAGCCGGAGACCACACAGGAGAGAGAAAGAGACTGGCCGTACTCCACCGTATCTCGATCAGGCTCCGCTGCCAGAGACACAACACGCGGCACTGCAACACAAAAACATGTACTGAATGTATAAACACACACATATATAAAAACAAATCTACGTAATCACACATGTATGTCTTAGTCATACAAACTTTCTATCTATCTATCTATTTATCTATTGCCGGACGCCATGATCCCCGAAGGGGTGGCTACGAATGAAATGCCCCCATGCACCTCTGTCCCCAGTCAGTCGGCGCCCCTCCTCCCATCCAGCACCGCTTTCACTCATATACTTCTTTCTATACATTATGTTAAATAAGACACTCTTCTCCTTAATAATTACATAATCTATTTTATTAATTTTACTCCAACACCAAACACTTCCCAATGAAATTAATGAAAGTATGTGATCAACCCCCCCCCCCCCCCCCCAATAAAAAAAAAAAAAAGGAAGAGTAGGGATTGAGCCAGAGTATACTGTATACATACATATATACAGTACATGGGATTCACACACAGGCTTCAAACCTGGGTTACCACACACAGATGTTAAATACTCTAACCATTAGACCATCAAGACCTGCATATTTCACAGCAAAAGAATCCACTACTTTTTCCTAGATATATTTCTTAATTACTGGGTATGCATATTATTTGATGGGGGGAGTGTTTTAGGCAAAATTATATGATACACACATTGGAACACCTAGGCAATGCTACTTACACACATTCCCTCGTAGCCCAAAACACCAACATAGTATATATCATCAACAACCCACCAATTAACTTACAAATAAACCTAATTAATGAAATTAATGTAACTATGGTACTCCGTGGATTCGAACCTAGATTACTCACACCAAAATTCTGCGCACTTAATCATTATGCTATCAAGATAGTTAATGAGAACCATACACATTATTGTATATGGATGAGAAGGCCAAATCTCACCTCTGACAGTGACCCGCATGGTGCGTTCCTGAGGTGGGTCGGTGTGGATGCGGCAGGTGAAGGTGGCGTCTCTCCGCAGCGTTGCCACAGACAGCTGCGCCACCAACTGATCCCCCTCCCTGCTTCTCCGATCCACCCCTTGCTCCACTACTCTAGCCCCCTGATCTCCCTCTCGGCTTCCACGATCCACAATCCTGCTACCCTGATCCTCACTGCTCGTTTGCAAGGTTTGGGTGTAGAGACGATCACGATCCGAAATCTCCAGGCCATCCTTTAGCCAAGTCACCTGGATGAGAAATAGATTGTGCATTTTAGTAAATAGTTATCTATAACTGATGCCTGGTGCCGAATTCCCCAAAAGACCATCACAGCTAATGGGACTTGCCACCACACCTCAAGCCACCTACAAAACCAAGACACTGTTGTATGTGGATGAATTAGGTGGAAAGGAAACACACCTAATTCAACTGTTGTATATGTTCTTGGTCTGTGTATTGTGATAATATTATCATAATAACTGTTCATTTATCGTGCATGTACTCAATTGAATATATAAACCATATCATGTATCTTGCTCGTCTTACTACTGCCCAGTTAAGTTCATCCACTAAGTGACTTCATGTGGCACAGCATATGTCAATAACTAAATCATGAGGCCTAGTACACTCATTCATAAAAGAAAGGTACCCCCTGAGCGAGAGATCAAGGCCTAAAAGCTACTTAGTTGTGGTAACACTGGCCCTGAACCATCGACGTCACAAAAAGGAGAGAATTAGCAAAACAACTCTCAAAATGAAGTGAAGCATTGCTTCGTTCACATCAGCTCCCTACTCCCTCGCATAATCCACAGTTGCCACTCCTTTTCGTGACGTCGATGGTTCAGGGCCAGTGTTACCACAACTAAATAGCGTGAGGCCTTAGATCTCTCACTCAGGGGGGTACCTTTCTTTTATGAATGAGTGTATCTGGGCCTATTGTGTGTCTTTGTATTTGTTCTTCATACAATAAATCAATCAGCCTTAGATATGTTGTTGCTTGCTTTCCTGGCTATATATTCTGACCTTGATTATCCACGGTGGAGTGATGAAGCAGGTGAAGGTTGCCGCCTCCCCATAGTTGATGTCCGAGGGTCCCTGGGCATCACTGATCACCTGCGGCTCAGAGGGGGTCCCGGGCTCTGATAAAACAGGATTGTGTTCTTTTATTGTAATGTAAAACTTGCAAAATAAACAAACCAAAACTTGGACGAACACAGTAAAAAGACAAAACAGCTTATCAAAATCGCTATGTGAAAACAACGCTTAAGCAAAATAATAAATTATAAATAAAATAATAAAATCCACCACATAGGGTGTACATTACTACATTAGCAAGTTAATCTGTTTCCCAACCAAACTAATCGCACACATAACAACGCACTATCGTCACGTTCAAGGAATTAGTCAATTTGGGACGTTCTGGTAAATTTGACTAAATTCTGCATGAATAAAGAAACTACAATTAATATTCAAATTTAATATTTAACTAAATTTGTAATTTGACAAGATATCAACAATAGTACAAAATACAAACAGCACACAGCATTATGAAATATAAAGAATTGACCTTACCCAGTACAGTGACGAGGACTTGTGGGTCTGGCTTCTGTCCCTGGCGCCAACACATGAAGATGCCAGACTCTAGGGGACGGACATCAGTGAGGGTAAGTTGCAGTCTCACAAAACCATCCACATTCTGTATAAAAACATTGGCATCTTAAGGGGGTATACATACTCGCTTTTTCTGGACCCCCCTTCTCCCTCATGTTTAACATAATTTAAAATGTAAAACTTGCAAACTAAACAAACCAAAATTGGGACAAGGACAATATAAAGTCAAATTAAATTATCAAAATCGCTGAAACAACGTTTACTAAAATGAAAATTATTAAATAAAAGAACACAATCCACCACATAGGGTGTACATTACTACATGAGCAAGTTAATCTGTTTCCCAAGCAAACTAATCGCACATATAACAACGCACTATCGTCACGTTAAAGGAAGTAGTCAAGTTTGGGAAGTCCGGGACGTTCTGGCAAATTTTACTAAACTCTGCATGAATAAAGAAACTATATGTTAAATGTCAAAATATTATTTAAAATCAAATTTGCAACATGACAAGACATTAAAATAGTACAAAATACAAATATTGATAGGATATCTATACTATTACAAAATAATATATAAAATACAGTACAGCACTCACTAACGATAGTGCTATCGGGTAGGTACCTGTAAGCATAGCATGCCTCAAGTGACCCCTATCAATAACTACCCTACAAATAACCTACATTTAGTTTTCAGGCTTTAAGACGTTCGTTTCGTTAGTTTGGCGATTTTGAGATCTTTCGCCTCAAGATTAGAGGTTCGCTATCGCTCGCCAGGAACTAATCGACACCTAAAGGGCACGAAAGGTTTTAATATTGACAAAATGAGGCGAAAGGTCTCAAAATCGTCAAACTAACGGAACAAATGTCTTTAAACCTCAAAACTAATATGCTAAACATGAGGGAGAAGGGGGACCAGAAAAAGCGAGTACTACCCCCTTCAACAAAATTGCTGCGGATTGACACCCTGCTTCAGAGACAGATCAGGTAGTGCGTCCTATAGTCTATTCGCTGTAAGTAGGCGAGAAATCATGACCTCTAACCTCTGTAACTTAAAAAGGGCTAGAACAAATGAGCTGTCAATTTATACACATATTCCCTAGCGAAGTCTTCCCATTTGGTAGACATATTAGCTCGATTACTCTAGTCCTTTTTGAGTTTTTGTTGTTGTTGCTGTTCCTCAGGCTGCCTGGCCGAACAGCCCCAAGGTCCCGAGCAAGGCCAAGGCCATAAACGAGCGCCCCCACAAAACCCTCCCTGCTCACCACTAATAAAGCCCGGGTGACCGAAGCCACTCCAAGGCGGGGAGCTGAGGAGGGTGCGGAAAGCCCGGGAAATCAAAGCCCCACCCAAGGCCCTGTGCCCCTCAGCAATTATGAAGGGAAAGTCGAGTTATGAGAGGTTATGGGTTGCGATTTCTGCCGCAACATATAATGAACGGACTATAGTACGTACTGTAGTCTATTCGCTGTAAGTAGGCAAGAAATCATGACCTCTATCCTCTGTAACTCAAAAACGACTAAAGTAATCGAGCTAATATTTCTACCATTTAGGAAGAGTCAGTCTAGGATAGATGTGGAAATGTACAGCCAATTTGCTCTAGCCCTTTTTGAGTTACAGAGCTTAGAGGTCATGATTGTACTTTTTATTATATTCTGGGCACTATTAGACGATTTTGTACAGCTTAGGAAGGCCGTGGACGTTGGTTGAGAGACTCAGACCAAGAGTGAGAGCAGTGGAAATGAATTACTTAAGGAGTGCGTGTGGAGTTACATGGAGGGATAGACAGACTAATGAGGAAGTAAGAAGGAGGTGTGGTGTGGAGGTAGATGTGCTGGAAAGTGTGAAAAGGAACAACTTGAGATGGTTCGGCCATATGGAACGTATGGAAAGCGAGAGAATGACTAAGAGGGTGTACGAGAGCGAGGTGGAGGGACAGAGGGGGAGAGGTAGACCGAATATGAGGTGGAAGGATGGAGTGAGGAACTACATGAATGAAGGCGGTGCTGGTTGGGGGGAGGGGCGTCGACTGACTGGGGACAGAGGTGCATGGGGGCGGTTCGTTCGTGGCCACCCCTTCGGGGATCACGGCGTCAGGCAATAGATAGATAGATAGGAAGGCCGTCTACTGATTAAAACGCTACAACTATCTCAATTACTCGTTTTAGCTACCATATATCCTTCGTAAGCTTCATAAAATCGTCTAAATGTAGGTGAAATATAAAACAAGACGTCGCCGGTACAGAAGGGGTTAAGACAGCCAACCCCATGAACCAAAAGTGTAAAAAGAAGAACAAAGGAAAACAAGCAACAACAGAACCTACCTCGGTCTCCAGTGTAAATCGGGGCTCTCCCACCACCAGTCTTCTCCCAGAGCTGATAACCTGCGGCCGCTTGGTGCCCGTCCGGATGTACACCCACCGGTACTGCAATAAATGGGGTTATATTAAGGGGACAGTGGTTAGTTTTTTGGGGCCTATTTATTTATATATGCATTTATTTATTTTATATTTTTTTTAGTTATTAACCCCTTCAATACTGGTGCCGTCCTTTTATCTTTATTTTGGCTACTTGTGTTTTGTTGGGAGAGAATCAAATGAAATCTCTATAACCAGAGTTGCGTGGGGGTGATGCGTTTTTACTACCATGCACTCCCTGCTCAAGAGCTGGGCTAGGGTGTGTGCCCTGATGATCAGGGACTTCAGAGAACAGTTGCCACAGATTGCTAGACTGCACCGTTCACCAACAACACTGGTGTCTGTCAATAACACACACTGGCCGGCCCGAGACTCAAACCATCAACCTCACAGTTTGCAGGCGAGTGTTCTACCATCCGCACTACGGCCTGTGGCTACTTGTGCTGGTACTGTACGGGTTAAGGGGTAACTTACTGAACTAAGGTGTCCCGGTCTAGCGTAACACGTTAGCGTCACACTGCCTCCGACTGTCACATACTCCCGGCTTAGGTTCTATATTAACCCCTACTGTACCAGAGGGTATTACTTTAAATGTAACCTCCAGTACCAAGCATTGTGGCCAAAATGGCTTCAAAGTCGAGAGAGAGCATCCTCTCACCCCGAAAGCTGGACGAGTACTGAGCCAGCTCGCCCGTGGGACCTTAGATACACTCTGAGAAGTGTTGCCAAGGTCTCAAAGCAGTGTTTACAAGTCATGGTGCCAAGTACCGCTCGGTACAAAAATCTTATGATACTGACAGACGTCGTCCGTCGGTGGTACTGGCGAGTGACTTTTTTACTGACGGCCAATGCCAGTCGCTGGGACAGTAAGTGCTAAGATGGACGTCACTGGCACTGTACGGGTTAAGGGTTAACTTACTGAACTAAGGTGTCCCGGTCTAGCGTTACATGTTAGCGTCACACTGTCTCCGACTGTCACATACTCCCGGCTTAGGTTCTCGGGTCCTCTGTTACTGCCCTCACAACCTGAAACAATAAGTTAATTATATAGGTTAATTATACATACTGTAATTATATAGGGATATGTGTGAATTTTATTGTGTATTTATTTATTTTATTATTTTTTGTCCCTGTTCAGGCTGGTTAATTATATATAATTATATAGCGCGATCTATCATGTAAGTAACACCCCGTTCTTAACATTAACCCGGCAAGTGCAATAGGCCTCACGGAAGGATTCCTATAGGGAACGCGATAGGCCTCACGGAAGCAAGACCATAAAAAAAGCCTTCCAAAACAAAAAAGGGCCTATCAAAACAAAGGAATTTGTCTCTAGGTGAGATAATTCCCCTCTAGTACTCATCCATGTGTTTCTCACCCCTCCCCCTCCCCTCCTTCCCCACCTTATTCCCCCCTCCCCCCCCCTCCTCAATTATCACCTATGTTTCCTCTTATTATCATCATTTATCGGTTATTTTGCTCTCCCGCGATAATGTAGCACAAGTGGGTTGCATAAAAGATCGTTATGCAACACCCACACACTGCCCCGCTCGCCTCAGTTGACTCACAGACAGGGAGAGGGGAGGGTTGCCTGTGGCTCTCTCTCGCCTGAGATTATGACCGGGTGGCCAATATCTTCGTTTTTCACCACCCAAATGCTTTTCCAACTTATTTTAGCACTCTTGAAGGTTCATATATACATCATATATGTAATATAAAAGCATACCGAAAACAAATAATGCTCTATATTGTAAATATAACTAATTATGTCAGAATCCAAAGGCTAGAAATGCACAAATAACTACCCTAGCCTCTAGGTCTATATCGCGCTTGTCAGGTTAATAATCAATTACAAACCCCAATGTACTTGAATAAACTAATGAAATCATAATTATGGTCTATATATATATATATATATATATATATATATATATATATATATATATATATATATATATATATATATATATATATATATATATATATATATATATATATATATATATATATATATATATATATATATATATATATATATATATATATATATATATATATATATATAAACGGCCCATCCCGCCATTAAGTAACATTAGCCCAAGGCACCCAATAAATGTCAGCATCAATAATAACCACCATTTAATGAGATGCAAGACAAGATGGAGTGAGGAACTACATGAACGAAGGCGGTGCTGGTTGGGGGGAGGGGCGTCGACTGACTGGGGACAGAGGTGCATGGGGGCGGTTCGTTCGTGGCCACCCCTTCGGGGATCACGGCGTCAGGCAATACACTTACACTTACACTTAGTTACACTTAGTTGTATTCCGTCCGTTAGTGACACAGTTGAGCTGGGGCTCCACTGCGACCAGGCAGCTCCCTTTCTTCCACTCTCCATTCCAGAAGTCGGTTGAAGTTGGTGCTGGGGTATCCTGGTGTTGGTGGCCGGTCCGGTATTTTGGCCAGCCACATGTCCAAGTGTTTCTTGAAGGTGTCTGGAGACACCCCGGTTATGTTCCTGAGAGGGGCTGGTATACAGTTGAACAGTCTGGTTCCATTGTATGTAAAGCTGTGATGGATCAGGGATTTGATTTTTTGTGTTGATCCCGGCGTAGTCCTCACATAGCACAGCCTCCCTCGCCTTTGGTGCTGAGTCTCTTGGATGTTTGGGTTTGGTACCTTTTTTTCCAAAATCTTCCAGACGTAGATGATGATGTATCTCTCCCTACGTCTTTGAAGTGAGTACAGCTGCAGCTCCTTAAGTCTCTCCCAGTAGTTAAAGTGTTGAAACCCATGGATTTTACTGGTGAATGTCCTCTGGGTGGCTTCAATTTCTGTTATTTCTCCTACTTTTTGGGGAGACCAGAGCTGGGAGCAGTACTCCAGTCGTGGTAGGACCAGTGACTTCCACAATGTTAGCATACACCTCTCATTTCTTGTGTGGAAGGTTCTCAGGATCCAGCCTGCTATTTGTTTTGCTGTTGTTGTGGCTTTGGTAATATGCTGGGAAAAAGTGGCGTCACTGCTCATATTTACTCCCAAGTCCTTCACTGTGTCCTTGGCGGTAATTTCTTGCTGTCCGCTTTTGTAGTTGGTGTCGTTTTGTAGTGCTCTCTTGTTCCCGTACCTTAGAAGCTCGAACTTGTCTCCGTTTAGGGCCATGTTGTTTTCTTCTGCCCACTTCAGGATTTTGTCCAAGTCTTGTTGTAGTAGCTGAGCATCATGTTGTGAGGTGATTTTCTTCATGAGTCTGGTGTCGTCTGCAAACGATGTGGCTGTTGAGTGTTCCAGGTCCCTGTCGATGTCTCCTATCATGATGAGGAATAGGAGAGGTCCCAGTACTGATCCTTGTGGTACTCCGCTGATGACCCCACCTGCTATCTATCTATAGATAGATAGATAGAAGACAAGTTGTAAATCTATCTCTTAAGCGCGTGTATTATTTCCCAAGACCAATAGTACTAACTACAGTATATTTTATATTATTATTAGTCTTGTTATTTCCTATTAAGGGGGAGGTAATCGCTTTTTCTGGACCCCCTTCTTCTTCACGTTTAGCCCTATTAGTTTGGCGATTTTAAGACCTTTCGCCTCATTTCGTTGTCAATTTTAAGAGCTTTCGTGTTATTTAGGTGTTGATTATTTCTTGGCGAGCAATAGCGAGCCTGTAATTTAAAGAGAAATCGGCCTTTGGCCGGAAATTTTTTCTACCGAAAAATTTACAAATTTATCTTGAAAGCTTAATGAAGGTCTAGCGAGGACACAATTTTTTTATTTTTTTATTAATAGACCAAAAAACCAGCCACAAGGCAAGTTGTTAATATCACTCCTACGCGCGCGTTTGTAATTTTTCGATAGAAAATAGCAGGTTCCTCTTAGAATACAGGCTCGCTATCGCTCGCCAGGAAGAAATCTACACCTAAATGACACAAAGTCTAAATATTGACAAAGAAATGGAGCGAAAGGTCATAAAATACCCAAACTAACGGGACGAACGTCTCAAAATCTAAAGAAAACTAATGGGTCTAAACATGAGGAAGAAGGGGACCAGAAAAACGACCCCTCTCCCCTTAAGTAATGGGATACCGCAAGGTCACAAAGTCTCAAGTGGCCAAGGCTGCTTTAAGGGGGTAGTGCTTGGTTTTTGGTCGATATATTTATATAATAATTTATTTTTGAATTTCCTCGCTAGACCTCTGTCAAGCTTAGAAAAACACCCCCTAGACCGGCCAAAGGCCGGATCCTCTTAAAATTACAGGCTCGCAATCGCTCGCCAGGAAAAAATTGACACCTAAATGGCACGAAAGGTCTTGAAATTGACAACGAAATGGGGTGAAAGGTAGTATTAAAATCGCCAAACTAACGGAACGAACGTCTTAAAATCCTAAAAGCATTATGCTAAACATGAGGGAGAAGGGGGTCCATAGAAACCGAGCACTACCCCCTTAATTCTTATGGAACTTATATTTTCAAGCTGACAGAATACAATTGCCCGTAAAAATTGACGGAAAAATAGCTCGTGTGACACCGCCTTTAGTTAGTTTTTTTCTCCCTGTGTGTATACAGGAGACAAAAGGCAGTCTGTCAGTAACGAGTGTCTCCCCTAAAGCCAAGAGTGACAGAGCCAAATTCAAGGGGTCAAAATGCCTGGACACATTTAGTTTACAGCAGTTTAAGTCATAGGATGAATGAAAGTAAAATGCCCCAGAACGAGAAGCCCACCACAGAAGCCACGAACGAACACCACACAGAAACACCCAAAAGAAAGGTCCACAGAACGAAAGGACCAGCTGACCGAGCCAGCCATTTCAGACAGGCCCAAGGCTAAGCAGCTCCAGGCCGCACCCACCTACCTTTTCTAAACTGACCATTTTCCACACCTCACGTACACTACCCCCCTCGTGTCCTACACTCCTAACTACAAAGATGATGAACAGGAATATACATTCATATTAAAAACACCCATGCCCTGTCCCGACGTTGAGCCAATGCCAACACATCAGACAGCCATAATTATATCTATGTATGTTCTTACATCCGAGAAGTAGATGTTATATATCTTAGAAGTTAAAACACCCACGCTTGTCCCTAGACCTCGTATATCATTTCCCATGACGAGTATAGATATATGTAACCCGTGCTCAGTCGCCCCTTGCATTGTTCCTCTAGTAACTAAGTCTATAATATTAACTGCCACCAGCATTGATACGACATAGCGGCACTGTGCTTGTGTCGTATTGTGCCAAGTACAGATCATTATTATTATTATTATTATTATAATAATAACCAGGTTTCATCACCTTATTAGGACGACGACTATAATGTCGTCGTTCATCGATGTATGCAATCCTTAGTTTAAGTATTAATATTAACATTCCCTAACATCTTGTCTTGCCAGACTAAGCTTCTGAAGACCCATCGCCCCATAAATCTATGTATTCAATCCTTAGGTTAAGTATTTTTATCCGCCATTGTGTTCACCTTTTTCCATTTACTTTTCCACAATTGTCATACGTCTTCCCCTTGCCTCCTTCGTATCCACAGTCCACACTACGCCAATTTACTTCGTGTCATACACCTCTTACCCCAACCAGAGATTGTATAAGATAACCTGGTTACCAGTATCTGTCATAAATACCCCGAAACAATAACTAAGTACCCCTACGAACTGCCGCTGTTGTTGGTATATTTATATTTAATAGAAAACGCAGTTCCCAGGGCCAACTAATAGTATCCATAACCCCTCGGACTGATCACATAACTCTATCTTTTCCAGACTCATATACCACCCCATAGTTGCATTCCCCGGTAGCATTTGGCTAACGTATTCTACTGCCTTTTCAAACTTCCATATCAACTGCAGCCTAATGCCACCCCCACGCCCAGAGACCTTAGGGTCAAATTCCCCTATAGCCCCCCTGCACTCCCCCCCTCTCATTATAAGACCCCGCACTTCTCTACTCTTGTCCGACCTAGCCTCTCTCTCATACCTCTTGAAGATCCTTGAATTGTCCGTTGCTAATGCTCTCCAACCTTTTATATATATACTCCTATCCAGCCTACCTTCACTTAGTAGGCCAGAACAACATTAGAACTTTACTAGCCCCTTGCATGCCATCTATTCTCTTACAACCCATTCACTACCCTGCAGTTAACTTCTAGCTCTGCCCTTGTGTTGTTCCGGAGTGAGATTCCAGAGCCGGCAGACTCCGTGGCAGATTTGGATAGAAGGACCTGCCCACGTATTTGAGAACTTCACACATATGGGCCCCCTGGACGGCCGCGGAACCAGTCGTTAGCCCCCAACATCATGGACGCAAGATAACCAGGACCAGACCCATCAGATACTACCCAAGATTCCCTTTAGCAGTACTACATATTACTGTGCTGTTTAGAGATTCACTAATTAATATTTCTACGAAGTGGCTATCTCTTTGCCCCAGTAATAATAATAATAATAATAATAGTTCTTAAAGCTAGCGCATGCTAAGCTAGCTAAGGATAGCTCAATAAGGCCGATTAGGCGTATTTCCATTGGGGTCCTGTACTACTACCCCATCCCTTTGCTCATGAGGGATGGTAACGACTCAGTGCTTGTGAAAAATCTTTAATGCGCCGAGCGTAGGCGCGAACCCGGGCCTTCTGGGTGGAAGTCCGAGACGCTAGTCACTACACCAAGCGAGCCGCTTGGAGCCGCTTCAATTAGGAAGTGCTAAGCGTATCAGTGTTCAATAATTAACAGGCGATACTAACTCTCGTAATCAACCATATATCCAGATATTATTACCTAGAAGGAAACCCTAGTGATATCTGAATGTTCGCCCACTGATTTGCGTTCTATGTATTTCTGAGACAAGAATATAAAACTTAGATCAGTACCCCCTGAGGTTACTAGAATTCCCGTCCTCTAAAATACGCGTGTCTAATCTAGTCTGTGAACTACGACTTGTGCACCAGAGCTACCAGTAAGAAATCTAACAGTGAATATGATTCTATAAGTAACATTGATGGTCTTCGGTATATAAACCTGTTAAATTAAAGCCAGTGATCAGAAGATTAATACCTGAACGTTGGAAGTGGGAGACTAGGCTCCATCCAAATCCACTTATGCTAGTGTTGTTCGATTCTATTATATTGTCTTACACAAGTATTCTGCAGTGGTATATCAATAAACGTGATCGTGTAACTTGCTACCATGTGTTTCTTTGTGTTCTCTATTCCTCATATCTTGTATTGTGCATGCAGCCTTATATACCCAGTCAATTAGAACTCACATTACCCAAGTTAAACCTGTAGAAAAACAGGGCATAACAGAAAGGTTGAAGGAGAGAGTTCCAGATTTCACTTGTTGATTAGAAGAAAGACTGAGAAAATTTGCTAATTCTTGGGTTGGAGAGCTGGACAGAATAGAAGTGAGACTGTTGAAAGGCAGGTGCCTCGCACTCGCCGCAAAGGGGGGGGGGGGGGGGGGGGGGGGTGCACTGAGAGAGCTCTGAAGAACACTGATTGTTGTAATAGCGATATAAGAGTGAAAGAGATGCAACATTGTGGCATGTAGAAAGATATTGTAGGGCACTAGTAAGAGGAAGCGAGTTCATGAGGCGAAATGCTTTTGATTCTACTCTTTCGAGAAGTGCGGTATGGGTGGAGCTTCCCCACACATGCGAACAATACTCGATACATGAGCGCACTGTGCCCCTGTACAGAGCAAGGAGCTGTGCAGGGGTGAGGAACCCACAGAGACGGTCGAGCACATCTAACTTCTGTGAAGCTGTCTTAGCAAGAGTGGTTCTATGATCTTTCCATGAAAGATCAGATGAAAAAGATACACCAAGAATATTGAGAGAAGATAAATGTTTGATTTGTGTATTGTTGAAAAATAATTGATAGCCCTGTGGAAGATTGCGATGGGTAGTTAAATGGAGAAATTGAGTCTTGGAGGCATTGAGAGTAACAAGATTATCTCTGCCCCAATCAGAAATAATTGACAGATCAGATGATAGGCATGGTATGGCCTTCTCACATGACTTTTTGAGTGCTTGCATGCTGAGTTGTTATGAAAAATTAGTTGAATAGTGTACCGTAAGGTAGAGCCGTCAGCATATGAGTGGATAGGACTAGAGGTACAGTTGAAGAGATCATTAATGAATATTTGAAAGAGAACTGGAGATAGGACATACCCCTGAGGAACACCGGAGTTGATAGGTTGAGGAAGTGAGCTATGGCCGTCCACAACTACAGCTATGGAACGGTCAAAAAGAAAATTAGAGACAAAGGCACATATAGAGTGATAGAAACCGAAGGAGGGTAGTTTGGAAATTAGAGATTTCTGCCAGACTCAATCGAAGGCTTTCGATATGTCTAGCGCAATACAATAAGTCTAACAGAAGTCCTGAAGAAAGGATGACCAAGAGTTAGTAAGATAAGCAAGCAAATCTCTCATTACCCCATCCATGTAGATATTAAACAACCAGGGTGACATCACACATCCCTGTCTCACTCCGACCTGCACACTAAACCACTCACTTCTGCACCATTTATTCTTACACAAGCTAACCTGGCAAAAATTGGTAACTGTGTTGGTGGTGTAATGGTTTAGATACTTTTGTTCTGGGTGTGGTGTCCCGAGTTCAAATCCCGGGAGGATCATATGCCTTCATTAATTTATTCAAGTGCATTGGGGTTTGTAATGGAGGATTAATGTTAAGAAATGGGTGTTCCTTACATGCTATCTTTCTACATAGGCCTATTTGTGGTGCCCATGTTATTATTGGCACAAGGCTGCGTCACACAATTAAGGGGAGATGGGCTGGTTTTCTGGACCACTTTCTCCCTCATGTTTAGCAACATTAATTTTAGATGTTTGCCCCATTAGTTAGTCGATTTTAAGACCTTTCGCCCCATTTCTTCGTCAATATTTAGACCTTTCGTGCTATTTAAGTGTCGATTTTCTCCCTGGCGAACGATAGTGAGCCTGTAATGTTGGAAGAACCGGCCTTTGGCCGGAAATTTTTTCTACCGAAAAATGTACAAATTAATCTAGAAGGGGGATCTAATGGATGTTTTTTTTTAATTTGATGGAGGTCTAGGGAGGAAACTAGAAAAATAATGAATACATGCAAAAATCGCCCAAAAAGTTAACCATCCCCCCTTAAGCTGCTTAGAAAGACAGTATAGGAAGTATAGAAAGGCAGCGTTACCAATTCCTGCCAAGCTAGTTTGTATACACTTTAACCCCTTCTGTACCAGCGACGTCCTTTTACCATTATTCTAGCTATATTTAGGCGATTGTGTGCAGTTTAAGAAGGATCTGTGGTAGTTAAAAGGGTTAAGTGAGATAGTTCGAAGCATTTTAATTGCTGGAGGCCTTTTTGTAAACTGAATAAAATCGTCTAATAGTAGCCAGAATAAAGTTAAAAGGACGGCCCAAGTGCAGAAGGGGTTAACAGAGAAGTATGGCTGGGCTAAGGAAACAAATAACTAACAACAAATGCCTGTGTGTGTGTGTGTGTGTGTGTGTGTGTGTGTGTGTGTGTGTGTGTGTGTGTGGGGTGGGGTGGGGGGGGTCAAGGTGGTGTTTACAGAGGCGTCAGACGGGCATCACATGACACCCTCCAGATGACTCTCCTACAAGGTCCTCCTCCACACAACACCAAGGACCTTTTGTGTAGCTCACACTACCGGAAGTGTCAGGGGGAGGGGAGTATAGCGAGACCTACGAGAAGACATCTTCTCGTAGGTCTCCAGTATAGGGTCAGGGAGGAAAATAGGGGCAGAGGAATACGGAGAGTGGAGAGGGGGGGGGGGGGGGGGGGGAAATAGGGTCAGGGAAAGACCTCTATCAAACTTAAAGTAAATTTGTACATTTTTCAGTAGAAAAGTGTCCAGGCCCCTCCTAAATTACAGGAGGAAAGGGCTAATCACAGAGCCCAGAAGACAGGATCAGCTAGTAGCCTAAATCAAGTAAAACAATGTAAAATAAAAAAAATCATGATTAAAGACAAAAAAAATACTGCTGTAATAAAACATTAACCAGAGACTTGAGAGGACAGTGGTTATTTGTGTGGGTTTATTCATTTATTTATATATTCATTTATTTTTAGGTGCCTCGCTAGACCCTCAAGCTTAAAAAAACACTCCTTAGACCGCCTTCAAGACAAATTTGTACATTTTTCGATAACAAATTGTCCCGGCCGAAGGCCGATTTCTCTTAAAATTACAGGCTGGCTATCGCTCGCAAGGAAAAAATAGACACCTAAATGGCACTAAAGGTCTTAAAATTAACAACAAAATGGGGCGAAAGGTGTTGAAATCGCCAAACTAATAGGCCGAACGTCTTAAAATCTCAAAACTAATGGGGCTAAATACGAGGGAGAAAGGGGAGTAGAAAAACGCCCCATGTCCCCTTCAGACTCCCAGTACATCTTGTCGCACGGGTTGGCATAAAAGGTGCAGGTAAAAAACACTATGTAAAGGGTGCTGAATAGTGTTAAGGGGGATGGCCGCATTTATTTGCTTATTTATACATATTTTTACCATTGTGTTAGTTTCCTCCCTATATAGACCTCCATCAAGCTTTAAAAAAAAAAAAAAAAAAAAAAAAAAAAAAATCCTCCTTCAAGAATGTATTTTACATTTTTCGGTTCCGGTTCCTCTTAAAATACAAGCTCGCTATCGCTCGCCAGGTAAACATCGACATATAAATTACACGAAAATTACAAAGAAATGGGGCGAAAGGTGTTAAAATAGCTAAGCTAAAAGCACGTCTTAAAAACTGCAAACTTATGGGGCTAAACATGAGGGAAAAAGGGAGACCCATTCAGTACCGGTGACGTAATTTTCATTATAATCTAGCAATTATAAGACGATTTTATTCAGCTTAGAAAGAACGTCTACCCGTAAAAAAAAACCCAGACTATCTCAATTAATCCTTTCAGCTACCATACATCCTTCCTAAGCTTCATAAAAACTTCCATTTAAGGGGGAGGTAGTTGCTTTTTCTAGACCCCCTTCTTCCTCGTGTTTAGCATATACGTTTTGAGATTTTGAGACGTTCACCCCTTTAGTTTGTGGATTTTAAGACTTTTTGCCCCATTTCTCTGTCAGTATTAAGAACTTTCGTGCCATTTAGGAGTCGGTTTCTTTCCTGGCGAGCGTCAGCGAGCCTGTAATTTTGGAGGTATTCCGACCTTCGAATATCTCGATGGGGGATCTCGAGGATGTTATTTCTTAAGCTTGATGGAAGTCTAGGGAGGAAACTAAAATAAACATGTATTATAAAAAATCAATAAATAAGTAAATAAATACGCACATCCCCTCTTAAGGGGAAGGTAGTAGCTTTTTCTGGACCCCTTTCTCCCTCATGTTTAGCATATAAGTTTTGAGATTTTTAGACGTTCGTTCCGTTAGTTTGGCGATTTTGAGACCTTTCACCCTCTTGTTTTGTCAGTTAGGTGTCGATTAATTCCTGGCGAGCGATCGAGCCTGTAATTTTTAGAAGGTACATTTTCAACCGAAAAATGTACAAATTTATATTGAAAGGAGGTCTTGGGTTGTTTTTATAAGCTTGATGGAGGTCTAGGGAGGAAACTAAAAAACACAAATAAATATAATAATACATAAATCAATAAAAACACAAATAAATCCGGCCATCCCCCCTTAAATCTATTCCCCGAGTCAGTGGTCCGCTCACTGATTGTCTCATGTGTAGTATAACCAAGTAATGTACAGTCGGCCACATAAGTTCTGTTCCTCTCCGTGATCTTATACATGGAAATATAATGTGCATGATTGAATTAAAAGTGTACAAAGCAGTACAAAGGAAATCAAGCAACAGCAGGTCCAGCAACCCCTCAAGGCTGCTTGCCCACCATAACACTGATGGTCAAGTGTCCAAACAGTGGTTTAGAGTGGGTAAGGGAAAAATGGAGAGGGAAGACTGCCCTGGGACTAATGTCCGCGGCAGGATTTGGAGATGTTAGTAGGGGACAGTTGTTAATAGAGGGAAATACGCTTAATTCATTTACAAATGCTTTCAGTCGCGGGTTTAAGCGAGGTGTAGTTTCTTATGCAGTGGTTAAGATAATCGCCAAGCTGTACATAATTATCTTGCAAAATGCAATGGCATTGAAATAATTATTAACAATGGTATAAAGGATTTTGTGGATCGTCTATACCGGGCCTGTGACGTCACAAGAGTGTAAGTCCACCATCCAGTCTAGGCTAAGGATACTGGTGTGATGTCACTATGACGTCACAGGCCGGTATAGACGATCCGCAAAATCCTTTATACCATTGTTAATAATTATTTCAGTGACATTGCATTTTACAAGATAATTATATGCAGGTTGGCGATTATTTTTCCATGTTTACCTCAACCCATGAGCCCCACCTTTAACTCATCTGCATAGTCAACCGATAATGACAATAAACCACTCGGTTAATTGGATGTCAAGATGAGGATGAGAATTGAATTTGTCGTGTTACGAGGCTAAAGGGATAAGGGGAGAGGAGAGGAAAGGAAGATGAGAGGGGAGAGGAGAGTAGAGTAGAGGGAAGGGAAGGGAAGGGAAGGGAAGGGAAGGGAAGGGAGAGGAGAGGAGAAGACAGTGGAGGGGTTGAGAGACATAGCTCTTGGCTGAAGGGCTCTTGTTAGGGATAAGAGTTCTTGTGGAGGAGGAGGGATTACTAGGAATTGTGAGGGGTGAGACGTGATAGTGGTGGTGGTGGTGAGGGGTGGTGGGGGTGGGTGAGGGGTGAGACGTGGTGGTGGTGGTGAGGGGTGGTGGGTGAGGGATGAGACGTGGTGGTGGTGGGGTGGGTGAGGGGTGAGACGTGGTGGTGGGGGTGGTTGAGGGGTGAGACGTGGTGGTGGGTGAGGGGTTTCACGTGGTGGTGGGTGAGGGGTGAGACGTGGTGCTGGGTGAGGGGTGAGACGTGGTGGTGGGTGAGGGGTGAGACGTGGTGGGGGTGGGTGAGACGTGGTGGTGGGGGTGGGTGAGGGGTGAGACGTGGTGGTGAGGAGTGAGACGTGGTGGTGGGTGAGGGGTGAGACGTGGTGATGGTGGTGGTGAGGGGTGAGACGTGGTGGGTGAGGGGTGAGACGTGGTGGTGGTGGGGGTGGGTGAGGGGTGAGACATGGTTGAGGGGTGAGACGTGGTGGTGGTGAGGGGTGAGACGTGATGGTGGTGAGGGGTGAGACGTGGTGGTGAGGGGTGAGACGTGGTGGTGAGGGGTGAGACGTGGTGGTGGGGGTGGGTGAGGGGTGAGACGTGGTAGTGGTGAGGGGTGGGTGAGGGGTGAGACGTGGTGGTGGTGAGGGGTGAGACGTGGTGGTGGAGGTGGGTGAGGGGTGAGACGTGGTGGGGGTGAGGGGTGGTGGGTGAGGGGTGAGACGTGGTGGTGGTGAGGGGTGAGACGTGGTGGTGGTGAGGGGTGAGACGTGGTGGTGGAGGTGAGGGGTATGACGTGGTGGTGGTGAGGGGTGAAATGTGGTGGTGGAGGTGGGTGAGGGGCATGACGTGATAGTGGTGGTGAGGGGTGAGGGGTGAGACGTGGTGGGGCAAAGAAAATGAAACGGGCCGAACGTATTAACATTTGAAAACTAATGAGGCTAAGCTTGAGGAAGAAAGGTGTCCACACAAACCGACCATCTCCCCTTAATTAAAACTTAAATAATGGAGTGAACTATATACAGTAATGGGTGGTGTCCTTAACCTTCTCAGTACCGCTGCCGTCCTTTTAACTTTATCCTGGCTTCTATTAAACGATTATATTAAGTTGCAACAGGCTTCGAACTATCTCACTTAACTCTCCCTGCCCACCCCAAACCAGCTTCCAGAAGCACATCCATACTCATATCTCTCGTCATTCCATCCAATCACTCATAAACAACACGCAGCTGCAAGCACGACCTCCCAAAATCCATCCTTCCTCACGAGGAAAAAGTCCACCTGGCCAGGTTGAGATGTAGGCACCATCCAGCTCTTCTGAGCTATCAAAAGAGCCTGGATGTCTCCGTCGACGACACCTGCCCAGGATGTAACACAGCACCCCATACCATTAAACACATCATAGAAGACTGCATTCTACACAATCACTTACGCCAACAACATAATCTACTCCTTGAGAGCCCTGTGGGAAAGCCCGATCGTGGCCATGGCCTTCCTTGGGGACTCGGGGCTGTTCGGCCAGGCAGCCTAGGGAACGACAACAACAACAAGCCTTTTTACTACCACATAACTTTCTTAAACTGCACAAAATCGTCTAAATGCAGATAGAATAAAATAAAAAAGACGTCGCCAGTACAGAAGGGGTTAAAATTTAGGGTGATGATGGAGTAGCTGAGGGGTGTGGTGATGGATGAGGGCGGGGGGGGGAGGGTGTTGTTACAAGTGACATATAACGAGGACTGCAGGTGGGGTGAAAAGGAGGTGGGGTGTAAAGTGATGGGTGGGGTGAAGAATATGGGGCGGGGTGACGGGTGTAGCTGTCTGGTGGTGGGGTAGGAATAACCGATTGTGGGAGTGATGGGGGGGGGGGGCAGGGGGAGTAAGAAGATATATAGTGAGGGGTGATATGAGTGATGGTGAGAGGGTAGGGTAGGGTGGGAGGAGGGGTATAATCAGATAGGGTTGAGCGTTGAGATGAAGGATGGACAGCAAAATAAACAGGACAGGCTATGAGATAAAGTTCTATGGGTAGAATGAACTGCGAGGGGTAGAGAAGAAACCAAGAAACATGCACGAATATTTGCATGGGTGTGATTGAAAGTTCTATCAATAACCAGCCCAAGAAACGTTCAATGAGCTAAACAATATTGATATCATTGGAAGATCCTCCCCTCCCAGACCCACTTGGGGGGGAGGGGGGATCTTCATAGGATCTAGCCTGGGGTGGAGGTTCTTCAGTTGATCCCCCTGCGATCACCAGGACCTGACCCTATGACCTGACCTTCGGATTACACCTACATAACCTAACCTAACTTAACCTATCCTAACTTCACCTATCCTTACTTAACCCATCCTAACTTAACCTAACCTATCCTAACTTAGCCTAACCTAACCTATCTTCACTTAACCTATCATAACCTAACCTCATCTAACCTATCCTTACCTAACCTCGTAGTTTATTTGAATTCAAATGTTGGGGAAGATAATATTCATCTGAGCGCGGCGGAGGGGGGGGGGAGAATCTTCAGTTGGGTACTTTGGGGGGAGGATCTTCATATGATCCCAAAATTGTTGTTCTCAATACGTTAAATCATCTGCATAATCTAGAAGTAAATTTCATAAATCGTTCATATAACTCATTAATCATAACATATAGTACGTACACATATTCACAAACACGTTGACCAAGTTGTTGCGTAATCTGGGAAACGTTTTTGTGATGACAAGTTGGCTATCCCTTCCCAGCTGTCCCCTGAAGTAACACCGGGCCAAATATAAAATCCTCCAGTATTTGCAGAAATATAACAAATGTGACACTATGCTACTGAAAACCTTAACCCGCTCGCTATCCTGTGGACTTGGGGGTTGCCGTTTAGGATTCAGAAAGAGTTCTCTCAATCTCATAATTAGCTCTCCAAAATTAGTGTTCTGCCCACAGGTAACTCAAAGATAACTGCAGAGGTGGAAGTAACTAAACTAAAGGTGTGTAAACATCCCTGATGGTCACAAAGGATTTTTAAGAATCCCAGAAAGGGCGAAAATCACGTCCTGTGCGTGAAAGGGTTAATTAGGTTTGTAGTGTGTGAAAATATGAATGTTACAAAATATGCGTACTCTGATAAGCGTGGGTTTGAGAGCCCTTGAGGTATCCCTAGGCAGTTGTGTCCTGTCATAACACTGGCACATGACTTAACTTAGGCTTAATGGGCCCCTTCCTCCCCCGCAACCCTCTCATCTATGCCGACGCTACTCCGACTTTTCACTGCCAATGCTTTTATATACATCACATATAGGTGTGTTCCTCGGGAACCGTAGTTTAAGTCGGAAAAGAATTACCAGCGAGGCAGCGAATGGCGTAGTGTTTTATGCCGAAACGTTTGGATCCACTATAATGAAAATAAAGATGATGTTCGCTGCCTCGCTGGTAATTCTTTTCCTACTTTTATATACATGTATATTCTGAATTAAGAGTGGAAGGGGGAACACATGCTCCTACTTTTCACTGCCATCGCTTTTACTATAATTTAAAATATACTGTATTTTTTTTATTTTTCATTCACCAACCCTTTCAGTACCGATGACGGATCTTTGTATGTGATTTCAGCTGTATCTAGACGATTTTGTGAAGCTTTGGAGTGATAATATGGTAGCTAAAACAGATTAATCGAGATAGTATGTGATTTTTAAATGGGTAGACGTCCTTCCTAACTTGAATACAATCGTCTAATAATTGCCAGAATATAATGAAAAGGAGAATGTCACCGGTATTGAATGGGTTAACGGTTAATCAACTCTGCGTAAGCAGAGTTTGGTAGTTCTTAGAGTTCTTAGAGTGTGAGCCCCGAAGGGGCTCACACTCTAAGAACGCATTCGTTCTGGGAGCGAAAACATCTCGCTCTGCATTTGCTAGGTTAAGTTAGTTTAGTTGGCATTAGAAGTGATGGTAGTAATAGTGGGATTGGTGATAGTAGTGATGATGGTGATAATAGTAGTGATGATGGTTGTATTTGTATTGATGATGATGATAGTAGTAGATAAGATGGTGACATTAGTAGATATGATGGTGACAATACTAGTAGTAATGATGATGGTGACAAGTAATGATGATAGTTGTAGTTTTAATGATGACAGTAGTGATGATGGTAGTGACGATGGTGTGAGTATTACTGATGATGGTGAGTAGTAGTGATGATGGTGAAGGTTGTAGTGATGATGACAATAGTTGTGATGATGGCAGTAGTAGTGATGATGGTGATAGTAGGATACATGATGGTAATACTTGTGACAGTAGTAATGATGATGGTTATAGTAGTAGTAATGATGTTAACTGTAGTAATGATGATTGTAAGATGGTGGTGATGATATTAGTAATGATGGTTGATAGTTGTAGTATCAATGATGATAGTAGTGATTAAGATGCTAGTGACAATGGACAGTGATGATGGTGAGAGTAGTAGTGATGATTATAATTGTAGTAGTGATGATGATCATAGTAATGGTGATGATGACAGTACTCGTGATAATTGTGGCAGTTGTAGTGATGATGGCAGTTGTAGTGATGATGGCAGTAGTAGTGATTATGTTGATTGTGATTGATGATGGTATTAGTAGTGATGATGGTAACCCATCGCAGAGTTGGGTATGCCGTTTTGATTTTGGGCAAAACGGCAAGTCTACTTTATTATCAACTCTGCGTAAGCAGAGTTTGGTATCTCGCCTCGCCCCCCCCCCCCCCCCCCCTGTATAGTGGGTACCACACGAAAAAAATATCTGTCGTCGTCGTCGTCCGTCTGTCTCGGAACTCCTCGTAGACCGTTGGACGGATTTTCACCAAATTTCACACGAACATTTGTTGCGTGAATGCGAACGTCAGTCAAAAAAGATTTTTTGAATTTTTGCAATAGTTACGATTTTAGGTACAAAATATGGTTTTTCCAAGTCCTCTCTCTCTCTCCCCCCCCCCCCCCCCCCCCCCCCACACACACACACACACCAGCAATAATGGCATTATTTGTGTGGGCTCACACACTAAGAACGCATTTGTTCTGGGGGCTAAAACATCTCGCTCTGCATTTGCTAGGTTAAGTTAGTTTAGTTGGCATTAGAAGTGATGGTAGTAATAGTAGGATTGATGGTGATAGTAGTGATTAAGATGCTAGTGACAATGGACAGTGATGATGGTGAGAGTAGTAGTGATGATTATAATTGTAGTAGTGATGATGATCATAGTAATGGTGATGACAGTACTCGTGATAATTGTGGCAGTTGTAGTGATGATGGCAGTAGTAGTGATTATGTTGATTGTGATTGATGATGGTATTAGTAGTGATGATGGTAACCCATCGCAGAGTTGGGTATGCCGTTTTGATTTTGGGCAAAACGGCATGCCTACTTTATTATCAACTCTGCGTAAGCAGAGTTTGGTATCTCGCCCCCCCCCCCCCGTATAGTGGGTACCACACGAAAAAATATCCATCGTCGTCGTCGTCCGTCTGTCTCGGAACTCCTCCTAGACCGTTGGATGGATTTTCACCAAATTTCACACGAACATTTGTTGTGTGAATGCGAACGTCAGTCAAAAAAGATTTTTTGAATTTATGCAATAGTTATGATTTTAGGTCCAAAATATGGTTTTACCCCCCCCCCCACCTCTCTCTCTCTCTCTCTCTCTCTCTCTCTCTCCCCCCCCCCCCCCCCCCCCCCCCCCCACACACCAGCAATAATGGCATTATTTGTGTGTGAGCCCCAAAGGGGCTCACACACTAAGAACGCATTCGTTCTGGGGGCGAAAACATCTCGCTCTGCATTTGCTAGGTTAAGTTAGTTTAGTTGGCATTAGAAGTGATGGTAGTAATAGTAGGATTGATGGTGATAGTAGTGATGATGGTGATAATAGTAGTGATGATGGTTGTAGTTGTATTGATGATGATGATAGTAGTGATTATGATGACAGTAGTAGATATGATGGTGACAGTAGTAGATATGATGGTGACAGTAGTAGATATGATGGTGACAGTACTAGTAGTAGTGATGATGGTCATAATAGTAGTGATGATGGTGACAATTAATGATGATAGTTTTAGTGATAATGGTGACAGTAGTGATGATGGTAGTGACGATGGTGTGAGTATTAGTGATGATGGTGATTAGTAGTGATGATGGTGAAAGTTGTAGTGATTATGACAATAGTTGTGATGATGAAGATCATAGTAATGGTGATGGTTATAGTAGTAGTGATGATGTTAACAGTAGTAATGATGATTGTAAGATGGTGGTGATGATAGTAGTAATGATGGTTGATAGTTGTAGTATCAATGATAATAGTAGTGATTAAGATGGTAGTGACAATGGTGACAGTAGTAGTGATGATGAGAGTAGTAGTGATGATTGTAATTGTAGTAGTGATGATGATCATAGTAATGGTGATGATGACAGTAGTCGTGATGATTGTGGCAGTTATAGTGATGATGGCAGTAATAGTGATGATTGTGATTGATGATGGTATTAGTAGTGATGATGGTAACCTATTAAAATGTAAAACTTGCAAACTAAACAAACCAAAATTGGGACAAGGACAATATAGTCAAATTAAATCGCAGAGTTGGGTATGCCGTTTTGATTTTGGGCAAAACGGCACGTCTACTTTATTATTATTGTTATTATTATTATTATTATTAGTATTATTATTATTATTATTATTAGTATTATTAATAACCCCTTCTGTACTGGCGACGTCCTTTTAAATATATTCTAGCTATTTGTAGACGATTGTGTGTGTGTGTGTGTGTGATAATTATACACCGAAGAGTATGGAGGAGGAAGGGGGGGGGGGGGAAGGTTCTGAGTAGGCCAAAAGGGGTGAATGAAGCTTTGTATCCGAGAAAGGGGGGGGAGGGGGTAGCAGACACTATCAAGAGAGCACTGTAGAGGGGTACTGTAGTGTAGGGGGAGAGATTATGGGGAGTTTTTAACTTACCATTTTTTTCGGCCCCCTTCTTCCTCATGCTTAGCGATAGCGAGCTTGTAATTTTAAGAGAAATCGGCCTTCGGCCGGGACAATTTTCTATCGAAAAATTTACAAATTAATCTTGAAGGGGGTCTAGAGAGTGTTTTTTTAATTATTGATGAAGGTCTAGCGAGGAAACTAAAAAATAAATGAATATAAATATATAGACCCCCAAAAATAACCACTGGCCCCTTAACCCTCTCAGGATCGATACCACACTTCTCTTCGGTGTTCTGGCTATTATTAGACGATTATATTCAGCTTCAGAAGGGTATGTGGAAGTCAGAGGGTGGATGGCGATAGTTTTTACCCATTTTAAACACTAATCTTCATGACTCAGAATCGGCTAGACCAGTGGTCTTCATTGCGCGGCTCGCGAGCCAGTGGCGGCTCGCAATGACCTAATTGGCGGCTCGCAAGAAAGGAAAGAGAGAGAGAGAATGTCATCAGTAATTAGAGAAAAGTCCAAAGTATTGGATATAAATTGCATCATTATGCCGCATCAGACGTATCACTTAATAAAATTACTAATGGGAATAGGCCTAGTGGCCCTGGCAATTCTTTACTTTTCATAATAATTCAACACAAAGAGAAAAGAGAGAGCACCCTTTATACAGGAATGATGAGAGAGAGAGAGAGAGAGTAGAACGAGCCTTCTGTACAGGAACTGTAAGTGTGGGTTACGTAAGTCCAGCGCTCGGCGGCCCATACTCAGCCAGTCTTGTCCATTCACTCGTTATATTAACACCACATCAGAAAAGTGGGTAATGGTGCCTCGTAAATTAGTGTTATTTTATGAGAAAAAGACTGTTTCGGTATATGCATGAAATTTATGGACCTAAACTCGTATTCTTACAAATTCAAACGCTGTATTTTCCACATTTGGTTATTTTTTCACCAATTTGTCGTATTGCAGGCAGTGAATTATCCAGGCTATAATCAAAATGGACAAATGTAATATAAAACATAAGCACACAAAAGAAGATGAACCACCAGAAATACATCCTTCTACAAGTGAATCATGTGTGAATCCTAACAAGAATAGCAGTGACAAATTACAAGTACAGCATGGCGAAAGTAAAAAAAAACACGGCTGGCTCATTTCCGGTCATCACAACATTAAATGAAAGTATTTATTTGTTTAATTTATATTAGTGAAGTCAAGAATTAAAAAAAAAAAAAATTACTAAATAATTTCAATATAATAATTGTTACTAGTCGTTTTCTATAAACCTGTGGCTATGGAAACACAAAAATATGTAATTTAGTTCCTATATATATTTTGTTCTGCTTATCCTTGTGGCTTATTTGTCTCATGGCTTATGCGGCTCTCACTCTGAATGTCCTGAACTTGTGGCTCTCTTGAAAAAATTAGTGAATAACACTGGGCTAGACTCGAGTAATCGATCTGACATTTCTACCATTTGGCTATTGTCAGCCAGAGAATCGGTGTGGAAATTTACAGCCCATTTGGTCTAGCCCTATTTGATTTACAGAGGTTAGGGGTTAATTTTTGCTGGCCTACCTGCTCAGTGGAATTACCTCATGAAGTTAAGGGGAGGTTTTAAGTGTGTTCCCTAGACTTCCATCAAGCTTAACATTACAGCACCTAGACCCCCTTTCAAGATAAATTTGTACATTTTTCGGTAGAAAAATGTCCCCGGTTCCTCTTAAATTACAGGCTCGCAATCGCTCGCCAGGAAAATATCGACACATAAATGGCACGGTCTTAAAATTGACAAGAAATGGGGCGAGTTCTTAAAATCGACAAACTAATGGGGTGAACGGCAAAAGCAATGGGGCTAACCATGAGGGAGAAAGGGGTCAAGAAAAAAATCCCTCAAGTGGAAATCTTCCCTTAATAGTCCCACTCTTGATTCCTATAGAACTAGGATCACCAATCATTACATCCCTAATCCTAATCCTCAGTTTCAGACTATAAGGAAGTTGGAGCCGCAAACATCGATATAAAATATAAATGCAAATATAGTGTAGGTTTCTGATGGATAGAAAATATGATTAATTTGGTTTTATGTATTTATAACTGTACTACGACCATTATTTTAGCTGGTAATTCTGCTAAATATCGATGTCTACAACTCCAACTTCCTTATAGCCCGAAACTCGCAAGTAGCCAATTTATGGGTGATTTCAGTGTTGTTTGGATAGATTTCTGATTTATCATTCAACTAAGCATGAGTTAACTATGGTTTAAATGGAGTCCTACCTTTAAACCTCAAGACCACAACCATCACCATCAGGAGTAAGGCGCCCTTCCTTGCCGCCCCCCGCCCGACTAACGACGTCGTGGCACACACACCCATGATGACGTGCGTCCTCACACTCCACTGGCTGGCACACAACTGAACCATTCACTCCGACTCCGACAGTGTTGCCAGTTATAACTTTGTATCCTCGCTAGACTGACTTCCAATATCGCTAACATTTAACCCTTCGACGGTTTTGACAGTTTATCCTGGCTGTAATTAGACGAATATATAATCGTTTTAACCCTTTTAATTCACACAGATCCTTCTTAAGCTGTATATTAAACAGGTTAGGAGGGATCTGTGTGAATTAAAAGGGTTAAAACTATCTCCATCAACCCTCTGACTTCCATACACGCCATATACCCTTCCTAATCTGAATAAAATCACTACACTACTATAACTCAGACAGTGTTGCCAGTTGTATCATTGTATCCTCGCTAGACTGACCTCCAATATCGCTAAAGTTAAGGGGAGATGGGTCGTTTGTCCGGTCCCCCTTCTTCCTCATGTTTAGCCCCATTAGTTTTCAGATTTTAAGACATTAGCCCCATTAGTTTGTCGAGTTTAAGACCTTTCGTTCGGTTATATATCAATAATTTTATTTATTTCACTCCCAACACCAAACACCTCCCAATAAAATTTATGAAAGCATGTGATCACACCGGGATTCGAACATGGATTACAACATACACATTTTAAACACTCTAACCATTACACCATCAAGACACAAAGTCACAGTCGGCCTAAAAAGTGATGTCTCGGCACCAATTGTTTTGATTTATAATTGGTATCAATAATATTTACACATTATTTCTTCTTTTTGAGTCATGAGATTTACAAACATGTTCCTACACTTACCCACCCTATTCAACATCTGACAGACATTAATAGCCTACAGCAAAGAGCGAGCCAAACGTAATGACATGACTTATTAGCGCCATTGTACATGACTACGAATATATATATCCATTTATCGAATACTGGATATCAATCTAATCATGTACTGTACCCAACTGCACACTGAATAGCCTAATGCTTAAGCTAAAGGAAACAACATTATATGGGCCACAAATCTCTAAGGACCGACCTGGCTATGAAATGTTCCTGAACCTTTAGGAATAATCTCATTATTAATTTCACTCCCAACGCCTCCCAATAAATGAAGACCTTTCGTGCCATTTAGGTGTCTGATGTTTTTCATGGCGAGCAATAGCGAGCCTGTAATTTTAAGAGAAATCAGCCTTGGGCCGGGAAATTTTTCTATAGAAATATGTACACATTTATGTGTAATTTAAGAGGAAACGGCCTTTGGCCGGAACAATTTTCTATCGAAAAATGTACACATTTATCCTGAAGGAGGGTCTTGGGCGGGTGTTTTTTATAAACTTGCTGGAAATTTAGGGAGGAAACTAAATACTAATAAAAAAAAATCAAATAATAATCAAATAAATACGGCCATCCCCCCTAAATTAAGACCGCACACAACATATGAGATGTTTGTCGGGGTAGATCAAACAAATACTGTATAATTATACAGTGTTTGGCTGACCTCCTTTCTCATGTGAAGTTCAGCTCTATATTTAGATTCTGCCTAAGATGGTTTTCCTAGTAAGTGTTCTCTCTCTCTCTCTCTCTCTCTCTCTCTCTCTCTCTCTCTCTCTCTCTCTCTCTCTCTCTCTCTCTCTCGTCTCTGTCTGTCTCGTCTGTCTGTCTGTCTCTCTCTCTCTCCCCTCTCTGTCTCTCTCACTAGGCTTACTGTGCCTTACTATCTCATATACTGTACCTACAATAGCTGAGACACACACACACACACATTCACAAACATTAACACTCATACAGAACAAACACCTAATCACATTCCTTCATCATCTAGTAGGAGCACACATACACACATACACACATACACACACACACACATCAACACGCGCGTATCATTTATGTACTACACACACTCATTAACACACACACACACACACAAACACACACACACACACACACACACACACACACACACACACACACACACACACTGTTTACAAATATGAGAGAGGTCGTCTACCATCACCATCCATTTAAATTAACGCAGTGAAAGATAATATGGTTGAACGTTATTATGTTTCTTTAACCGTTCTCCTCAACTACTGGGTTAAACAAATAGATTATGCTTTGTTTTAGTTTGCCCCTAAATCTCTAGCACACACAATTATATATATATATATATATATATATATATATATATATATATATATATATATATATAACATCCCAAAGATCCCCCTTCGACATTAATTAAATTACAGGCTCGCTATCGCTCGCCAGGAACTAAATCGACACCTACATGGCACGAAGGGTCTAAATATTGACAAAGAAATGGGCAAGTCTTAAAATATAAATGTAAACTAATAGGGCTGAACATGAGGGCCAAGGGGGCTGGGAATCTGAAGAATACTTCCCTTAAGAGGAGATGAGTAGTTTTTATGCCCCCCTCCCCTTCTCCCTCATGTTTAGTCCCATTAGTTTTCAGAGTTTAAGACGTTCAGCCCATTAGTTTGGCGATATTGATACCTTTCACCCCATTTCTTCATCAATATTAGGACCTTTCATGCCATTTGGTTGTCGATTTATTCCTGGCAAGTGATAGCGAACCTGTAATTATTGTAGGAGGCCGGGAAATTTGTCTACCGAATAATGTACAAATTTATCTTGAAGGGGGGGTCTAGGGAGCAAACTAAATTATATATATATATATATATATATATAAAGTATATACTGTATATACTAAAGCTGGTATCACACGAGAGCTTTTCTAGTAAACATTCTATGATCAACATTTTTCTAACAACATTTCTGGAATAGTTTGCACTGGTATCGGAAACTAGACTGATAATAGATAAATTTAGGCAACCGAAATAGTGTATAGGTTGACTACATAAGCTGCCAGATCAGTGTTGAGGATAAATGTTGGGTGAAAAAGCGCTCGTGTGATACCGGCTTAAATAATAATATATACTATAAATAATATATAATATAAACTACAATAATAAATACACTACCTCCCCCTTAATGGGAGGTTTTTAGTTTGGTCTCTAGATATCCATCAAGCTTAAGATTACACCCCCTTGAGCCCCTTTCAAGATAAATTTGTACATTTTTCGGTAGAAAAATTTCTTAAATTACAGGCTCGCTATCGCTCGCCAGGATAAAATCGACACCTAAATGGCACGAAAGGTCTTAAAATTGACAGACATGGGTCGAAGGTTCTTAAAATCGTCAAAATAATGGGGTGAACGTCTTAAAATTAAAAAAAAACAACGGGGCTAAACATGAGGGAGAAAGGAGTCAAGACAAAAATCCCTCAAGTGGAAATCCTCCCCTTAATGTGCGAGGCGAGCGTCTAGCACTTGGACAATAAGGCTCTTCACAACTCTCAAGTATAACACTTCTACACGGCCTGCAGCTTATCTGCTTAAGGGGACCGACCTGATTATTCTCTAGGGGTTGTATCCATTCGACCTCATTCAGCCTACTGTTTTAAGACGTTTATCCCCATTCAGGTATCGATTTGTTCCTGGCAAGCGACAGAGCCATAATTGTATGGAGAAATTCGGGGACATTTTTCTACCGAACATTGTACAAATTGTCAGTTGTCTAAAACATAATCCAAACTATGCAGGCTCGCTATCGCTCGCCAGCTTCAAATCGACACCTGGATGGGGATAAACGTCTAAAAACAGTAGGCTGAATGGGGTCGAATGACTACAACCTAAAAAAAAAAAAAAAAAAAAAAAAACAGCAGTTCGGTCCCCTTAAGGGGGGAGGCTATAATTATTTAGTCAGCGAAATATTTATTTATCTAGTATTTGTATTAGTTTCCTCCCCAGACCTCCATCAGCCTTAACAGAATGCTCCCAAGATCCCCCTTCTAGATACATTTGTACATTTTTCGGTAGACAAATTTACAGGCCGGCTCCTCCTAAATTACAGGCTCGCTATCGCTCGCCAGGTAAAAAACGACACTTAAGTGGCATGAAATGTCTTTATATTGACAAAGAAATGGGGCGAAAGGTCTCAGAATCGGCAGACTAATGGTCTGAACATCTTTAAATCTGAAATCAGGAGGGAGAAGGTGGCCCAGAAAAAGCAACCTCCCCCCCCTCTCTCTCTCTCTCTCTCTCGGCTATACTGTATATTTACTTTGCTATTTCTGTACTATAACTATGCTTCATAGTATAAAGGGTTTGCTATCTCTACTAGAATTATGCCCAGATCACCTTGCTGAGTTGGTAAGGTCTGTGGGGGTTAGCATATTATCTATCTAGCCTATCTATCTACTCAAGCGCAATTATACCACTATTTGATTCCTTATTTATTTTTTCTTTACAGTACCCCATAAAATGTTCTCTCCTCTCACATAAGCATAAGGCTATTAAGGGGAGATTTCCACTTGAGGGATTTTTTCTTGACTCCTTTCTCCCTCGTTTAGCCCCATTGCGTTTCTAATTTTAAGACGTTCGCCCCATTATGTTGACGATTTTAAGAACTTTCGACCCATTTCTGTCAAATTTAAGACCTTTCGTGCCATTTAGGTGTCAATTTTATCCTGGCGAGCGATAGCGAGCCTGTAATTGAAGAGGAACCGGCTTTCAGCCGGCACATTTTTCTACCGAAAAATGTACAAATTTATCTTGAAAGGGGCTCAAGGGGGTGTAATCTTAAGCTTGATGGATATCTAGGGACCAAACTAAAAACCTCCCCTTAATAGTGCAGTTGGGTACAGTACATGATTAGATTAACCCTTTCACGTTTTTATGACGCAGAGGTTGCCAGATTAGCAATAATAAATAGAGTTCTCTCACTCATATAATTACCTCTCCAAAATTAGTTTTCTGCCCACAGCTAACTCAAAGACAACTGCAGAGGTTAAAGTAACTAAACTAAAGGTTTCTAAATACCCCTGATGGTAACAAAGGCTTTAAAGTAGCCCTAATAGGCTCAAAATAGCGTAAAAAACGTGAGAGGGTTAAATGGATATTAATCGTGGTCATGTGCTGTACCTTTAACTGTCTTGATGGTGTAATGGTTAGAGCGTGTAATTTCTGTATGTGGTATCATAGGTTCGAATTCTGGGAGGATTGCATGCTTTCATTAAGGGGGGTGACCTGTATTTGTTCTGTCCTTTTCTATCTTTCTCTGGCTTGTATCCATTTGTCCCCATTCAGCCTACTGTTTTAAGACGTTTATCCCCATCCAGGTGTCAATTTTTTACTGGTGAGCGGTAGCTAACCAGCATATTTTGTATTTTTGTTCGACAGCAAGCTAAATTTGTAAAAAAATTTATAGAAAATTTCTCCGGCGAAGCCGGATTTCTTCATATAATGCTGGCTCGCTATCGCTCGCCAGGAAGAAATCGACACCTAGATGGGGATAAACGTCTTAAAATAGTTGGCTGAATGGGGCCGAATGGATACAAGCCAGAGAAAGAGAGAAAAGGACAGAAATAACAAAAAGCAGGTCACCCCCCTTAACTTCATTTGCGGGGTTATTGGTGCTAAGAACGATCTTAAAACAATATTACTGTCTCTCTCCTAGAAAGAGACACCCAGGAGTACAATTGGTGGTCTCTCTCCTAGAAAGAGACACTCAGGAGTACAATTGGTGGTCTCTCTCCTAGAAAGAGACACCCAGGAGTACAATTGGTGGTCTCTCTCCTAGAAAGAGACACCCAGGAGTACAATTGGTGGTCTCTCTCCTAGAAAGAGACACCCAGGAGTACAATTGGTGGTCTCTCTCCTAGAAAGAGACACCCAGGAGTACAATTGGTGGTCTCTCTCCTAGAAAGAGACACCCAGGAGTACAATTGGTGGTCTCTCTCCTAGAAAGAGACACCCAGGAGTACAATTGGTGGTCTCTCTCCTAGAAAGAGACACCCAGGAGTACAATTGGTGGTCTCTCTCCTAGAAAGAGACACCCAGGAGTACAATTGGTGGTCTCTCTCCTAGAAAGAGACACCCAGGAGTACAATTGGTGGTCTCTCTCCTAGAAAGAGACACCCAGGAGTACAATTGGTGGTCTCTCTCCTAGAAAGAGACACCCAGGAGTACAATTGGTGGTCTCTCTCCTAGAAAGAGACACCCAGGAGTACAATTGGTGGTCTCTCTCCTAGAAAGAGACACCCGGGAGTACAATTGGTGGTCTCTCTCCTAGAAAGAGACACCCAGGAGTACAATTGGTGGTCTCTCTCCTAGAAAGAGACACCCGGGAGTACAATTGTATTCAACTAGAGAAAGCCATCTGAGAATAAAAATTGTAAGTATATCTCAACACTCGGACTACCAAAATTATCTTCTAAACTAAAAATTAATCGTCTACTGATAGCCAAAATAAAGGAAGAATTACAGCCTTAAATACTGAAGGGTAACAGATAGTTAGAAAGAGAGATAGATAAATAGATAGACAGATATGGATATACATATATATATTTATTTACGCCTTTTTTGTTGGACTTCATTTGTAAGCAATTATTCTTATACCATTATATCTTTCAAGGATAATTTATATTAATGGATTAATTGTATTTTTTACTTATTATATCTCTGAAAACTTAATATTGTTTCATGGCATATTGAAGCAGGTTTAATATATAATAGCTCATGGTTGTGTGTTATGTCAATTTAGTTGTCAATAATTAACTCTCTCTCTCTCTCTCTCTCTCTCTCTCTCTCTCTCTCTCTCTCTCGAAAGAATTCTATAGTTATATCAGAAAGAAAAAAATAGTTACTTCAACTGTTGGACCGTTAGTCGATGAAAATGGAGAATACACCAAAGACGAAGAACAAATGAGTAATGCCCTCAATACCTTCTTTGCATCAGTTATTACAACAGAAGACCTCAGTGATATCCCTACACCATCGCCGATTCAGATTGATAATTCAGATGTTTTAAGCAATATCACCGTTACAGAGAGAGAAGTATTGAATTGTTTAGATAAACTCAAGGTAAATAAAACGCCTGGACCTGATACAATCTCGCCTAGAGTTCTAAAGGAAGCTAAGGATGAGCTCTCTAAACCACTGACATTACTAAGTATCTCATATCACAATATCATGAAAATGTTTCTGGGGCTCTCAAAATATGAGAGTACAAGTACGCTATGTGCCTATATGAACTTACACTGTTACAAATCACTCATTAGAAAGCTAACATATAAATTCATTCAGCGCCTTAACACTTCTGAGAACAGGATCATTAAAATGCTACAAACTCCAAGCATAGTGTACACCTCCAGGATCCAGGCACACTGGAGGAAGTTGCTCTATATTTAACCTTAAGTAATGATTTCAGGTCTGCTACTCTACAGAATTAGCATACCGGTACTGATCCTCATAGTGCAGTACAGTACCGATATTCCTATACTGTACTGTAGCAACATACTGTACCGGAAGCTAAATGATGTGAGGCATGGTACTGTACACAATTAGGACAGTGGTTTTGGTAACACAGTAGTTTGATGACCACTGTTTTTGGTTGAGGCAGTGCTGTGAACTACATGATAGCAAGCTGGGTATTATTAAATTTCTTTTTATTTTATGTAGCCTATGTACAGTAGCTTATATATATTTATATATATTTATGTTACTGTAAGGTATATATGGACCCCAGTATGGTCCCCTCTGTACTGTGTGAGTCTGAAATAAAGTATTATTATTATTATTATTATATTATTATTACTATTCAATATATCCTTGCAGTCTGGAACTATGCCCGATCAGTGGAAGCTAGCCAACGTAACACCGATATTCAAAAAAGGCAGCAAATCCCTATCCAGTAACTATCGTCCAATTAGCTTAACCTCAGTTGTATGTAAAATGCTAGAAACGGTCATACGAGACAGACTCGTAAATCACTTAGAGGAAAATAACATACTTAAAGATACTCAACACGGCTTTCGTAAAAAACGTTCCTGTTTAACAAACCTCTTAGACTTCTTCCACGATATCCTCAACCTCTACGATGAGAGTAAAGCTGTAGATATTATATACCTTGATTTTCAAAAGGCCTTTGACAAAGTTCCCCACAAACGTTTACTGCTAAAACTAAAAGCGCATGGAATACAAGACGGTGTTGAAATGGATAGAAAATTGGCTCAGCGACAGAAAGCAAAGAGTAGTCATAAACGGTAAGGCATCAAAATGGACCAATGTAAGTAGCGGGGTACCCCAGGGATCGGTACTAGGACCAATTATCTTTCTAATTTACATCAACGACATAGATGAGGGTCTCACCTGTACAATCTCAAAATTTGCTGACGATACAAAAATTGCAAATAGCGTACTCTCAAAAGAACAAGTTGACGATATGCAACACAATCTAGATAAATTGTCATGTTGGGCCCAAATTTGGCAAATGAGTTTCAATGCGGATAAATGTAAAGTACTACATATCGGATACCTAAATGAGAAAGCAAACTATTCGATGAATGGCACTCAGCTTAAGAATGTAAACAGAGAAACCGATCTGGGAGTAACAATATCGAGTAACCTAAAACCGAGTCAACAATGTTCAGAAGTTGTTAAGAAGGCAAACAAAATAATTGGCTTTATAGGCAGGTCATTTGAGCATAAATCCAAAGAAGTTATCCTAACCCTTTACAATTCCTTAGTCCGCCCTCTTCTGGAATACTGCGTTCAATCCTGGTGCCCTTATTACCAAAAAGATATAAACAAGCTAGAACGAGTTCAACGTAGAGTTACCAAAATGATACCTAGCCTAAAGAACAAACCATACGAAGAGCGGCTTAGAGAATTAAATCTATTTCCTTTAACCCAGCGCAGATTAAGAGGCGACTTAATTCAAGTGTTCAAAATCATCAAAGGCATCGACAATATGAACTGTAGTAAGTAATTCACTATCGACCAATCTAATTACACGCGGGGAAACGGTTGCAAAATTATTGGTAAATCTTTTAACTCGCACGAATCTAAGAATTTCTTCTTCAATCGAGTTGTCAACTTGTGGAATGGGCTTCCCCGAAACGTTATAGACTGCATCACCGTTGATTCATTTAAACTCCGCCTAGACAAATATCTCGCATCAAACCCGCGACTGACTGCGTTTGTAAATGAATAACTTTATTTTATCCCCCCCTCAGTTACTAACCCATCTGTCCCCTACTAACTTCCTAATCCTGCCACGGACATTAGTTCCAGGGCAGTAATTCCCTTTCCAATGTTCCCTTACCCACTCTAAACCACTGTTTGGACACTTGATCCTCAGTGTTTTGGAGGACAAGCAACCTAGAAGGGTCACTAGATCTGTTGTTGCTTGATTTCCTTTGTACTCCTTTGTACTCTCTCTCTCTCTCTCTCTCTCTCTCTCTCTCTCGCTCTCTCCGCAACAGCAACAGTGCATCAAAGGGCCAATGTAGGGTAATTGATTATGCATCATTTTACATTGCTCAAATAAGGTGTATGATAGTAACCCACACTGACCTAATCTCAGTGTCCTGAGTTCGAATCCCAGGAGGATCATATGCTTTCATTAGTTTATTGAAGTGCATTGGTGTTTGTAATGGAGGATTAATGTTAATAACTGGGTGTTCCTTAATGTCTACCACATCAATGCAGCGTTACACACACAAAGAACAGCTCAAAACAGCTAATTTTTTGGCAATTTTGGCTGACGTTTGCAAGACAACCAGACGTCGCACAGAGATAATTCAGGTGTCATTGGAAAGCTCAATTACTGTACTTTCACGGATCTACTGTATTAAGTTCCCGCTCTTGTTTATGCATGAAAATGTGCAGGGAATAAAGGTCAATTAGGGTAAAAAAAAACGCAGGGAAAGAGTTAACACACATTAGGCATACAGTAGGTTACCATTCCATTGACAGACATAGGACCATTCCTTTAAACATTGTAAAAGCTTTCCATACGACCTTTCCCGACCCAGACTGACCCTTATACAGATATAAGATAAGGGTCAATCTGGGTCGGTAAAGGTCATAGGGAAAGCTTTTACCATGTTTAACCCACAGAACCCCAGCGACGCAAACAGTGCGTCGGCAATGTTTGTAACGCTAAAACCCAGCGACGCATACGTATGCGTCACTGTTAATTACTCCGGTCCTATGGCACCTAGAGGGCTCAGATTTGTATTGGAACTGTGTAAGTATCCCAAACAACAATGCCGATGGTTGAAAACTCTCAAAGTCCAACCGAGTGCGCGTGAGCGCGCAAAAACCTGTTTTTGGGTGTTTTTGCCTACACATTTCCCCTCTTGTAAATCCGACTTTCGGGTGCACCGTAGGACCACCCGTTAATGACCTAGGGGATCGGTTTTTTGTGGGTTTTCCTTCATTCCTAACCTATTCCTGGTGTTTTCTGGATTTTTTTTGTTTTCAAAACCTACCGGTGCTGGGTGGTACATTTATTATAAACTAGCTGGGGCTCAGTGGGTTGAAGGAATGGCATTAAATATAGTATTTGTAATGAACACATTTGCTAAACCAAAGCCGTTGTTGTAAACTAAATTGCACTCGTTTTTTCTTTCTTCAGAACAGGTATCAGCTCCCGGCAAATGATGGTTGCGTTGGTTAAAGGAGGGGGGGGGGGGGGGGGGGGGGGCGTAAGACTATTAGGACTAATGGGCCCTCACTCAACACATGTGTCCCCCAATAGGCCTATAGTGGGAGAGGGGGGGGGGGGGGGGAGGAAGGGGGAAGGAGGGGGGGGGGGGAGGAAGGGGGAAGGAGAGCACTCAAGCCTACGAGGGGAGAAGGAACCTCATGTTTACAAATAGAAGCACAGACAGTCAAGTGGGGGGGGGGGGGGGGGGTCACCAAGGCCTATACTCGGTTTCATTTCCTTTGGCGGTACAGTAGGCTACATGTATGGGTCTCTGAGCAGCTAATTTATCGATACTTAAAAATATGAAACCACTATGCCTCTGCATCATATTAAGACCAAATTTATATAATTAGCACCACATTTCACTACAAAGTCTACAAAATAACTGAGAAATCTTGATGGGGACTGTAATTTACCGTCAGTTGAAAAGAAACAGGGTATAGTCCATTCATTATAGGTAGGCCAGAAATCCGGAACCCTAAACTCTGTAACTTAAAAAAAAGGGCTAGTGCAAATGGGCTGTATATTTCCACATCTATTTCCTGACTGACTCTTCCCAAATGCTAGACTTATGAACTCACTTACTGTAGTGGTTTATGAGCCATAGAGGTTAGATGTTTAACCTACTTGTAATGAATGGACTATGCTGTAAATGTCCATACCTATTCCCTGGCTGACTCTTCCCAAATGGTAGAATGAGTAACTCACTTACTGTAGTGGTTTATGAGCTATATAGGTTAGTGGTTTAGCCTACTTGTAATGAATGGACTATGATGTAAATGTCCACACCTATTCCCTGACTGACTCTTCCCAAATGGTAGGAGGATGAACTAACTCACAGTAGTCTTTTATGAGGTATAGAAGTTAGTGGTCTGGATGTTTTCTATAGAAGTTAGTGGTCTGGATGTTTTCTATAGAAGTTAGTGGTCTGGATGTTTTCTATAGAAGTTAGTGGTCTGGATGTTTAGCCTACTTGTCATGAATGGACTATAATGAATGAGCCTCTCTTAACGGGGTAGTACTCCCTTTTTATGGACCCCCTTCTCTCTCATGGTTAGCATATTAGTTTTGAGGTTTTAAGGGGAGATTTCCACTAGAGGGACTTTTTTCTTGACCCCTTTCTCCCTCATGTCTAGCCCCATTACTTTTGAGATTTTAAGACGTTTGCCCCATTAGTTTGGTGATTTTAAGAATTTTCGCCCCATTCTGTCAATTTTAAGACCTTTCGTGCCATTTAGGTGTCGATTTTATCCTGGCGAGCGATAGCGAGCCTGTAATTTAAGAGTAACCGGCATTCGGCCGGGACATTTTTCTACCGAAAAATGTACAAATTTATCTTGAAAGGGGGTCAAGGGGGTGAAATTTTAAGATAGCTGGAGGAGCACACACAAAAGCCACCGTCACCAGCTGTTTGAGGGAAGGAGGAAGGGGCTGTGTATTGTTTCTTAAAAATACAACAATTCCTTCTTAAGATCATTTACACCCACACACCCACATACACACACTGTATTGTTTCTTAAAAATACAATAATTCCTTCTTAAGATCATATACACACAACACACCCACATACCCACCCACAGACACACTCTGTATTGTTTCTTAAAAATACAACAATTCCTTCTTAAGATCATTTACACACACACACATACACTCTCCATCCATCTCCCCCCCCCCCCCCCCTCTCTCTCTCATAGAAATAAAGGAAATAGTCTTTACACTTTACAACACTGATACGGCCTCTCCTGGAGTATGCTGTTCAAGTCAGGTCTCCAGCACTCAGGAAAGATATAGAGCGACTGGAAAGAGTACAAGCTAGGGCTACAAAGCTTATTCCATCGCTTAAAAGAATGAACTATGAGGACCGGTTGAGAGCTCTTGATCTCTTCCCGTTGGAGACACACAGACTACGAGATCAGCTCATTGAAGTTTTTAAAATATTTAATGGGATTGACAATGTGGATTATAGCAAAATGTTTAGCCTCAATATGAATACAACACGCAACCATGCCTGGAAATTAGAATTGAAATGGTTCAGCACTAGTATTTGTGGAAACTTTTTCACATATAAGCTCTGTTATAACTTCCATCCAAAGTTATAAATAGTTCTTCAGTAAAACAGTTCAAGAGAGTAGATAGTATTTTGCACACTCTGTAAAGAGTGTAGTGTACTAAACAGTCTCTCTCCTTCCACTTCGAGCATCTCCTCGGAATGGACCGCAAGGTCTCTGAGATACTAACTATTCCTTGTAACTCTCTACCTTTGGTTCGCACGCCTCCGGCAGAGCGAAGGGTAATGAATGTGTTATCAAGCAAACAGTATAGCTTCGGTGCGAGGACAGGTGGTGAGGGGGAGAGAACGAGGACAGGTAGTGGTTAGGGAGGGTGGGTGGTGAAATCGAGGACAGATGGTGAGGGTGAGAGAACGACACAGGTAGTGGTGAGGGTGAATGGTGTAGAGGGTGGGTGGTGAAATCGAGGACAGATGGTGAAGGTGAGAGAACGACACAGGTAGTGGTGAGGTGAGGGAGGGTGGGTGGTGAAATCGAGGACAGGTGGGAATGAGGACGTTAACAAAAGGGTTGAGAGACGCAAGGAAAGAGTCCATTGCACAAATTACTCTGTACGGGGTCGGCATCCTGCAGGGCTGTCAGGTCTAGTAATGAAAGGAGATGGATTATAGAGAAGGGCCAGATGATGTCTTTCCCAGTATCACAACCACCACCTTTATTACTTTATTATTTGTGTATTTGTGTTTCTGTGTCAGTGGTGGAACTTTATTGAATCTATACATTTAAGGGGAGATGGGCTATTTTCTGGTCCTCCCTCACGTTTAGCCCCAATAATTTTTGGCCGAAACATTTGTTTACTGAAACATGTACAAATTCATCTCGAGAGAGAAAGAGAGAGAGGGGGGGGGGTCTGTCCTTCTCATCACTATAGTCCATTCATTATAAGTAGGCCAGGGAGCGTGAACTCTAACCTCTGTAGCTCAAAAAGGGTTAGAGCAAATGGGCTGTACATTTCCACACTTTAGGAAGTTTAGGGGGTAGTGGTAATTTGTTTGGGGGTCTATTTATATATACATTCAATTATTTTTTAGTTTCCTCCCTAGATCTCCATCAAACTTAAAGAAAACATCCATTAGATCCCCCTTCTAGATTAATTGGTACATTTTTCAGTAGAAAAATATCACGGCCGAAGGCCGGTTCCTATACAATTAGAGGCTAGCTAGATAGGTAGATATATAGATAGAGAGAGAGAGAGAGATAGGTAGATGGATAGATGGATAGATAGATAGATAGATAGATAGATAGATAGATAGATAGAGAGAGAGATAATTAATTGTGATGTGGCTAAAGCCCCCTACCTCCCCCCCCCCCCCCCCTCCTCATCAGTTCTCTCACCAGGATATTGTGAGTAAGGCCAGACACCACCTCGGCCTCCTGAGACACACACTGGCATGATGAGCACAATGCTATATCAGGGATCTGCCTTGCTTAGGCCAATCGGCTTTCTGCAGACTCCCATTTTCTTATGTTCTTATGTTCTTATACCCTGTTCAGTATTGGTAGGGAAGATAGATAGATAGATATCTAGGTACATAGATAGATACATATATAGATAAATAGATGGATAGATAGTTAGATTCATATAGATAAGTAGAAACACATATATAGATAAATACATAGATAGCTAGATAGATACATAAATAGATATATGATTTGTTGTGATGTGGATAACCCCCCCACCCCCGTCACACACACGCACACACACTCACACGCACACACACTCACACACCTCAATTCTCATATCTCATTCTAGGATCGTGAGTAAAGCCAGCCACCTCCTCGGCCTCCTGAGACTCACACCCTAGCATAATGAGCACTCTACTATACTCGGTTTAGTTTCAACTGGCGGTAAGTTGAATTGTATCCCTACTGGTTTTTAGATTTTGAGACGTTCGGCCCATTAGTTTGGCGATTTTAAGACTTTACGCATTTTTTGTTGTCAATATTAAGACATTTCGTGCCATTTAGGTGTCGATTTGTTTCTGTCGAGCGATAGCGAGCCTGTAATTTTAAGAGTAACCGGCCTTTGGCCGGGACATATTTCTACCGAAAAATATACAAATATATCTTGAGGGGAGGGGGGGGGGGGGGAGAGAGTCTAGTTTTTTTTCTTCTAAGTTTGATAGAGGTCTAGCGAGGAAACTAAACAATAAATGAATAAATAAATTATTAGACCAAAACAGCAGCCCATCTCCCCTTAAGCCAGACACCATCTCGGCCCCCTGAGACTCACACACTGACATAATGAGGACACTGCTATAGTCCGTTCATTCTAGGTTGGACAGCAATCGTAACCTCTAACCTCTCATAACAAAAAAAGGACTGGAATAATCGAGCTAATATTTCTACCAAATAGTGAGACTTGGCTAGAGAATAAGTGAGGAAATTGACGGCTCATTTGCTCTAGCCCTTCTTGAGTTACAGAGGTTATAGGTTACGATTTCTGCCCAACCTAATATAAACGGATTAACCCTTTGAGGATCATGACGCGTTTGGAGTTTAACGATTATATACAGTTTAGGAAGAATCTGTGGAAATTAAAAGAGTACAGACTATCTCAATTAACCCTCTGACTTCTACAAACCCTTCCTAATCTGAATACAATCGTCTACTAACAGCCAAAACACTGTAAAAAAAAAACGCGTCATGATCCTCAAAGGGTTAACCCGTTCAGTACCAGGGACGACCTTTTCATCACATTCTGGCAATTATTAGAAGATTCTATTCAGCTAAGGAAGGACCTCTAGCAATAATAAGGCTTCACACTATCTCAACCGACACTTATAACTACCACAGATCCTTCCTAAGCTGCATAATATCGTCTAAACATAGCTAGAATAAAATATACCACAGGTTGCTGGTACTCAGAGGGTTAAAGGGAAAGTACAATAACAAGCTTTTTAACCAACAGGGAAGTTTAAAGGGGACATGAGCCGTTTTTCTGGTCCCCCTTCTTCCTCATGCTTTGCCCCACTAGTTTCGACATTTTCAGACCTTCGGTCCACTCGTTTGGCGATTTTAACACCTTTCGCCCCATTTCGCTGTAAATGTTAAGACCTTTCGTGCCATTTAGGTGTCAATATTTATCCTGACGAGCGATAGCGAGCCTGTAATTTTAAGAGTATTCGGCCGGGGCATTTTTCTACCGATAAATGTACAAATTTATCTTGATAGGGGTCTACTGTAGAAGGTGTTTTTTTAAGCTTGATAGAGGTCAAGCGAAGATATTCCAAAATATATACTGTAAATATATATATATATATATATATATATATATATATATATATATATATATATATATATACCAAAAAAACAAGCACTAGGCCCTTAAAACGACTAGGCCTATGTTTGAAGAAAAAAAAAAAAAAAAATAATAATAATAATAATAATCGTATATAACTCTACGGTACAATCGCATCGTACTTGAGACCATTATAAATTCCTATCGAGCATTTTATTACTTCTATCCTTGCTTCTATCTATCTATCTATCTATCTACTCAGAGCCCGAATAGGAAACAAAATCCAAACATATTTTTGGGAGTGTTTGAAGCCATCACTATTTTTTTTTTTTTTTTTGTTCTATGTGATTGAGGGAGGCAAAAGGCATAACTGCCTATAGCGAGTGCCTCCCCCATAGTTGAAAGAGTGACAGGGCCAAAATCAAGGGACGTTCGAGCCAAAATGCCTGGACACACGGAGTTTGAAGCAATTTAAGTCATAGGAAGAGGGAAAGACTGATTCTGGGAGAGAGTTCCAGAGCTCAGCTGTTGAGTAGAAGAAAGTTTGAGAGTAACGTTTCACTCTTGGGTTGGAGAGTTGCACAGAGTAGGGGTGGGATTGAGTTGCAAGACGGGTACCACGTGCCCTACGTAAAGGAGGTGGTATGCACTGGGATAGCTCTGAGGAACACTGATTATTATAGTAGCGATAGAATAGCGAGAGAGATGCAACATTGCGGCGGAGAGAGAGAGATTGCAGAGAGTTGGTGAGTGGACGGGAGTTAATGATACGAAAGGCCTTCCTTTCAACTTTGTCTAGGAGAGCGGTGTGAGAGGAACCTCCCCACACATGTGAACAATACTCAATACAAGGGCGCACTATGCCCCTGTACAGAGCAAGAAGCTGTGCAGGGGAAAAAGAACCCCCTAAGGCGGTTGAGCACACCCAGCTTCTGGGAGGCTGCCTTAGCAAGACTGGTAATATGGTCCTTCCAAATGAGAGCAGAAGAAAAAGAGACACCAAGAATATTGAGAGAAGATGAAGGGTTGATTTTTGTATTGTTGAAGAATAAGGGATAGTCCGCTGGGAGATCCTGACGGGTAGATAGATGGAGAAATTGGGTTTTGGAAGCATTAAAGTTAACAAGGTTTTCTCTGCCCCAATGGGAAATAGTATTTAGATCAGAATTTAAGAGTTCTATGGCTTCATTACGTTTGTCGTTGAGGGATTGCTGGCTGGGGCGTTCTGAAAAACTAATGGAGTAGTGTAAGGTTGAGTCGTCTGCGTATGAATGGATGGGAATTAAGGTACAGTTAAGGAGATCATTTATAAAAATTAGAAAGAGAATAGGAGATAGGACAGAGCCCTGAGGAACACCGGAGTTTATAGGGTGAGGAAGTGAACAATGGCCGTCCACAACCGCGGCTATGGAACGGCCGGAAAGGAAATTAGAGACAAAGGCACAGATGGAGGGATAGAAACCGAAGGAGGGTAGTTTAGAAATTAAAGATTTATGCCAGACTCTATCGAAGGCTTTCGATATGTCTAGTGCAATAGAAAAAGTCTCACCGAAGTCCCGGAAGGAGGATGACCAAGAGTTAGTAAGATATGAAAGAAGATCACCAGTAGAGCGACCCTTAAGGAAGCCATACTGGCGATCTGAGAGCAGATTATGAGAAGAGAAATGCTTAAGAATTTACTCCCTTCTGTACCGATGCCGTCTTCTTATTATTTTCTAGCTATATTTAGATGACTTTGTGTAGTTTAAGAAGGATCTGTGGTAGTAAAAAGGGTTGTTCTTATTGTTGTTGTCGTTCCCTAACCTTCCTGGCCGAACAGCCCTGAGTCCCTAAGGAAGGGGGATCGTGCTTTCCCACAGAGCTCTCAAGGAGTGTAGATTATATTGTTGGCATACGTGATTGTGTGAAATGCAGCCTTCTATGATGTGTTTAATAGTATGGGGTTCTGTTTTAAGTGAGATAGTTCGAAACCTGTTAATTGCTGGAGGCCCTTTTGAAACTGGATAAAATCGTCTAATAGTAGCCTGAATAAAGTTAAAAGGACGGCGCCAGTACAGAAGGGGTTAACCTTATCAGTACCGGTGATGTCTTTATATACTGTATATTATTTAGATTGGCATTAGACGATTTTGTTCAAATTAAACAAAACGCGCCATAGAAAAGAGGGTTAACCCCTTCAGTACCAGTGTTGCTTATGTATGTAACGCTAAACCCCAGCGACGCAATGGTTACGTTTGCGTTAATTACTCGTCCTATGGCACCTAGAGGGTTCAGATTTGTATGGGAACTACTTTAGTATCCCTCGCAACTATACCGATGGTTTGCGCACGGGAGTGATTTTCCAGTATTTTGCCTACCCGTTTCCCCATGTTAATTGCGACTTTCCGCCGCCCCACAGGACCCCTAAATGACCTAGGTGAGCGGTTCTTTGTGATTTTTCCTTCATTACTAACCCATCCCATGTGTTTTCAGGAGAAAACAAAATGACAACCAGCTGGTCCCTCGTTGTACATTTATTATAAATCAGCTGGTTCTCAATGGGTTCACTTTTTGGTTGATTTTTCATTTATTAACCCCTATTGTACCATAGGGTACAGTAATAAAAGTCCCCCCCCAGTCCCAAGCAATGTGGTCAAAATGTCAAGATATAACAACCTCCCACCTCAAAAGATGGAGGAATACTGGCTCTCCCAGCCTGCAGATACTTGGATAGAAGCTGAAAAGTGTTGCCAACTCTAGAGCAGTGTTCAAACGGTCATGGTACCAGGCACTGCCTGATACTGGCAGTTACAAGGAAAGTATATTACTGACGGCTCTCAGTCGTCGCTGGGACTGGGGAATGATATATCTACTGACGGCTCCCTGCCGTCGCTGGTACTGAACGGGTTAACTATTTTTCTAGTTTTCTCCCTTAACCTCCATCAAACTTAAAAAAACAACCCCAGGATCCCATTCAAAATATATCTACATTTTTCGGTAGACAAATGGATACAAGTAGTCATGGGATTGGATAAAAAGTAGTCATGGGGACAGCTAGGCAATACGAGCTTTGCTCAAATCCTGTATACTACAACTAGGTAAATGCATGCACGCGCGCGCGCGCACACGCACACACACACACGTTATTGTTATTGGATTCACAATTCTTCTTCTTTATACAACACAAAAAATAATCTAAATCATTATTTTTATTAGTACAAACAATACACAAAGGGTAAATAACTACATACCTTCTACACAAATAGGCCTACTACTTATTAATACACTACTGTATACTCTTCTTTTCAACTGAAGGTAAATTGCAAAATACCCGTCAAGATTTCTCAGTTACTTTGAAGATTTTGTGGTGAAATATGGTGCTAATTATACTGTATATACTTGGTCTTAATATAATGCAGAAACATATAAGGCTCACATATTTTTCAATTAATTATCGATATATTAGCTGCTAATTTAGAGATTCAATTTATCGTCAGCTGAAAAGAAACAATATAGTCTACATATACACATACTACATATACTTATCTATAATTATTAATACTACTATTATATTAAATACTGTATACAGGTACTCTATGACAATACACTAGAATAAATGTAAGTTTGCTAAGGATGCCATTTCTTACCATTAGTTATCAGATACGTAAGTTTACTATTGTAAATCCATTTTCTCTACCTACAATTTACACAGAAAACGGAGCATCAGTCAAGCTGTATCTTTAACTATTTTAATTCGGTGGCATCTTCTGGTCCCCTTTCTTCATGTTTATCCCCATTAGTTTTCAGATTATATGACGTTTGACCCATTAGTTTGGCGATTTTAAGACCTTTCGCCATGTAAAAAACAAATTTTACAGCCAGACAGTAATAGCCCGTAAAAAAATTACGGAAAAATGGCTCGTGTGATACCGCCTATTAACCCATTCAGTACCAGGGACGTGTTGTCCCTGTTCGGGCTCGCTTTAGCAAAAACTCAGAACAATGGAAAATGGAGCATTTGGCTTTATATACCAGTTTGACATTACAATAAATGAGTGTGCGCCTTCTAGTCTTGGTGGTCTCACCCTGGCCCATGAAATATCTATGCTACTTCATATGTTCATCAAGGATACGGTAAGATTGAACACTACGGCATCATACAGGACTCCCTCGATTTACAATTAGGTTACGTTCCTGAAAACCCGATCTTAGATAGAAAATTGTATAGCAAACCCTAAAATTAATGGGGTAAATGGGGATGCGTTCTGGGACCGGCCAAACACCTAAAAACCTATAATAATATCATAAATCAGGGCATCAGATAGTGAGGGGGACCTGTACTTCATTTGTTTATCAAGGGTAAGGTAAGATGGAAGACCGGCAACATATATCAATCTATTTCTATTTAATTCGTTCATCAAACATACGGTAATATTAAATACTACGACAACATACAGCACAGTATAACAATCTATTTCTACTTAATTTGTTCATCAAGGCTAAGATGGAAGACTACGGGAACATATAACAATCTATTACTACTTCATTTGTTCATCGAGCACACAGTAATATTGAACACTAAGGCAACATACAACAACCCATTACTATACTACTTCATTTATTCATCCAGCATACGGTAAGACGGAAATATTGAATACTACGGCTGGCGTACATTTCTAAGACCTGTGATAGAGGAGGGAGGTGAAGAGCGTCGCCGGCAGCAGGAGAGACACGGGAACCATCATCACACGACCGCCCCCACTGTCTTGTAAGGGTAAGTTAACGGGCGAGTCGTCTGTAAAGAAAATAGACACGTAATTACTAAACTATACACATTAAACACACACACTTAACACTATCTAATCCGACCTCTTGTGGGTTATTTTGATATTTTTGCTTTATTACTAAAAAGTCTGTCTTAAGTAGGCCACGCAAACCAAAAAAAAAAAAGAGGGGTATGTGCCAGAGTACTGTATATAAATATATAGATAGATAGATAGATAGATAGATAGACTAATATGTATGATGGTAAAGCAACACCGCTACTCCAGTCTCCGAACAACAAACACCTTAAGTCCACCACAGCACCAGCATCAGCGCACCCTTCTTGCCCGGAGCGTCCCTCATCTCGACCAGCAAGACGGCTACCACCAGCCCTACAAGAAAACCTCACCAAGCACAAAACCTTCTTGCCCTCAACACTACCAATTATAATGTAAAACTTGCAAAATAAACAAATCAAAACAGGGACGAGACAATACGACAAAAGAACTTATCAAAACACAGGGATAGCAGCGAAAAAGAGACACTACCTCAGCCACCCTAACCACACCATCAATCACTTTCGGAAACATCCGAAGCGGTAGGCTCGAAGCTGCCCAAGGAAGAAGTAAATTGAGGTATTCATATTACAGCTGGGTTAGAAACCAGATAAATAATAATAATTAACCAAATAAATATAACTCTTCCGTCAACCCTTACCTTCGGGTGATCTAGAGATTTGGTACCATTTATCCCACTCCCCGTTGAGAGGCGTGCACCGGTCGTCCCCCTTGTGTACCATCCAGTACCTTCCCGCATCACTCCGCTCCCTGACGTAGGTGTAGCAGACGTAGCGCGACGACTCCACCCGACCCATCAGAAAGTGGACCCCTCCTTCGCTCCAGTTGGCCACGCACTCGACGACGTTAACTGATCCACACAAAGAGAGGCAAAACACTAAATTATTAGTTAAAGGGACAGTGGATATTATTGGGAGTCTCTTGATAGCGTAATGCATAAATGCGCGGAATTTTGGTGTGAGTATCCTAGGTTCGAGTCCTTGGAGTGCCACATGTATTCGTTTTCATTAATTGAGTTTAGAAGTAAAGTTGGTTGGTGAAAAAATATGAATATATATTAATTTATTTCAAAGTTTCCTTGCTAGACCTTCATCAAGCTTAAAAAACACTCCCTAGACCCCCCTTCAGCGTCAATGATGAAGCCGGTACTGACCCTGCGATGGTGTCTCTGGCCCAGTATCGTTGAGGCAGGGGGCGTACATAAAGTGTAGCTCGGTGTTGTTGTTGTGGGCGGTGACGGTGGAGGGCGGACCGATACAACCCCCATGTCTTAGCTGGTAGGTGAAGTTACGCTGGCCGGGGAAAGGGCAGGCGGTGGTCGTGTTGGTTGTGGGGTCGTCGCTGCCTTCCACTGCTTCGCGGATGAGGTAGTTGGCGTGCCCTTGTACTCCGGAACACACCGTCCGCACGTCAGATGCCTCGGAACACAAGGCTAGGGAACAGTTGTATTATTGTAGCTTTAGTATCATCATTAATATTATCTTTATCATCACCTTTTGTGCCTGAGTATATAGATAGATAGATGTATGTATATACTTTGGCACATGCCCCATTTTGTTATATATATATTTTTCAAATTTATTCATATATTTTATTTTTTTAAATCATTGGATAATGGGGTTAAAAAAATCCGGGATTTCCTTCGGGGATCACGGCGTCATGCAATAGATAGATAGATAGATAGATAGATAATTATAAAAACTACCTAAAACCCATAAATAAAACCATGGAAAATTAGTGGTAGTTTAGGTTGTTGTTGTTGTTGTTGTTCCCCAAGCTGCCTGGCCGAACAGCCCCAAGGCCCCGAGCAAGGCCAAGGCCATAACCGAGCACCCCAACAGAACCCTCCCTGCCGACCACAATAAAGCCTGGGTGACCGAAGCCACTCCATGGCGGGGAGCTGAGGAGGGTGCGGAAACGCCCGGGAAACCAAAGACCCACCCAGGGCCCTGTGCCCCTCAGCAATTATGAAGAGAAAGTTGAGGGGCAAAGGAAAAATGTGACGCTTTGGCTTCCAATCTTGGTAGATTGGGAGGTCAATCCACGGAAAAGACGCCGTCACTTGAGATCTAGAAAATATATAAGTAAAAGGATCAGTCAGAGTAAGCTATGGGTATGGCAGAGATCGCTCAGTTCTCACTCTACTAGACCAGCCCATCACCACATGACTAGAACCCAATCCTCTCAGTATCAGCTAGGAAAGGCCCTAGAAAGCTGCCTTTGGCGGGGGGATAGCTCCCCCCGCTTAGTTTGGTAGTTTAGGTAGTTTCCAATATTTGAGGTAGCTCAAAAACTTTAATTCCTAAGCTAAGTAAAATCCTCTGGTAGTAGTAATAATAAAGAATAAATAATAACGCCATGTGTTATGGATGTGGTAAGTGTGTTTTAAGGTCATACTAATAACTCACAGATGGTATACTGCAGTAGGTTGGGGTGAAGCTCCTGCATGGCGTAGCACACGTTGCACGAGTCATGTCTGGCGGGAAGAGAGAAACCAACATCTGTCATTTGTTCTTCTTAAATGTTAATATAATATGATGAATATCTAACTTTTTAAACCAACACCTGTCACTTGTTCTTCTTAAATGAGAATATAATATGATAAACATATAACTAACACTTTTGACAATGAGAGAGCTTTCCTATTGTATACATCCATTGCACATATGATTATTTATTTTTTATTTATTTTTTGAGACAATGAATGGAGGAAGGAAAAACACAGATAAAACAAAAAGGTCCATGTGCCTAAAGGCATCCTCCATTCATAAAATGTTTGTAACAACTGGATTTAAACTTTTGTAGATTGTAAGTTTGTGGAAAGCAACTCGAGGGAAGTGAATTCCAAAGAGTAGTAGTTCTAGGGATAAATGAATTTTGATAAGCAGAAGTTCTGCATTGTGGAAGAGAAAGTGTAAATTCATGGGCGCTCTCAGCTGCCCTAGTTCTACGGGGAAAGATGTGGAGAGGCGGCACAATTGAAGCAAGTTCCTCGGAACAATTGCTGTGAAAATATCTGTAGAATTATGCAAGGGATGCAACGTTTCTTTGTATGGATAATGTAGGAAGGTCCTGTGTGATTGCAGGGTTATTGATTAATCTAATAGCTTTATTTTGAATTTTGTCCAATGCGTTGTTTTACCACCAAGCACTTCCTATTCAAGAGCTGGGGTAGGATAAGTGCCTTGATGTTTCAGGGACTTAATTGGACAGTTGCCACAGATTGCTAGACCACACCATCCACCAACAGCACTGGCATCTGCCAATAATTTAATAGTGTATATTTATTTCACTCCCAACACCAAACACCACCCAATGAAATTAAGGAAATCATGTGCTCCACCCGGGATTCGAACCTGGGTTACCAAGTACAGATCATAAACACTAACCATTACTCCATCACACACTGGCTGGCCTGAGCCTCGAACTTTCGACCTCTCGGTTTGCAGGCGAGTGCTCTACTAACCGCGCTACAGCTGGTGACATACTGTACATACAGTATATGACCAGACAATTCAACCAGTAGACCATTTCATCCAGTAGCTTTCAACCAATGCCGTATTAACCAGGACTAACTAAATTTGTACCAAGTTAAAGTCCTAACTTCCTCAATCAGTGAACTTAGTCTAAAACAGTGAACTCAAATGTCAACTCACTTCCTAAAGACGAACTGGTTAGCGGCGGCCTCCATACAGCGTGCTCGGCCGAGGTGAGTGGTGTTGATCTGTAGCGGCTGTAGTTGGTCCCTAGCACGCCACATACCGGACCAACTATCCGGTAACTCACACCCATCTGAATAGAAACACCACAGAAGAGTCATATTAGGACTGAAAAGTATTTAAATCACTAGTCTAATCTCCACCTCCTGTAAGGGGGGGTTTGTCTGTGCTTTTAGGACCCTCAATTATTTAAATCCGGGTGGATGGGACTCGTCAGCCTTGGTCGGCAACCTGTCTAAGGGAGTAAACCTGATACAAATTCGTACTGCTTATCTAAGTGTAAGGCAGGTTAATAGATGGACTAGCCGAATACTACTGTAGAAAAATAGTGCTAACAAGATACATAGAGGGCCTCGAAGTCGAACGGAGCCTAAATTGAGTGGTCAATCCTGTAAGTCCTTCAGTAAACTGGCTCGGGTTATCCCTCTTACAGGGAATAGGTCCGCTTGGGGACCTTCTGTGTATGGCCACCTTCATTAAGGGGAGTAAGGCGTCCGGCAATAAATAGATAGAATTATTTACACTTTAGTATTTACAATTTTACCATTGCAGCAAAGGTGAGGGCTGGTCCTATCCAGAGTGAGGTTTGGCATCCTCCATCCAACCTTAGCCATTTCTGTTTGTCTATTTTACTGTCCTACTTTCCTTCTGGGGGCAGGAGCCTAGGAATCCTCCTCTCCTTTTGAAATTCTCCTATTCAACGAGACAGAGAAAGGGGCGAGGGAACGCGAAAGTGGTCCCGAACCCTGAGAATAGGAACTTTAAATATTGTTTCTGTTCGGGCTCTGTCTCAAGTCAGCCACCCCTAGCAATGGGGTATTTGCCTGAGTATATACATACATACATACCATTGCAGCAAAACTTTGGTAGATGGTAGATACAAAAATCGCCTCCTGAAAATATGTTTGAGGAGCTATTCCGGGCCGGGATTTGAACCTGGGTGCCTCCGCATACACAGTGACGACTCTATCCTCCAGACCGATACGGATATCCTACTTTGGCTGGCAGCCGAATTCATTTTCTGTATCATATTTTCCATTTAAGCTCGCCATAATTTGACTGGCCTTACACTCCCTTTCTCTATTTTTTGTGTATGTGTGTCTGTTGTGTTGTGTTGTCCCTATTCAGGCTCTGTCTCGAGTCGGCCACCCCATTGTAAAAAAAATAAATAAAAAAATCAATAAAAAAAAAAAAAAAAAAAAAAAAAGGGTATGTGCCTGAGTATATAGATAGATAGATACACTCCCTTTCTCCAACACACATACTTGTTAATGAATATATAGTTTTCATGAATACAAACCTCCAACAAAGAGGGTGATATTGGTAGTGAGCCCCCTCGTTCTGTCCCTGTTGGTCAGTTCACAGGTATAGTTTCCTGCATCACTCTCCACCACGGGGTTAATCAACAGGGGGTACTGCAGATTACTACCGAACTGGCTGGGTAGGGATATGCGACCCGCGTGGCTGCTCGGGAGAACGTTTTGGTTGACGGTCAGGTCCTCTCGTCTTCCGTCCACTATACGTACCCATCGCATCAACTGTGGAACAAAAAGCTACTTGTGTTAATTATTATAATAGTGTAAAACTTGCAAAATAAACAACCAAAACAAGGACAAAACAATATAAAGGCAAAACAACTGATCAAAATCGATATATTACAGGACTCCCTCGAGTTACGATTGGGTTACGTTCCTGAAAACCCGATCTTATATAGACATATCATATAGCAAACCTTAAAATTAATGGGGTAAATGGGGATGCTTTCTCAGACCAGCCAAAACCCAACCCAAACACCTAAAAACCTATAATAATATCGTAAATCGGGCCATCGGATAATGAGGAAGACCTGTACTTGTAATTGCAGGTCTCCCTCACTATCCGATGTTCCGATTTACGATATTATTACAGTATAGGTTTGTAGGTGTTTGTGTTTTGGCTGGTCCCAGAATGCATCCCCATTTACTTCATTAATTTTAGGGTTTGCTATAAGATTTTTCTATTTAAGATGGGGTTTTCAGGAAGTAACCCAATCGTAAATCGAGGGAGACGTGTATCCTAATAATAACGATATAATTATCCTGTGGAGTTAATATGAAAGATAACACACAAATAAAGCATGAGTTTGACCTATTTTAATGCTAGCAAATAGTTTATGTTAGATTGTATCCACTTACAGCTCAACTATGCTCTGTTTATCATTTGTAGGGATAAATCTGGTTTGGCTTAACATGAGTGCATTGATCTGTCATGAGATTAGTAATTTGACCATATCTATCATAACACACAATTATGAAAGAATAGATACCTATAATAGTGTCTTCTTTTGCCTGTATATATATATCAGCAAATACGTTGCAAAATGAGAACAAATCTTCACCTACTTATAATGAAGAAAATATAATGTGACTAAACTCTTTCTTTTCAATTGACGATAAATTGAATCCCTTAGAGCTAATTTCTCGATACTTAATGGAGAAATATGAAACTATTATGTCTCTACATCATATTAAGACCAAGTGTATACAATTAGCACCATATTTCATTACAAAACCTTCAAAATAACTGAGCAATCTTGATAGAAACTATGAAATTTACCGTCAGTTGAAAAGAAACCGAGTATAGTAATAACGGACTACCTATTATTACCTTCTCCAAAGACAATTAATTCTGATACTCACTGGGTCTCTGATAACTGGAGCATTGCAGTAGAGGATCACATTTCCACCCGGACGTGCTGAATATTGTGTGGAAGATAGCGTTACCCTCTGAGGCTCCTGATGGACTGCCACTTCTACGGGGCCAGGTTGTGACTGCGGATCTGGATGAACGGGAAAATTAGTTTGAGTGGGTCCTCCGAGATGATGATGGAGTCGAGTCCGTTCTTCGAGCCTGGTTTGTTGGCTTGTGAACAGAGATGGTCCAAGGAGTGTTTCTTGGGTTGTGAAGTGGGGTTGTTCGAGTACTGTTTGTCGGGATGTGAACTGGGGTTGTGCGAGTACCGTTTGTCGGGTTGAGAACTGGGGTTGTGCGAGTACCGTTTGTCGGGTTGTTAACTGGGGTTGTGCGAGTAGTGTTTGTCGGGTTGTGAACTGCGGATGACTGGTTATGGCTTGTCGGGTGGTGGTGGACTGGGTTGGTCCGAGTATGGTTTGTTGGTTGGTGGATTGTATCGGTCCGAGAATATCTTGTTGAGTTCGGCCAGGTATAGTTTGTTGGCTCGTGAAGTGAGTATGTCCAGATCTGGCTTGATTCAGGTTTGGTTGGACAGCAAAAGGGGGCTGGATTACGAAAGGGGTCTGATCTTGTGGTTGGATTATGAAAGGGGTCTGATCTTGTGGTTGGATTACGAAAGGGGTCTGATCGTGTCTTCCAGGTCCTCTCGTCTGCACCTGTGGATGACTTGGGAACTGTGTCTGACCAGGTGTGATTGGCTGGAATATGAACGGGTGGTTGCAAGGTCTATTTACGTGGCTTGAGAAATGGGCTTGGTTGGGTGTGATCTGGCCTTGTTGAGAAATAATCTGGGTGTCGCCATTTCTGCTGTGTTGGGTCTGGTTGTGGTCATGACTACTTTGATGGGCATCGCTATGTCTATTTTGATGGGTATTGCTATGTCTGCTTTCCTGGGCTAGAAGCGGAGTCTGTATGGTTCTTCTCGGATGGCCTGTAAATGCTGTGTCACCAAGTCTGCTCTCCTGGGTTGAAAAGTGAGTCTGGTTGGGTCTACTCTTCAAGGGTGTGAATTTGGTTTGGCCGAGTAAAAAATGGGGTTCGGTTTGGCCGAGTGAAAACTGGGGATCTCCAGGCCTATCTAGCTGAACTTGATGCTGAATGGTAACTTGGTCTTGAACTGGTCTGCTAAACTGGTTATGGTGGTTCTGGGCCGTGGACTGAGCTTGGTCTTGTGTGTTTGGTTGTTGTTGTTGTTGTTGTTGCTTTGGTTGTTGTTGTTGTTCTTCTTGTTGTGCTTGTCGTTGTTGTTCTTGTTGTGGTTGTTGTTCTTGTTGTGCTTGTCGTTGTTGTGGTTGTTTCTGTTGTTGTGGTTGTGGTTGTTGTTGTGGTTGTTGCTGTTGTTGTTGTTGTGGTTGTTGCTGTTGTTGTGGTTGTTGTTGTTGCTGCTGTCGTTGTTGTTGTCGCTGTCGTTGTTGTTGTTGTCGTTCCCTAGACTGGCCTAAACCTTGGACTTGATCATCAGGCCTTCTTCGTTGAACTTGAGTCTGGTTGGACTTGTTCTGTTGCGGTTCTCGTTCTGCAGACAATTTCCTTTTAAGTAACTTGTTCTTTTAAGGAGAGGTTTTTAGTTGGTTCCCCTGTCCTCCATTAATCATAAGAAATACCCCCAAGATCCCCCCTTCGAGATAAATGTGTACATTTTTCAGTAGAAAAATATCCCGGTCAAAGGCCGGTTCCTCCTAAATTACTGGCTCGTGAAAAATTGACCCCTCAATCGCACAAAAGATCTTAATTTTGACAAAGAAATGGGGGAAAGTATAAACATTTGAAAACTAATGGGGCTAAAGATGAAGGAGAAGGGGTTGAGAAAATAAGTTAACCTCAGGAGGTGTCATAATACAATGGGCCTACATCAGCGTCAAGGAGTTACAGAGATTGTTGGTCTAAAAATTCAGGTTAAGTTCAGGAGTAACATCTGACCTTACAATAAAGTTGAAAGTTAATAAATTACTTTAATACAAAATAATCAAATTTATTCATTTCAATCCCAACACCAAACACCTCCCAATGAAGTTAATGAAAGCATGTGATCCTCCCGGGATTCGAATCTGGGTTACCACCAAGAGAAAGCGTTGTCAACAAAGGCCTCCTCCTTAAACGATGTTATTAGTCATTCTGTCAATTTTTCAGTTTCTATCTATCTATATACTCAGGCCCAATCCCCACTTTTCTTTTCTTTTTCTTTTTTTTTTGAAGGGGGAAGACCCAAGACAGAGCCAGAATAGGGACAACACAACAGAAAACAATGAACACACAAAAACAAAATACAAATTCACACACATCTAGGTCATCCAGGAGAAGTCCCAGAGACCAGGGTCACCAAGGTCAGTGTGTTTCTAACTCTTGGATAATATACTGTAAGTACAAATATTATCCAAGAGTTATAAATACTGAGAAGTTGAAAGAATGGGTAAAAAATAATATCAATTGTGGAGGAGGCCTTTGTTGAGAACACTTCGTAAGTGCCCTTAAGCTAATTGCGAAACGTAGTCAAATCATATTCTATAGATTGTATACTTCATTCATTATAGGGAGGCCAGAAATCGTGAACCCTAACCTCTGTAACTCAAAAAGGGCTAGAGCAAATGAGCTGTAAATTGTTACACCTATTCCCTAGCTGACCCTTCATAAATTATAATGTAAGACTGGCAAAATAAATGGTAGAAATGTTAGCTTGATTGCTCTAGTTGTTTGAGAGTTATCCAGGTTAAGGGGAGATTGACTGTTTGTCTGGTATATTAATTCGTTTATTCATATATTTTTTAATTTCCTCCCTAGACCTCCATCAAGCTTAGAAAAACACCACCTAAACCCCTTTTCAAGATAAATTTGTAAATTTTTCGGTAGAAAAATGTCCCGGTCGAAGGCCGGTTCCTCTTAAAATTGCAGGCTCGCTTTCGCTCGCCAGGAAATAATCGACACCTAAATGGCATGAAAGGTCTTAAAATTGACAATGAAATGGGGTGAAAGGACACTGAAAGGTGTTAAAAATCGCCAAACTAATGGGCCGAATGTCTTATAATCTCAAAACTAGTGGGGTTAAACATTAGGGAGAAGGGGGTCCAGAAAAATGGTCTGCCTCGCCTTAAGGGTTCAAGAGTTTTGGCCAACATATATGGAACAGGGTATAGTAAGTTACCTGTGTTGTCAATGTGGAAGTTTCTCAAGTCCTCCTCAAAGCTGAAGTGGCACTTCCCAAACCCAGGGTGGATCTCGGTGTACCACGAGTTGCGAACACCAAAACTGACAGAACTGCTATGAAAGTTAGGATTGGAGCTGCTGTGACTGTTGCTGTTGGAGGGCGCTGTGGAGGTGGTGAAGCAGGTAGAGTCCTCTTGGCCTATTTGTCGTGTCACCAGGTAGTGATCTGAGCCTTCCTGCCACCAGCCCACGCACCACATGGAGGGCCACCGCTGCTCCACGCGACCTATAAGGAATATATTATAATGTATAACTTGCAAAATAAACAAATCAAAACTGAGACGACACAATATAAAGACAAAAGAACTTATCAAAATCGCCATGTGGAAACAAAGCTTTAGCAAAATAAAAATATCCTACTTCATGAAGAATTATTGTTCTATCTATCTATCTATATACTCAGGCACATACCCACATTTTTGTTCTCCTCCAACAAACCTGATCTTCTTTTCCTCACCGAGAGTCAGGTGTCTGAGGCAACTGCCAGCAGCCCCTTCTCTGTATCCTCCTACTTTTTCTATCCTAGTTTCCAAGCCAAAGATCGATGTTGTGTGTTAAGTTTAGTATTGTTTATATATATATATATATATATATATATATATATATATATATATATATATATATATATATATATATATATATATATATATATATATTTTTTTTTTTTCTTTTTCTTTTTTTCTTTTCTTTAATACATACGAGGTTGAAAGAAATGGCAATTTCTGCGTTGGAAATTTTATTATTCAAAGTTTCCAGGTCTCTGATGAGTTTTCGCTGGGTGGCAGGAAGTAGATGAAGGAGATGAGCAAAATTCATGGTGGTACAGGGTTACATAAATGTACATGATGATACAGGATATACGACGCGTTTCACTGGACAACCAGCATTATCAAGTAAGGATGGAATGATATAAAAGGTAAACAGGAAGGGTATATATAGAGGGTGGAGGATCAGAGGAGGCGAAAATCAGGGGGCAAAAGTCTGCTATTGGTGGAGGGGTATTCTAGGAGAGAGAAAGGGAGAACCGCTTCACGCATGCGCACTGGATGCGGGATGGTGGGGTCGAAGCTGATTGGCTGCGTGTCGAGGGGCGTAGCCTAAGTTGTGTGGCGCCTGCGGAAGACGAAGCTGAAGGAGGTAGCGCGGGGGGCTGCGTCAAGGGCACCGGGGGGTGTTAGGTCCTGTAGGAAAGTGCCTTTAGGCAGAAGGTAGGATCTGAAGGTCCAGAGTTTGGTTGTTGATGTTGGGATGTAAGGCTTGGATATATAAAGCTTCGAGTATAGGTAATCTCCTTGGGTCACTTTCTTTATCGAGTATGGTGGTGTGTTTCTCTAACTCGTTGCGTGTGAGGTGAGGGTGGTTAGGGGTGAGATAGTGGTCTTTGATGGCTCCAGCCTGAAGGTGAAGAGTGAAGGTGAATATATATATATATATATATCTCATGTTAAGGTGGTGGGTTATTATAATTGTGAAATCGTATATAAAATAGTGCTATACAGTATATTGATTAATGTATATGCGAAATAAGTAAATGAGTAAATAAGCAAGTGTGAATGACAATGAAACGCGTAGCGAATGGCGCCAATGACGCCTCGCTAATGATGTCACCAACATATGTGGCGTCGTCTGGCGAGCCACGAGTGGCGGGAAAGAGAGCCGGCGAGTGGGGTTCAGTAGACATGAGCGACCGGTGATGGGCACAACGAGCAGAAGATATTATTCAAGACTCCTGAGACTTCTAGTGGTGATACTATATTTTTGTAAGACCTGGCCAGGCGTAAGTAGATCATATTATTGGATGACTTGATATCTAATGATGACATGCAGAGGAGTTTAAGCCCATCACGAGAGAGTCGCAACAACATATGGAACATATGGAAGATAGCCAACCCTGGACAAGTGAAGACACATATGTCTGGTGAGTATTAACTGGAGTTATCATTGTGTGCATGAGCACAACAAATTAACTTGCTCTCGTGTTCCTAACTTTGACTTTTCTGAATTCTCAACTCTATGGCTCAAACTATCCTGTCACTCTCACACAAAATATTTCTATGCTGTCTATCTATCCCCTACTGACTTTCCTAATTTCTTTGACTATCTATAAACACTAAAGTGGAACACATCTTATCAAACTCCCCTTCCTCTGATATCTCCATCTTAGATTTCAATGTTCACCACCATCAATGGCTCTCCTCATTTCACTGACCAACCTGGTGAACAAGCCTACATCGTTTCTATCCTAAATGACCTCTACTCATATTCCTGACTGCCTTGGAGATCGGCCCAACATCCTTGACTTATTTCTTACCTCTAATATTCTGCTTATCCTGTAACCTTTTTTCTCCGTTGAGCTCCTCCGATCATAACCTTACTTCTGTTACCTGTCCTATTTCACCAGTACAGCCACCCGATCCTCCCAGCCAGCGGCGCTTGTGGCACTTTGGCACTGCCGACTGGGATGCTCTTCGGCAGTACTTCTTTGATTGATCATGACCTATGTTTTATCTATGTTAACTCTTAGACCCTTATTTGCCATACCCTCTCACCATCTTTTGAACTTTGCCTCTGCTTCCTGCGCACTATCTGCGATAAGAACTAGGTCATCTGCATATAACAACTCCCATGGGAGTCCAGTCCTAAAGTCCCTCGACAGAGCCTCCAGGACCAAAACAAACAGTAATGGGCTCAGCACTGAACCTTGGTGAACTCCAACCTTCACTGGGAACTCTTCACACAGGCCCCTGTTTACTTTAACTGCTGCCCGTGACCCCTCATACATTCTCATTATTACACGTACCAACCATTCTTGTACTCCAAGTTCTCATAGCCCACTGCATTACTTCCCTTGGCACCCGGTCAAAGGCCTTCTCCAGGTCTACAAAAACTACGTATAACTCCCTATTTTTATCAAAGAACCTCTCTTACAGTTGCCTAAGAATGAAGATAGCATCAGTTGTGCCACATCGCGGCATAAATCCAAACTGCATGTCGCTGATGGCAACACTTTTCCTAATCATGCATTCAAAGATCCTTTCGCTGACTTTCATGACTTGGTCGAGCATTTTCAAACCCCTATATTTTCCCCTGTCTAGGGAGTCACCCTTGCCTTTGCATATATTTACTATCACACTTTTCTGCCATGTATCGGGAATTTTGTTTTCCTTTATGATAGCATTAATAAATCAGCTCCGTGACCAATTTTACCCCAATATCTCCAGCTGCTTTTAGCATCTCGGCGACAATGCCGGAGCTCCCAGCGGCTTTCCTGGACTTCATTCTAACTATAGCACTTTTAACAGCGTTGTACCCTATCAAAGGCAGAGGGCCTTGTACTGGGACTACAGTGCTGAGCTGTTCTCTGTTCCATTCAACCTCCACATTAAGCAGTCTTTCATATTGCTCCTTCCATGCCTCTCTAATTTCATTTTCTGTGTAAACAGTCATGCCACTGTCATTATTTATGCATCTTACACCCACGACGTCCTGACTACAGTTCCTCACATTTTTAGCTAATATATAAACCCCATTGGTGGTATTATTAGTGCTACAAACTTGTTCTATCACGCTATCCTGTATGGTTTTCTTTGCCCTGTAGGCCTCTCTAGGAAGGAAACTAAAAATAATAAATAAATAAACCTTTCCCCCTTTAACTGCGACTGACCAGATCGCTCGGACGCCCTGCAGTTCTGGAAGTTGAGAGTGGAGGCGCGTCGTTGGGTGCCGGGGAGCAGCTCGGCCCGACAAACATCCCCAGCGGACCCCCCCTGGTGGAAGGTGAAGGAGGTGGAGGCGTGGAGGGGGCAGGGCACGGGGGAGCTCTGGCGGATTATATAGCTAGGGGCCTGTAGGAAGGGGGGGGGGTGTTAATGCATCAAGTTAAAATGTAAAACTTGCAAAACAAACAAACCAAACCGGAACCACACAATATAAAGAAAAAAAAAAAAAAAAATATATATTAAAATCAATATATATATATATATATATATATATATATATATATATATATTAAAATCATTATGTGGATACACCAACATTATCTTATTAGCCTACTAACTTATATCATATTATAAGGTGTACCTAACACTAACCTGTATCACAGTATAAAACCGGTATCACACATACTATATAGACATTGGATATCCCAAACACTTTCTTAGCATTAGGTCATAGGAACACTAACCTGCTGGGAGTTATCTCGTCCGAAGTCACAGATCGGTGTATCGCTGCACCTACCACCTTATAAAAGAAAAATAACGATAATAAAAATACTATCTATATATATACTCAGGCAGATACCTCTTTTTGTTTTTTTGTTTTTATATCTGGGTTTGGCCGACTCGAGACAGAGCCTATATAATACTACTACTATAATAAAACTATATTATACTATAGTACTACCAATATTATTATTCACAATAATCGTGCATATGGAGAAAAAATTACAAATCTATCTCGAAGGGGGGTCTTGGGGTATTTTTTAAAGCTTGATGGAGATCTTGGGAGGAAACTAAAATAATATATAAATAAAGAACAAATCGAATATAAAATCTCTCCTAACAAATGTGAAGTTAACTTACTTCCTCTGAGCTGCAAAACGTTGGGGTGCTTCTGTAGAATCTCGTAGCACACATAAGAACAGTTAAGCAAGGACCTGAAACACAGATAAATAGAGATAAATAGAACAAATATATATATATAAATAGATATAAAAAGAGATAGAGATAAATAGACAGATAAATCGATGTGAATAAGTAACTAAACACTGATTAGTTAAAATGGGACTTCAGAGGCTATCAACCCTATTGGATTATTAAGCCAGCACACTATGTCAAGAATAACGTCAGGAATGGAGCCTCTCTGCGAGAACTCCAGTCCCTTCGTAAATGCTGAAGACTTACGATGTGAATAAATAACTAAATACAGAAGACTTATAATGTGAATAAATACAAAATACTGAAGACTTACAATATAAATAAACAATTAAATAATAAAGACATGATATGAATAAATTAAAAAATATTGAAGACTTACAATGTGAATAAATAACAATACTGAAGCCTTACGATGTAAATAAATAACAAAATACTGAAGACTTACGATATAAATAAAAAACACAATTCTGAAGACTTACGATGTGAATAAGAACAAGTTGCCCTCTGCTAGTTGACAGTTGTATTGAGAGCCTCTAATGATCATGTTGGTCTGGGAGAACTGTAGGTCTGTCCCGCCGGCCCTCCACTCTCCAGACCATCTCCGCAGCTCATCACAAGTCTCTATAAGGATATATGTTATTAATCTCACTACCAACACCAAACACATCCTAATGAAATTAATGAAAGCATGTGATCCTATTGGGATTCGAACCTGGGTTACCACATGCAGATCTTAACACTTATGCTGCGGGCATATTTTTGCCTGTTTCCGATATATTAGGGCTCATTCAGGCACTCCTGAGTGATTATACAAGTGTCTGAATGAAATTAAATGTATTCAGCCAAAAAGTAGAAGAAAATAGCTTCAAAATTACGCCAGAACGAGCGTCGTAGCGCGTGGGATTCACCCGCAGCGCTACCATAGACATCGGCAAATATTCGCAAATTATGAGCAATGTCGCACCACATTTGCCTTTGACAGCGCTGCATTGTCTCACGAGATGTGAGGCCCGAGTCTCAGTGACCCGGCAGCCGTGCTGGAGAGCGGAGGGGGAGCCTGCCGCGCTCCTGCTTTCTTACACTAAAGGTCTTAAAATCGACAAACTAGTAGGGTGAGCGTCATAAAATCTCAAAGTTAATGGGACTAAACATGAGGTAGAAAAGGGGACTAGAATAACAACCCATCTCCCCTGAACCCTCTGACTTCTCTCCGCAGTTCATCACACGTTTCTGTAACACACATATAAGTATATAAACTCTCAATTAATACCCTCTGGCTGCAGTCATATTTGCTCTATTTAGGGCATATTCAGGCACTCCTGAAGGATTAATCAAGTATCTGCATGAAATGAAGTGTATTCTGTCGAAAACAGCTTCAAAATGACACTAGAACGAGCTTCCTAACTCACAGGGTTCACCTGCAGCGTTGCCATAGACATTCGGGAAAACTCGCTAATTATTAGAAATATAGCGGCTTGGCAACACTACTGAGACCACGGTCCGAGACCACAGTTTCCCTCAGTGCGCGGCTCGCTGTGCTGACAGTCGGAGGTGGGCCCCATGCTGATCCCCCAAATGACACTCGATTTCTACGGCTTTTACAGGCTTTTAAAGCCTGGAAATTGTTGTAAATTGCCTATGCGTTCCAGAACGTCTCCCGCAGGGAAAGGGTTAAGGGCAGATGGGCCGTTTTTCTGGTCCCCCTTCTCCCTCGTGTTTAGCCCCATACCATTACTTTTCAGATTTTAAGAAAATCAGCCCATTAGTGTGTCGATTTTAAGACCTTTCGCCCCATTTCTTTGTCAATATTTTGTGCCATTTAGCTGTCGATTGTTTCCTGGTGAGCGAAAGCGAACCTGTAGTTTTAAGAGAAACCAGTCTTCGGCCGGGACATTTTTCTATCGAAAAATGTACAAATGCATCTTGAAGGAGGTCTAGTTTGTTAAGGGGGGGATGTTAAAAATCGACACCTAAATGGCACGAAAGGTCATAATATTGACAAAGAAATTAGGTGAAAGGTCTCAAAATCGCCAAACTAGCGGAACGAACGTCTTAAAATATCAAAACTAATATGCTAAACATGAGGGAGAAAGGGGTCCAGAAAAAGTGACTACCTCCCCCTGAAGGACGATACTATTGTGCTAAGACCGATTGTCTTCATTTAATCATATTTAATTATTGTCTAATTTATAAGCCAAAATTTACCATTACCAACATACTATTTTGATGCAAGTACTAGCCCCTTAACCCCTCACCACCATGACGTAATTTTCATCATATTCTGGTTACCATGAGACGCTTTTCTTTAGTTTAATATCTACCTCTACGACTCAAATGGATAAATACGATCTTAGTACACCCTCTTTAATAACATAGGTCCTTCTTAAACTGCATAAAATCATATAATTTTAGCCAGAATCAAAGGTAAAAAGGCGTCATGGTGTTGAAGGGGTTAAAAGATAACAGAGTATGTGACAAATTATAATAAAAATACGGATTGATTGGATGAATATGAATTAATCAGTATCGCAGGTATACACGTGTAATTTCCCTTTCAAACTAATGTATGTATATATACAGTATGTACCGGTATGTATTTACACAGGCACATACCCCATAGCTGGGGGTGGCTGACTCGAGACAGAGTCCGAACTGGGAAAAAATACAAACACACTTCTAGGTCGCCCACTCTTTCTATACTCTATAAAAACTTTCCTTGTGGGCATTTCCTGACCCATAAGGTTACCCTTCATCCAATTTTCCGGAACGGCTTTTTAGCCGGAGGGAACGGAGGGTGGGGAGTGAGCCTTCAATTTTCCTGTCCTATGCTTGTACTATAAACTGTCCCTGTCTATAGTATTTAGGCCGGACCACCTAGTAGGGACAGCAAGGTCTGTGTGGTCTGAGTATCGTGTAACTCTGTGTAAAAAAAAAAAAAAAAAAATCACTCCCACTCTCTCTCTCTCTCATTCTCACTCACTACATCTCCCTCTCTCTCTCATTCTCACTGTCACTATATCTCTCTCTCTCTCTCGTCCTTGCCTTACCTTTGTACTCTTAACCCGGTATCACACGAGCTCTTTTTCCGTCCATTTTTTACGAGCAATTGTAGTCTGGCAACTAAAAAAATATGATCTTTCAAAAATCAGCCCCCTAACATAATCTACATTCAGTCTAGTGTCCGATGCCAATGTGAAAGAGCCTCAAAATATTACGAGAAAAAACTTGCTCGTCCAAATATTGCCGGAAAAATCGCTCGTGTGATACCGGCTTTAGGAATGCACACACCTATTCTCACCGTTCTAGATTTTAAGGGGAGGCAGACCGTTTTCTGGACTCTCTTCTCCCTAATGTTTAGCCTCACTAGTTTTGAGATTATAAGATGTTCGGCCCATTAGTTTGGCGATTTTAACACCTTTCACCCCATTTCGTTGTCAATTTTAAGACCTTTTGTGCCATTTAGGTGTCGATTATTTCCTGGCGAGCGATAGCGAGCCTGCAATTTTAAGAGGAAACGGCCTTCGGCCGGGAAGTTTTTCTACCGAAAAATGTACAAATTTATCTTGAAGGGGGGTCTAGGGGGTGTTTTTCTAAGCTCTAGGGAGGAAACTAACAAAAATATATGACTAAATACATTAATAGACCAAACAAACGGTCAGTCTCCCCTTAAGGGGGGATGGGCGTATTTATCTCCTCATTTATATATGTTTATATTATTATTATTATATTTTTTAGTTTCCTCCGTAGACCTCGATCAAAATTAAAAACAAAAAAATCCATTAGATCCCCCTTCTAGATAAATTTGTACATTTGTCTTCCAAAATTACAAACTCACTGTCGCTCACCAGGAAAATAACCGACACCTAAATAGCACGAAAGGTCTTAATATTGACAAAGAAATGGCGCAAAAGGTCTTAAAATCGACAAACCAATAGGGCAAACATCTTAAAATCTGTAAACTCATGAGGCTAAACACGAGGGAGAAGGGGGTCTAGAAAAACGACCCAATCCCCATAAAGATCCCTTGTTGGCATTTATACTCCTTTAGTTGACTTTTAAAAATATGTAGATATTCTAAATATATAGAACAAATATATAGTAATGAGCTTAACCCCTTCTGTACCGGCGACGTCCTTTTCATCATATTCTGGCAACGATGTTATTCAGCTTAGGAAGGACCTCTAGCAATAATAAGGCTTCAAACTATCTCAACCAACCCTTCTATAACTACCACAGATCCTTCCTAAGCTGCTCAAAATCGTCTAAATATAGCTAGAATAAAAGATAACACACATCGCTGGTACTCAAAGGGTTAACCCCTTCTGTACCAGCGACGTCCTTTTAACTTAATGCTGGCTATTATTAGACGATTTTATTCAGTTTTAAAAGAGACTCTAGCAATTAACAGGCTCCAAAGTATCTCACATAACCATTTTGACTATAACAGATCCTTCTTAAACTGCTTAAAAACGCCTATATATACCTAGAATATAATTAAGAAAACGTCGTCGGTACAAAAGGGGTTAAGGACATAAACAAAATTCCTCCTAACTTACAGGCTCGCTATCGCTCGCCTGGAATAAATTAGCACCTAAGGTTTACATTATTACATAGAAAATATATGAAAGAAAAGGGTATAAATTTAGAATTAAGTTAAAAGGATAAATTAAGGGGAAATTGTACTCTCTGAGATTGTGGGTTTGGCTACTGACCCCCCCCCCCCCCCTCCTCTTTCCACCTCCATTCAATTACCCTCTGCGACGCCAACATTTAAGAGCCTGGACGGCTCGGTCAAGACCCTGGTTGTACGCTGCAATATCGTGCCGAAGCACTGCAATATGTTGTGTGACCTCTGTAATGCACTTCTTAATATTTGCAAACTGCAAGCTGTGCTCTGCAATATGCTGTATGCACTCGGTACAAGCTTGGTTGGCCTCTTCAGAGCGTCGGCAGAGATCTTCAAGGCGTTGGGTTGCTGCAGCAGGTAGTCTTATTCGCCTAAACTGCCTTAATTGCTGGCCGACCACTTCCCTAAAATGTTCCACAACCTGGCGAGTCTGGGCTGCAATCTCCCTGTACTCATCTTGCATAGCCTGGTCCTCTCTTGCCTGGATCTCTTGATAATCAATAAGCCGCTTGAATACAGTTTTCGTTCCCCGTTTCAGTTCAAATTGAATATCAGTAAAACCATTTACGAGTTTTACTTGAACCGCCGGCTTAAATGTACATTCTAGCGATCCATTAGTTAAACAAAAATTTTGTTCATCAAGCATAACTTTTCTCTGTGTTTTGAAAAAAATCTTCCCATACCAGTTTTTGCGTTGAGTTTTGACTTTCATCACAATGGGCAACTTATCAACATTTAGAGAAGAATAATCCCCAACACCAATATTAAGATTATCCAATTGTGCTACAAAACTTTCGTGGCAACCCATCATTATATAATTAAATGTCAAAACTACAAACACACGAGGAAGAAGAGCGAAACACTGCTAATGAATCAACTCGCAGAAAAATAATGAGTGGTCTTCCTCGAGCGGGGCCGATACTACCAGCTAAAATATCTACATACTTTTTTGTTGTTACTTGGTTCATATTAAGCTCATATCCAGCTCTACTTAATGTATCTAAATTAATTATGATAGTTGAAATTAGGTTGCCTATTATTGCAATCGATATAAATAAATAAGGATATAACCTTATGGGAATGTTTATTAAATATTAGCTAGTTACGCATAGCAATGCACCCGTTTTCTGAAACAAACGTATATAAGAAAACTTACTTTTTAGGGTTAACTAAATAAGAAAATATATAGTCAAATATACACCATGATTTTGTCTTAAACTCTTTACTCTCAGTAATGCTTTGGAATAAATGTTTAACTTAGGAAATCCCTCTAGAAGAGAATGAGGTGCACAAATTATTCAGAAGAGTTTCACACGTGCATGAATGTTTTGTTCAGTCGGTATTATTGCAGTTTCGGTGTTAAGCCGGTATCACACGAGTGCTCTTTTAATCAACATTTATCCTTAACACTGGTCTGGCAGCTCATAAAGTAAACATTTGATATTTGTATGTTACCTAAATTCATCTACCATCAATCTAGTTTCCGATACCAGTGCAAAATATTCCAAAAAAATTAATCATAGAATGTGGACTATAAAAGCTCTCGTATGATACCGGCTTTAGTTATTTACGATCCAGAACCCCTTCTATCCTATCAACGCTCTTCGAAAAGTATATACGAGGTGCCGCCGTTGTAAAGGCTTATCCCTCAATACCTTCACCTGACCTGACCTGATGTGCTCCTTTAGTTTACTCCTTCATAGTTCATACAGATCAGTTTTAGCAACAAATTTTCCACCGGGAATTACATTATTTTTCCTTTGACTATTTTGGATAAGTGATGGGAACAGAGGAAGTGCCCCCGTTTTTAAATTGAAGCTTGCATATTATGTTAATTTTTTCGTTCATTCAAGATAGCTTTGGCTATAATAGTTTAGGTATGAATATGTACTAGCTGTAGATTAGCTTAGATTAAGTAATCTAATTTATTTATTTCATTCTGCACACTAAAAACCTCCCAACGAAATTAATGAAAGCACGTGATTCTACTTAGATTCGAACCAGGGTTAATGTAGTATATTATAAGCCTGCATATATATTGCTATACATATATCTCACTGCTTTTATGCCTTTATCCCTGTACAGTAAGTTCTAAACTCTTAACATTCATATTAAACAATCTTGATTCATTGAACTCCCTATAACTTTATCTATCTCATTAACTTATAATATATTTGTTGATACTTCCACTTAAATCAACACCCATTTCCTCTGTAAATGTAAACTGTATAATGTATTTATCCGGTCATACGTCATACCAGATGCTGAGTTAATGCTGTGTTGCATCAGCATCCTTGAACCCAGGCGATGCCTTCTTACTCAGGCATCTTCATGACAGACTTCAACAGACCTCAGCCAGAGAGAGACAGAGCTCTTTACTCCCTCTAGTCTCTAGACTCAAACTCACCCCCTATAGCCAAGCTCCTATATCCCCTAGATATATTAGACCACACAAGTCATATATCACCTTGCTCCTCAGGCTTTTATTACAAACCTTATCATATATTTCTTAAGCATAGCCTTATCGCTGCCACTGACAAAGTATGTGGGAAAACAAAGGGTCACCCCAGGAATAAGACCTCTTGGTGGTGGAACGATGAGGTAGAACATGCTGTGAAAGAGAAAAGGAGATGCTTCAAAGCATGGAAGAAAGGAGGCAGCAGGGAGGAATACCAGGCAGCTAAACGAACTGCCAAAAGAGTTATTTACAATGCTAAAAATCGCATTAAGGACCTGGTCCTCGAACAAGTGTGTAACACTGACAATCCCAATGGGATCTTCATCCTAGCTAGGCGAGTTAAAAATGACAGTAGGGATATTATAGGTGAACAGTGTGTTAGAGATGATAATGGGAAGATTGTGTATGCAGAAAATGAAATCAGAGAAGCATGGAAGGTACACTATGAACGATTGCTAAATGTAGAGTTTGAATGGGATAAGGAACAGCTTAGTATCGAAAAACCAATATCTGGGCCCCCTCCTTTGATAGCACCAGCTGTAGTGAGCGACGCAATCAATAAAATGAAGGACGGTAAAGCTCCAGGTTGCTCCGACATTGTCGCTGAGATGATAAAAGCCTCAGGGGAGATTGGTGTAAACTTAGTCACTGAGTTGATAAACACCATTATTAAAGATGAGAAAATCCCAGAGGATTGGCTCAAAAGTGTAATAGTAAATATATACAAAGGAAAAGGGGATGCGCTAGATAGAGGAAATTATAGGGGCCTGAAAATGCTTGACCAAATCATGAAGGTCTGTGAGAGAGTCCTTGAGGGTTTGATCAGGCAAAGCATCTCTATTGATGATATGCAGTTTGGTTTTATGCCAGGACGTGGTACAACCGATGTTATCTTCATAGTCAGGCAGATACAGGAAAGATACTTACTAAAAGGCAGGGATCTTTACTTTGTGTTTGTGGACCTGGAGAAGGCCTTTGACAGGGTACCTAGAGATGTTGTACAGTGGGCTATGAGGAAACTTGGTGTGGAAGAGTGGCTGGTGCGTGTGATAATGAAGATGTATGAGGATTCGCGAAGTTCGGTGAGGGTGAAGGGTGTACTGAGTGATGAGTTCGCAGTCCGTGTTGGAGTCCATCAGGGTTCAGTGTTAAGCCCCCTCCTCTTTATTATGGTCTTGGAGGCGCTGTCTAGAATTTTTAGAGGCGGACTCCCGTTGAAACTGTTTTATGCAGACGATTTAGTCCTAATAGCTGACAGTATGCAGGATGCTGAGGCCAAATTCAGAGAGTGGAGAGAGGGCATGGCGAGCAAGGGTTTAAGAGTCAATATTAACAAAACCAAGGTTATGCATTGTAGTTTGAGACGAGGCAATGTGGAAAAGAGCGGTGCATACCCATGTGCAGTGTGTGGAAAGGGAGTGGGCGTTAACTCAATTCAATGTAGCATCTGTCGATGTTGGGTACACCATGGGAGTAAGCGCTGTAGTAGAATAAAGGGGCCCCTGCCGAAGGATAAGTCAGAAATAGAGAAATTTGAGTGCGTAGTGTGCAAAGGCGAGCTTGTGTTAAGTGATGATCCTGTGGCTGTGAATTTTGGAAATGAGTCTTTGGAGCTGGTGAACAAGTTTTGTTACCTAGGAGATACCATCTCTGCCGGTGGTGGGGCTGAGGCTGCCACTGTTGCTAGAATTAGGTGTGGCTGGGGGAAGTTCAGATAATTGATGCCAATCCTGACCATGAAAAGAATGCCTTTCCCCCTGAAGGGAAAGGTGTATGCCTCATGTGTTAGAAGTGCAATGACGTATGCCTCAGAAACATGGGCCGTTAAAGTAGAGGATGTCAACAGAATGGAGCGTAATGAGATGAGAATGGTGTGATGGATGTGTGGGGCCTGGCTACAGGATAGAATAACAAATGTTGAGCTGAGGAGACGTTTAGGTATAAAGAGTATTAGCGAGGTGATGCGTACTAGTAGACTGGGATGGTATGGACATGTGGAGAGAATGGATGAACAAAATTGGGTGAAAAAATGCAGGTCTGTGATTGTGGAGGGAGCTGCACCAAGGGGTGGACCGAGGAAGACCTGGGATCGGACTATACGCGCCGATCTCAAATCCAAGAACTTGACAAGTGAAGCAGCCCTTAACAGGGTTGCCTGGAATGCCGCCATTAGGACAAGAGACTGAAACTGCACTTATGTGTGGAACACTCAGTCTTAAAATTTTATGTATGTATGTATGTAATATCTGTACTTATATACCTATACGTTTATACTTATTATCACTTATCCAATAATTAATATGTTGTGTTATTACCTATAATCCCCTATATACTTAACATATTATATTACCACATACAGATCTTAAACACTCTAACCATTACACCATCAAGACAGTTATAAGTATAGTACATGACTACGATGCATATCCATTTATCGAATACTGGATAGTAATCTAATCATGTACTGTACACAACTGCACTATGAATAGCCTAATGCTTAGGCGAAAGGAAAGAATATTCATGGGGCACAGATCACATAGACCGACCTTGCTATGAAATATTTTTGAACCTATTGATTATCTAATTTATTATTTTAACTCCAGACACCAAATACCGCCCATCAAAATTAATGAAAGCATGTGATCCTACCGTTTTTCTGGACTCCCTTTCTCCCTAATTTGTAGCCCCGCTAGTTTTGAGATTATAAGACGTTCGGCCCATTAGTTTGGCGATTTTAACACCTTTTGCCCCATTTCGTTGTCAATTTTAAGATCTTTTGTGCCATATGGTGGCGATTATTTCCTGGCGAGCGATAGCGGAACCGGCCTTTGGCCGGAACATTTTTCTACCGAAAAATGTACAAATTTATCTTGGAGGGGGGTCTAGGGGGTGTTTTCTAAGCTTGATGGAGGTCTAGGGAGGAAACTAAAAAAGTATATGAATAAATTTATTAATAGATCAAACAAGCGGTCTGTCTCCCCTTAAGCCACATACAGAGTGAATTTCTAAAGATATGGATAATTTGATATCAAAATCGGTTGAATCCCATCAAATACCAAAAGAAAAACTTTAGACTTGGAAACTGTACTTCTATCGTACAGTCGTTGTCAAAAATACTTGAACACCCCCTTACGAATGCATCATACCGGTGTGAGGTGCTAGAGTTCCCTGTGACAGAGTGACAGGTTAAAACTGCCCTTATGCCTATCATTTGAACCAAAATCAGTTAAATCACGACTGTATTTCGATATATCGTTAGCGAGCCTAACCTACCACTACTTACAATCTTACTAATGCAGAAAATAACTATAAATAACAATAATTTGGTGGTTTTTTCAACGGCTCCCGGGGCGCTAACCACGATTCTATCTCGGTGGATTTTTACTTAATGTTATTGCATTTACAAACTTAACCTAACCAACCAAACCAAATACAATAACATTAAGTAAAATATATCGAAATACAGTCGTGATTTAACTGCTTTAGGTTCAAATGATAGGCATATGGGCTGTTTTAACCTGTCACTCTGTCACAGGGAACTCTAGCACCTCACACCGGAATGCTAACTTTGTACATTTTTGGGGGTATAAAACTGTCTTGTTCGAAGGCCAAATTTCTTTAACTTATAGGATCGCTATCACTCGCCCAGAAATAAAATTGACACTAAAATGGGGTGAAGCGTCTTATTATCGCCAAACTCATGAGGTGAAAGATCTTAACCCCTTCTCTACCGGCGACGTATTTTATATTATAGTTTAGCTATATTTAGACGATTGTATACAGTTTAAGAAGGATCTGTGGTAGTAAAAGGGTTTAACGAAGATGGTTTAAACTTATTAATTGCTAAAGGTCTTTTTTAAACTTTATAAAATCGCTTAATAATAGCCAGAATAAAGAAAAAGGGACTGCATCGGTACAGATAGGGTTAAAATCTCCAAGTAAAGATGGTGTCACACGAGCGATTTTTCAGTCAATTTTTACGAGCAATTGTAGTCTGGCAGCTTCTGAATTAATGTTGTATATTATTTCAATCTCTTACATTCATATAACGTCAGTCTAGTTGTCGATTCCAATGCAAAAATAACAAAATATAGGAGAAAATACTTGCTCATCGAAAATTGCCGGAAAAAACGCTCGTGTGACAGCGGTTTAACGGAGGAAACGGGAGATCCAGAAAGACTCCCCCCCCCCCCCAATTCCTCACAACAGTTCACTAAGACAATGAACAAGTCCCCTCCCCCCCCCCCCCCCAATTCTTCACAACAGTTCACCAAGACAATGAACAAGTCCCCCCCCCCCCCCCAACCCTCACAACACTTCACCAAGACAATGAACAAGTCCCTCCCCCCCCCCCAACCCTCACAACACTTCACCAAGACAATGAACAAGTCCCCCCCCCCAACCCTCACAACACTTCACCAAGACAATGAACAAGTCCCCTCCCCCCCCCCCAACCCTCACAACACTTCACCAAGACAATGAACAAGTCCCCCCCCCCCCCAACCCTCACAACACTTCACCAAGACAATGAACAAGTCCCCCCCCCCCCAACCCTCACAACACTTCACCAAGACAATGAACAAGTCCACCCCCCAACCCTCACAACACTTCACCAAGACAATGAATAAGCCCCTCCCCCCCACCCTCCACCAAGACAATGAGCAAGTCCCCCCCCCCCCAACCCTCCACTAAGACAATGAACAAGTCCCCCCCCCAACCCTCACAACACTTCACTAAGACAATGAACAAGTCCCCCCCCCAACCCTCACAACACTTCACCAAGACAATGAACAAGTCCCCCCCAACCCTCACACTTCACTAAGACAATGAACAAGTCCCCCCCAACACTTCACCAAGACAATGAACAAGTCCCCCCCCACAACACTTCACTAAGACAATGAACAAGTCCCCCCCCAACCCTCACAGCACTTCACTAAGACAATGAACAAGTCCCCCCCCCAACCCTCACAACACTTCACTAAGACAATGAACAAGTCCCCCCCCCCAACCCTCAGAACACTTCACTAAGACAATGAACAAGTCCCCCCCCCCCAACCCTCACAACACACTTCACTAAGACAATGAACAAGTCCCCCCAACACTTCACCAAGACAATTAACAAGTCCACACCCCAACCCTCACCACACTTCACTAAGACAATGAACAAGTCCCCCCCCCCAATTCTTCACAAAAGTTCCCCAAGGCAGTGAACTATTCCCCCCCCCCCCCAATTCCTCACAACAGTTCACCAAGCCAATGAACAAGTCCCCCCCCCCCCGATTCCTCACAACAGTTCACCAAGACAATGAACAAGTCCCCCCCCCCCAACCCTCCCAACAGTTCACCAAGCCAATGAACAAGTCCCCCCCCCCAATTCCTCAAAACAGTTCATCAAGACAATGAACAAGTCCCCCCCCCCCCATTCATTTACCCTCTGCGACGCAAACTCTGGGCGATACCAACTTGCTTCTACACTGATATAAAAGTGTGAAAGTGCTGGACTCATCAGAAATACTATAGTCTATTCGCTGTGAGTAGGCGAGAAATCATGACCTCTATCCTCTGTAACTCAAAAAGGGCTGGAGCAAATGGGCTGTACATTTCCACATATATTCCTTGACTGACTCTTCCCAAATGGTAGAACTATTAGCTCGATTACTCTAGTCGTTTGAGTTACAGAGGTTAGAGGTCATGATTGCTCCCCTACTTACAGCGAATAGACTATATTCATTGGTTTGTTATACTCAGTACTTGGCCATAAACGAAGACATCTTATATCCGAGCCCTGGACCTGGAAACTCCAAGATATCTTGAGTTACTGCGAGGTACTGTGGGTAAAATAAGTGATGTTGCGGCACCAAGTATATTTCGATCAACAATTGGTATAAGCACTATCTAAGCATTACTTCATCGTTTTGAGTGAGATATACTGTACAAACATGTTCCTATCTCTACACACCCTAGTCAACATCTGACAGAAATTAATACAGTATACAGCGAGCAAAACGTAATGACAGCGGCGACACGACTTATTTGGCTAACTGTACTGGCATTAACAAGCCATTGAATTAAGGGGAGGCTTTTACTTTGCTCCCGTGATCTCCATTAAGCTATATAAAAATACCCACTCCAAGACAAATTTGTACATTTTTCGGTTGAAATATGTCCCTAAATTGCTGTCTAGCTATGACTCGCCAAGAACAAATCTTCACTTAAATTGCGTGAAACGTCTTAAACATGACAGAGAAATAGAACAAAAAGATCTTAAAAAGAAGAAATACCCCCTTAATTAAAGTTGAATACATTAATTCGTACCCATTCGCGACTTTATGAATGGAAGCAAATATAGTATGAGTGACTTAGATAATTATAGTATGCCATAAAGCCGTTCAATATCCATATGAATCAACCCTCTCAAGATTATGACGCAGTTTGAGTTTTTTTCTGGCTATCATTGGAGGATTTTTGACAGTTTAGGAAAGATATGTGGGAAACATAAGGGTAAAGGCTCGATTAACCCTCTGACTCCGATATACCCTTCCTAATCAGAATAAAATTGTCTAATAATAGCTAGAAAACAAAATAAATGCGTAATCGGAACTTCATGTTTAAAATATTAGTTTAACCAGACCACTGAGCTCCATAAAAGAACGGAACTTCAAAGGATTAACAAATGCATTGGAAACTAAACTTTATTTAATCTTATTATTTTTCCTTCCATACACAAAATCACGGAATGGACATAGATTTAATACAATAATCTTAACCCGTCACGTTTGTAGCGTAGATAGCCCCTGGAGGTTGGGACTAGGAATTCCACCTCCAAAATTTACTCCCACCAAGGGATCAGCAAGCTTTTTCTTGCCGATTCTCCCTACCCCTTTAAGGAAGTGTGGGTTTGGCTACTGCCACTGCCCCCCCCCCCCCCCCCCCCCCCCTCTCTTTCCACCTCCATTAATTTACCCTCTGCAACGCCAAAATTTTAGAGCCTGGACGGCTCGGTCAATACCCTTGTTGTACGCTGCAATATCGTGCCGAAGCTCTGCAATATACTGTGTGACCTCTGCAATGCGCTTCTTATTGTCTGCAAACTGCAAGCTGTGCTCTGCAATATGCTGTGTGCACTCGGTACAAACTTGTTTGGCCTCTTCAGAGCGTCGGCAGAGATCTTCAAGGCGTTGGGTTGCTGCAGTAGGTAGTCTTATTCGCCTAAACTGCCTTAATTGCTGGCCGACCACTTTCCTAAAATGCTCCACAGCCTGGCGAGTCTGGGCTGCAATCTCCCTGTACTCATCTTGCATAGCCTGGTCCTCTCTTGCCTGGATCTCTTGATAATCAATAAGCCGCTTGAATACAGTTTTCGTTCCCCGTTTCAGTTCAAATTGAATATCAGTAAAACCATTTACGAGTTTTACTTGAACCGCCGGCTTAAATGTACATTCTAGCGATCCATTAGTTAAACAAAAATTTTGTTCATCAAGCATAACTTTTCTCTGTGTTTTGAAAAAAATCTTCCCATACCAGTTTTTGCGTTGAGTTTTGACTTTCATCACAATGGGCAACTTATCAACATTTAGAGAAGAATACTCACCAACACCAATATTAAGATTATCCAATTGTGCTACAAAACTTTCGTGGCAACCCATCATTATATTTAAATGTCAAAACTTCAAACACGAGGAAGAAGAGCGAAACACTGCTAATGAATCAACTCGCAGAAAAATAATGAGTGGTCTTCTTCGAGCGGGGCCAATACTACCAGCTAAAATATCTACATACTTTTTTTTTGTCATGTTAGTTCATATTAAGCTCATATCAGCTCTACTTAATGTATCTAAATTAATTATGATAGTTGAAATTAGGCTGCCTATTGTTGCAATCGATATAAATAAATAATGATATAACCTTATGGGAATGTTATTAAATATTAGCTAGTTACGCATAACAATGCACCCGTTTTCTGAAACAAATGTATATAAGAAAACTTACTTTTTAGGGTTAACTAAATAAGAAAATATGGAGAGTCAAATATACACCATGATTTTGTCTTAATATGGTATTTTGTTAAATTATTATGGAGGTTTTTATTAGTTTTAGCCACTTTCGAACAATGTGTTTTTAGTTTACCCGCTAGACTTGGAAAAACACCTCTCCAAACCCCCATCAAACTAAAACAAAACGTCCCCCACACCCCCTTCAAGCTAAATGTGTACATTTTTCGGTAGAAAAATTTCCCGGCCAAAGGCCAGTTTCTCCCAAATGGCGGGCTCGATATCGCTCGCCCAGGACAAATCGACACCTTATTGGGTTGAAGCATCATATAATCGCCAAACTAATGCGATAAAACGTCTTACAATCTCCAAGCTAATGGGAGTAAAACTGAGAGGATCCAAATTGGCCCGCCCTGCACCTAATAGGGTTAACTCTGGCTCGCTACCGCTCGCCAGGAAAATATTGACACCTGGATGGGGTAAACGTAGGGTGAATGGGGCCGAATGGATACAAGCCAAAGAGAGAGGGAAAGAAAGAGAAAAAAAGCGAGGTGATAAAGATCGTCTAATAATTACCAGAATATAATCAAAAGGATATCACCGGTACTGAAAGGGTGATCGGTGCTTCTGAATGCTTGTGTGGGCTAACTGTTATATGTGTCCTTCTCCTGTCCTCTTTTGTTTTCCTTTCTCGTGTCTCTTGCTGATCCTCCCTACCCCTTGTAAGGGCTGGCTACTGACTGACTGACTGAAATGGTCAACACCAAAATAAACAAAACAAATATATATATTCGTGCTTACCGTACCTTTTGTACCAGTGGCCTAAATACATTACATACACACACACACACTTACAAACACGCGCACACACACCATTTCAAACACACATACAGACACTTACCAACACACACTCACAAATACGCACACACCGTCACACACACTTACACATTTACAAACACATACAATTATTGGACAAACACACACACTATGTACATTCACACACACAAACACACACACACACATTTAAAAACACAAACACCCAAACATTATTTCACCAAAGATCGCGAGTTAAATTAAATCTATCTTCTACCAAGTTTGCAAACATTGTATATTTGTGAGCATTTCAAGTCATTCGCATTATTAAGGGAGCCCACCTCGCTTTTTTTCTCTTTCTCTCCCTCTCTCTTTGGCTTGTATCCATTCGGCCCCATTCACCCTACTGTTTTAAGACGTTTACACCCATCCAGGTGTCAATATTTTCCTGGCGAGCGGTAGCGAGCCAACATATATATATATTTTTTTTGACAGCAAGCTAAATTTTTACATTTTTCGATAGAAACCTTTCTCCGGCGAAGCCGAATTTCTCCATAATATGCTGACTCGCTATCGCTCGCCAGGAAGAAATCGACACCTGGATGGGGATAAACGTCTTAAAACAGTTGGCTGAATGGGGCCGAATGGATACAACCCCTTTAGGGGTGATTTTTGTTTTTTTCTGGTCCCCCATCTTCTTCATGTTTAGCCCAGTTTACAATACCAGAAACCAATAAGTAAGGATATAAATATTTAATAAACGAACGGAAATAATTTGAATACCCAAATCGCGTTTGAGCCACCGCTAGAATTCGATAGCCTATCATTAAAGATGTCTTCCGCGGCACTATTAGAAACAATTTATTATGGAAAA
>CM064573.1:72136799-72381799 GCA_032716605.1 Paralithodes platypus
TGACCCCGTGACGCCAACATCCTGACCTTGACTCACTCACTGCTACTGGTGGTGGGAGATGATGGTGGGAGGGGATGTGACGTGATGGTGGGAAGGGGGGGTGGGGGGGGGGGTATGGTGATGTGAGGCTGGCATAAGGGGAGGAAGACCGTTTTTCTGGACCCCTTCTCCCTAATGTTTAGCCCCATTAGTTTTGAGATTGTAAGACGTTCGGCCCAATAGTTTGGCGATTTTAACACCTTTCGCCCCATTTCGTTGACAATGTTAAGACCTTTCGTGCCATGTAAGTGTCAATTATTTCCTGGCGAGCGATAGCGAAACTGCAATTTTAAGAGAAATCGGCCTTCGGCCGGGACATTTTTCTACCAAAAAATGTACAAATTTTCGTCTAGGGGGTGTTTTTCTAAGCTTGATGGACGTCTAGAGAGGAAACTAAAAAAATATATGAATAAATGAATGAATAGACCAAACAAGCGGTCAGTCTCCCCTTAACCGGAGATTCGTATTTATTTGTTCCTTTATATATTTCTTAACCCTTTCACGCACAGGACGCGATTTGAGCCTATTCTGGGATACCGGTACTTTAAAGCCTTTGTAGCCCAGGCGGATATTTAATGGGTGTTGTAGTACGTACAGGGGGACACCTCGACGACGTATACAGACTAATAACACACATAACAAAACCACTCCAACAGCTTCCTCTCTCTCTCCAACACCCCTTCTCCCCTCTCTACACTCTTCAGAAAAATAGGAAAAGTAGAATGTAGATACGAGGTGCCGTTGTAAAGGCTTATCCCTCAATACCTTCCCCTGACCTGACCATCAGGGGTGTTTAGAAACCTTTAGTTTAGTTACTTCAACCTCTGCAGTTGTCGTTGAGTGAGCTGGGGGCAGAACACTAATCTTGGAGTGGTAATTATGAGATTGAGAGAACTTTATTTCTGAATGCTAAACGGCAACCCCCGAGTCCACAGGATAGCGAGAGGGTTATTTTGTTCATTATTTTATTATGTTTAGTTTCCTCCTGTTACCTCCATCAATAATTATAAAAATACCCCCAAGACCCTCCTTCGAGATAAATTTGTACATTTTTGGGTAGAACAAGTTCCCGGCCAAAGCCCGATTCCTACTAAATTAGGCCCCAATATTTTTCAGATTTGTAGACGTTCGGCCCATTTCTTTGTCACTATTAAGACTTTTCGTTTCATATAGGTGTCCATTTTTTCCTGGCGAGCGATAGCGAGCCTGTAATCTTAGAGGAGCCGGCCTTCGGCCGGGAAATTTTTCTATCGAAAAATGTATACATTTATCTCGAAAGAGTGTCTTGGGGATGATTTTTTACACTTGACGGAGGTATAGAGAAGAACAAATATATATATAGGCCTTTACTGTACAGTATATATATATACGGTATATATATATATATATATATATATATATATATATATATATATATATATATATATATATATATATATATATATATATATATATATATATATATATATATATATATATATATATATATAAAGGTAATATAATTGTTAGGTAAGGGTAGAGAGATGGAAAGACTATCATTGTGGCTATATTTTAGGTACCTTATGACGATTTTATTCAACTTGACAAGAGCCTATCATAGTATTACCACACACCACAACTTTGCCATCCCCTCCCACCATCTGACTGACAGGGTTGAGGAGGAGGAGGAGGAGGAGGAGGAGGAGACGACGACATATCAGCAGAGGAGGAGGAAGAGGAGAAGCAGGAGGAGAGAGAGAGGACAGGAAGACGGGAGATGATAATAATATGCGTCACACTACTACAGGCAGGAAGTTAAGGGAGCCCACCTCGGTTTTGTTATCTTTCTCTCCCTCTCTCTTTGGCTTGTATCCATTCGGCCCCATTCACCCTACTGTTTTAAGACGTTCACCCCCATCCAGGTGTCAATATTTTCCTGGCGAGCGGAAGCGAGCCAGCATATATATATTTGTTTTGACAGCAAGCTAAATGTGTACGGTACATTTTTCGATAGAAAAATGTCTCCGGCGAAGCCGCATTTCTCCATACAATGTTGGCTCGCTCCCGCTCGCCAGGAAGAAATTGACACCTGGATGGGGAAAACAGTTGGCTGAATGGGACCGATTGGATACAAGCCAGAGAAAGAGAGAAAAGGAGAAAAGGAGAAAAACAAACGGTGACCCCCCTTAACGTAACACACATCACTAACACAGACTTTACTTTATTATGGCTAGTAGGACAACATTTGATTCAGCTTAGAAAGGTTTTCTCACACACGGTTCCAAACATAATTACCAGACCCTGCCACTCCCTCTCACTATCACTCATCAGAACTGTATCGTCAGCAAACAGCAGTACAGGCAACTTCCACTCGATTCCCTCCCTCCTTTATCAGCGGTACAACTTCCACTGCTCTTCCTTGTATTTTGTTCATGACTCCTTCCATATATACGGTACATTGAACAACCACGGGGACATCACACACCCTTGCTTTAACCCAACATTCAGATCAAAGAACTCGCTCTGTTCATTCTCTACAAGTACTGCCGCCTTTGCACCCTGAGCGATAGCGAGCCTGTAATTTTAGAGGGAATCGGCCTTTGGCCGGGCCATTTTTCTACCGAAAACTGTACAAATGTATCTCGAAGGCTAGGGGGTGAATTTTAAAGTTTTTTGGAGATGTAGCAAGGAAACTAAACAATTATTAACTAATAAATAGACCAACAAATATAAGGTTGCCTGGGTAAGATAATCGTTAATAATAATATAATTCCGTTCACTGCACACTTTGTTATTATCGTATCATTGAGAGGAAGTGGTAACAATATAAACTAACTAAGTGTTCCTGTCATTTCGGTATGTGAGTGTCCTAGGTTTGAGTCCTTGGAGTACCACATATGTATTTGTTGATTTCATTACGTGAGTTTAGAAGTAAAGTTGGTTGGTGACAAAATATGAATTGCTAGGAGACATATCACACACTTTGTAATAGTCTATTCGCTGTAAGTAGGCGAGAAACCATGACCTCTAACCTCTGTTACTCAAAAACGACTAAAGTAATCGAGCTAATATTTCTACCATTAGGGAAGAGTCAGTCGAGGAATAGATGTGAAAATGTACAGCCCATTTGCCTTAGCCATTTTTTGAGTTACAGAGGATAGAGGTCATGCAGCCTTCTGTTTTAAGACGTTTATCCCCATCCAGGTGTCGATTTCTGCCTGGCGAGCGATAGCGAGCCAGCATTGTATGGAGAAATATTTTTTCTATCGAAAAATGTACAAATTTAGACTGCTGTCAAAAACATTTGACAACAAATCGACACCTAGATGGGGATAAACGTCTTAAAACAGTAGGCTGAATGGGGCCGAATGGATACAAGCCAGAGCAAGAGAGAAAAGGAGAGAAAGATAAAAAAAAGCATGTGACCCCTACAGGAAGTGTTAACAATATAAACTAAGTGTTCCTGCCATTGCTAGGAGACAGATCAAGGACACATACAGGGGCTAGTGGGGCTAAACATGAGGGAGAAGCTAGGAGACACATTAAGGACACATAGAGGCAGTTTGTTGTGGTATCTTTATGTGAAGCAGTACCGTATCATTAATGGGATAGTGGCTGTTTTATTGGGGGGTCTATTAATTCATTTAATCGATTATTTTCCTCGCTAGACCTCCATCAATCTTAGAAAAACACCTCCTAGACACCTCCTCATGGCAAATTTGTTAATTTTTCGGTAGAAAAATTTCCCGGCCAAAGGCCGGTTCCTCTTACAATTGCAGGCTCGCTATAGCTCGCCAGGAAAAATTTTACACCTAAATGCAACGATAGGTCTTAAAATTGACAACAAAATGGAGCTAAAGGTGTTAAAACTAATGAGCCGAACGCCTTAAAATATCAAAACTAGTGGGGCTAAACATGAGAGAAAATAAGGGGGACCAGAAAAACGCCCCATCTCCCCTACAGGAAGTGTTAACAATATAAACTAAGTGTTCCTGTCATTGCTAGGAGACAGATCAAGGATACATGCAGGCAGTTATTAAGGGAGTCCACCTCGCTTTTGTCTCTTTCTCTCCCTCTCTCTTTGGCTTGTATCCATCCGGCCCCATTCAGCCTGCTATTTTAAGACGTCAATATTTTCCTGGCGAGCGGTAGCAAGCCAGCATATATATATTTTCCCCCTTTAGCAAGCTAAATTTTTAAATTTTTCGATAGAAAAATTTCTCCGGCGAAGCCGGATTTCTCCATACAATACTGACTCGCTATCGCTCGCCAGGAAGAAATCGACACCTGGATGGAGATAAACGTCTAAAAACAGTAGGCTGAATGGGGCCAAATGGATTAAAGTCAGTGAAAGATAGAAAAGGAGACAAAGATACAAAAAAGACGGTGACACCCCTTAAGAGTATTTTTTGTTTAAGTTTGATGGAGGTCTAGCGATGAAACTAAAAAAATAAATGAATAAATTAATTAATAGCCCACAAAATCTAGTAGTACCCCCTTAAACTAGGTGGTGAAGGTATTAAGGGATAAACCTTTACAACGGCTCCTCGTAGCTACTTTCTACTTTTCCTATTTGCTGAAGAGTGCAGAGAGGGGAGAAGAGGTGTTAGAGAGAGAGGAAGCTGATGGAGTGGCTTTGTTATGTGATTTATTACGTGTCCAGACATTTTGATCCCAACGTCCCCCCTCTTTTGGCTTTGGAAGAGACACTCGGTACAGGAAACCTGCCTTTTGTCGCCTTCATACATTAAAAAAAAACAAAAAAAACGGACACCTTCACCACCTCACCAGCACCCCTCCACCACTACCACCCCACCAGCACCTCCACCACCTCACTAGCATCCCCTCCACCACTACCATCCCACCAGCACCTCCACCACCTCACCATTATCCCCTCCACACCAGCACCCCCTCCACTCATAGCTCCCCTCCACCACTACCACCCCACCAGCACCTCCACCACCTCACCATTATTCCCTCCACACCAGCACCCCCTCCACTCATAGCTCCCCTCCACCACTACCACTCCACCAGCACCTCCACCACCTCACCAGCATCCCCTCCACCCCTCACACCCTCCACTCATAGCTCCCCTCCACCACTACCACCCCACCAGCACCTCCACCACCTCTTCCACCCCAACAGCACCCCTCCACCCCTCACTCATACCTCCCCTCCACCACTACCACCCCACCAGCACCTCTTCCACCCCACCAGCACCCCCTCCACCCCTCACTCATACCTCCCCTCCACCACTACCACCCACCTATACCCCACCAGCAGGCGAGAAATCATGACCTCTAACCTCTGTAACTCAAAAACTATTAGAGTATTCGAGTTAATATGTCTACCATTTGGGAAGAGTCAGTCAAGGGATAGAAGTGGAAATTTACAGCCAATATGCTCTAGCCCTTTTTGAGTTACAGAGGTTAGAGGTCAGTGGTTACAGAGGTTAGTGGTGGAGGGGAGGTATGAGTGAGGGGTGGAGGGAAAAAATCGACACCTAAATAGCACGAAAGGTCTAAATATTGACGAAGAAATGGGGCGAAAAGTCTTAAAATCGACTAACTAATAGGGCAAACATCTTAACATCTGAAAACTAATGGGTCTAAACATGAAGGAGAAAGTGGTCCAGAAAACCGGCCCATTCCCCTTAAGTAACCCATGTCCCTGTCTCAGTGCGGCCGACGTTGTGTCCGTGTTAGTGTTGCCAATTTAGCTACTTTCCCGCTAGATCTAGAGGCACATTTTTACATCTAGCACATGAATTCTAGCGATATTTAGTAAACTTGAGCCTTTTAATGTGATGTTCTAGAGATGTGGCCATAATCTAGCGATGTTTGGCGTCTATGCACTATCTAACGGACTTGATCTGGTAACCCTGACTCCGTGTGGCCCGGATTACGGAAGCTAACTCCGATCCAGTGACAAAACCGATCTCCCAAGATCTTCTCCTTTAAGGGGGGATGGGCAGGTTTTCTGGACCACTTTCTCCCTCATGTTTAGCCTCATTAGTTTTGAGATGTTAAGATGTTTGCCCCATTAGTTAGTTAGCTCTCCCTCTCTCTTTGGCTAGTATCCATTCGGCCCCATTCAGCCAACTATCTTAAGACGTTTACCCCCATCCAGGTGTCGATTTATTCCTGGCGAGCGATAGCGAGCCAGCATTGTATGGAGATATCCGGCTTTGCCGGAGAAATTTTTCTATCGAAAAATGTACTAATTTAGCTTGCTGTCAAAAATAATATATATATGCTGGCTCGCTACCACTCGCCAGGTAAATATTGACACCTGGATGGGGGTAAACGTCTTAAAATAGTAGGCTGAATGGGGCCGAATGGATACAAGCCAAAGAGAGAGGGAGAGAAAGAAAAAAAAATAGGTGGGCGCCTTTAAGTGCCTTTTATAAGTTTCGTAGTGGTAACAGTGATTTTAGTGAGGGTCTAGACCCAGATATAACAAGGATCTCAGTAATAATAATAATAATAATAATAATAATAATAATAATAATAATAATAATAATAATAATAATAATAATAATAATAACAACAACTACCTATAAATAAATAATGTCCATCCAGGCTAATTCCCTTCAAGCTAAATTTGCAGATATGGAAGTCTGGGAAGGCGTTTTGGTCAGCCTCGGGGACAAACTAAACTACCGGTACCTAAAATATATTAAAATAAAGTAAATAAAGTAAATAAAGTACCGGTAAAATAAAGAAAATAACAAGCAAAATCGTCATTAATAATTAACCCGTTCAGTACCGGTGCCGTCCTTTCCACTTTATTCTGGCTAATATTAGACGATTTCATTCAGTTTAAAAGGGCCTCCAACAATAAACAGGCTTCGAACTGTCTATCTTAACCCTTAATACTACCCCAGATCCTTCTTAAACTGTATAAAATCATCTAAATATAGCCAGATTATAAATAGAAAGACGTCGCTGGTACAGAAGGGGTTACACTCCACAGAATCAACTAAATATTGCAATAATAAAATATAAACGACGTCTCTGGTACAATAGGGGTTGTTGTTGTTGTTGTTGTTGTCGTTCCTTAAGCTGCTTGGCCGAACAGCCCCAAGTCCCTAAGGAAGGCCATGGCCACGGTCGGGCTTTCCCAGAGAGTTCTCAAGGAGTGTACATTGTGTTGTTGGCGTAAGTGGTTGTGTGAAATGCAGTCTTCTATGATGTGTTTAATGGTATGGGGTGCTGTGTTACATCCCAGGCAGGTGTCGTCGACGGAGATATCCAGTCTCTTCTGATAGCTCAGAAGAGCTGGATGGTGCCCACATCTCAGTCTGGCCAGGTGGACTCTGTCCTCGCGAGGAAGGGAGGATTCAGAAGGATAGATTTCGGGAGGTCGTGCCTGCAGCTACATATTGTCTATGAGTGATTGCATGGAACGGCGAGAGATATGAGTACGGTATGGATGTACTTCTGGAAGCTGGTTTGGGGTGGGCAGGGAGGGAGAGGGACAATAGGGGTTAACCCATTCAGTACTAGGGACGTCCTTTTCATCATATTCTGGCAACTATTAGACATTTTATTCAGCTTAGGAAGGACCTCTAGCAATAATAAGGCTTCAAAATATCTCAACCAACCCTTTTAACTACCTCAGATTCTTCCTAAGCTGCATAATATCGTCTAACTATAGCTAGAATAAAATATAAAAGACGTCACCGGGACAACAGAGGTTAATAAGAAATACCACAAGCTACACCGCCTTCAGGTCGAGTTTAACACCGTAAGTATCACTCGCAAGTCGGATGTAAAGAGTATTATATTTGTAATCATAAAGGGAAGAGTATTTGCAAAGCATTCTACGGCCGATGACCAAGTCGGTTTGGCCTTCACCATCATAATAGGTGATTAAATGTTCGAAATGCTTACCCTTTTTTATTTCAAACCTGAATTTTTCGGGGATCTCTATCTCGGCCGCTTCTAACCTCTCAGAACAACTAGGCAACACACAAAGCCCAGGCCCCATCCCCGAGTCCAAGAGAACGTCAAAGTTTTTTTTACCAATGAGGCGCCTCTCTTTACCCATTAATCTTCCTTTCAGTATCGGAAATTTCTTAGGGCTCTGTTTAATGGTAAACTTTTGGCGGCGTAGTGGCCTATTAAACGCGTGCAGAGATTTGAAGTAGAGCCTTGGGGAAGCGTAAGAGAAGTGCTGGACGGCGTTTAAGCGAGCGAGAGTCGGACGGCCAATAATATCACTATCCGGTACGTCCGGATCCGAGCTCTTCATTAAATTAATTTCCATGTAAAATGTCTGCCCATTTTTGAGACAGACTTTTACATTGGGGAATTTTAACCCAATACAGGATATTGATCCATCCCAACATTCAATTGTATACTTTACTCTTCTGTAGGGATATTTGTCCTTAAGTCCTAGGAGCTTTGCAGTTTTCATTGAAACTAAATTCATGGTAGAGCCTGAGTCAAGCAGGAAATCTACACGATGCTTGTTTATGTTAACTGGCAATGTAGTCAGGCTCTTAAGGTCAACCAGGTTGGTGATATCTATTGGGCAGAGATCTACTGCCGAATGATTGGACAATTTCAACCGATTATCGCGGGTTACTTTCTTAGGTTTGGGCGTTATATGGAAACGCAACCCTTGACCATGTTGCTCACCCAACCCAACCAACTCACCAACACTCGCACGGCAGCCGATGTTTAGTTTTCTGTCCGTTGCTTTAGACGCCCGTTGCTCTCCCTTCTTCCACTCTCTCCTTTCCAGCATTTTCCTATCCATAATCTTGACCCTTTCTTCTGCCCGCTTCTTAGCCCTAGCATCCCGTCGTAGTACATCTAGATTTACGTCCATTTTACAGTTGTTGTCGAAATTAAGCCTATATGTTACTCCAGCAATCTTCCGGGAGTTGCGGTCAACCAATGAGCACATGAATGATAACGTATTTACTTTAAAATGAGCAAAATACCGAGAGAAAGTCTATTTACTATGTTCTCTCACTGATGTCTGCACAGGAAGTGTGTTGTGTGTCGATTCAAAACCTTAGTGAGGATATGCCAATATTGTGTTATTTTACCCACGCCGATATTAGTGGTGAGGGAAGAAATCCACTTCAATAAATATTATCAAGTTATCTATAGCACCATACTAGTGGTGTGTGTGTATATAGATAATTTGTAATGTCGATAAAGTAGCGAATTTAGCGAGCGCCTATATTATATTAAAGTTACTCCTAATATTCGTTTGGTTTTCTCGGAAACGTTATCAAAGAAAATAGATTAATAATATTGGATAATATTGGGCAAACTATTATATTTTTTCGTAACATAATATTTAAGAAAATTATGTATTTAATCAGTAACCAAATAAACTTCCAACTTTTTTAAAGGATATATGATTTGATATATATAACCAAGTGCTAAATAAATCAGGTATTGCCTTACTATAGTCCGTTCATTCTAGGTTGGGCAGAAATCCTAACCTCTAACCTCTCATAACTCAAAAACGACTATAGTAATCAAGCTAATATTTCTACCATTTAGGAAGGGCTAGCCAAGGAATAGCTGTGAACATTTCCTGCCCATTTGCTCCAGCCCTTTTTTAGTTACAGAGGTTAGGAGTCACAATGTTTGGGCTACATATAATTAATTAATGGACTACAGAAGACAATGCCTCTGTCGGTACAGAAGGGGTTAAGGGGAGAAACTTATTTGCTTATTTATCTTTGCATTATATATTATATTTATTTTCCTCCATAGACCTCCATTAAGTCTACAAAATGGTGACCGGTCAACTCAACCAGTAGACCATTTCAACCAGTAGCTCTCAACCAGTACCAAATCAACCAATACGGTTCGGTTCGGTTAGGTTAGGTTAGGTTAGGTTAGTACTATGCTCGCCAGGAAAATAGTCAGCAGCTAAATGGCACGAAAGGTCTTAAAATCACCAAACTAATGGGCCAAATATCTCAAAATCTAAAAACTAGTGGGGCTAAGAAAGATAGACTCGGTAGAACCCAAACCATGCCAGAAGGAAAAGTAGGATCGTAAAAGAGTAATGAGACAGTAATGAGAGAGAGAGAGAGAGAGAGAGAGAGAGAGAGAGAGAGAGAGAGAGAGAGAGAGAGAGAGAGAGAGAGAGAGAGAGAGAGAGAGAGAGAGAGAGAGAGAGAGAGAGAGAGAGAGAGAGAGAGAGAGAGAGAGAGAGAGAGAGAGAGAGAGAGAGAGAGAGAGAGAGAGAGAGAGAGAGAGAGAGAGAGAGAGAGAGAGAGAGAGAGAGAGAGAGAGAGAAATAATACACACACACACACGCATATATATATACATATATATACATACACACAGACACAGACCTACAGGATAGCAAGCTGTAATTTGGATCCGTTGATTTACCTGAGGAATTTTCAGACCACATAATTATTGATCAATTCTATACTATCTGATCCGACGTCTTGGGGTTATTAGGTATTATATATTTAATTATTTTAACCCCTTCAGTACCTGCGACGTCCTTTTCATTATATTCTGGCAACTATTAGACGATTGCATTCAGTTTAAAAAAGGCCTCAGGCAATTTGCAGGCTTCGAACTATCTCACTTACCCCTTTTTACTACCACAGATCCTTCACAAACTGCAAAGAATCGTATACATATAGCTAGAATAAATCTAAATAGACGTCGTCGGTACAGAAAGGGTTAAGGATTTTGCGTAATTTTGCCAATGTATTTCAGTTTGTCCCCTAGGCTAACAAAAATGGCTTCCCACACTTCCTTCTAAAACAAATTAGCTTAGGAAGGACGTCTACCAATGAAAAGTCTACAAACTATCTCAATTCATCCTTTTAGCTACCTCATATCCTTCCTAAGCTTCATAAATTCGTCTAAATGTACCTGAAATCAAATAGAAAAGACGTCGCCGGTACAGAAGGGGTTAAGGGGGAATGGTTTTATTCTGGCTCCCCTTCTCCCTCATGTTTAACATATTAGTTTTGAGAATTTAAGAATTTCGCTTAATTAGTTTGTTAATTCTAAGACCTTTCGCCCCCGTTTATTTGTCAATATTAAGACCTTTCGTGACATTTAGGTGTCGATATTTTCCTGGCGAGCAATAGCAAGCCTGTAATTATAGAAGGAGTCGGCCTTTGGCCGAGAAATTTTTCTACCGAAAAATGTATAAATTTAGCTTGATACACACATAGACCAAAAAACAAGCACTACCCCCATAAGGGGGGATGGGTGTTTTTTTCTTGCCCCCCTTCTCCCTCATGTTAGCATATTAGTTTTGAGATTTTAGTAAGTAAGTTCCATTAGCTTGGCGATGTTGAGACCTTTAATTTAATTTAAATTTATGATCGTTCAAGCCAGCACGTGTGGTTCTGGCCACACAGACCTTGCCATCCTAGCGAGGTGGTCAGGACTTAATTCTATAGGTAGCGAAAGCGAACTTGACAATAATCTTGATCCCTGACCTCTCTGTAACTCAAAAGGGCCTAAAGCAAACTGGCTGTAAATATCCACACCTATTTCCTGGTGGACTCTTCCCAAATGATAGAAACGGCAGCCCGATTGCTTTCATTAATTTAGAGTTATAAGAAGTTAAGGGGTCAAAATTATTGTCAAGTTCGCTGGCCCTACAGTACCTATAGTAGGGATAGCAAACCTTATAGTAAGAGAAAGTGGAAGGAAAGGATAGTAATGAAGAAGGCTCTCTCCCCACCCTCCGTCTCTCCTGTAATAGCCGTACATGAAGACAGCTATAAGTGAACCTAGCAGGGGCTGGAAACTGCCTGATGGAAAGTATAGAATACTTAAGAGATGGAGAGGAAATGTCATGCAGTCCTACCCCTATAATAATGTCATGCAGTCCTACCCCTATAATAATGTCATGCAGTCCTACCCCTATAATAATGTCATGCAGTCCTACCCCTATAATAATGTCATGCAGTCCTACCCCTATAATAATGTCATGCAGTCCTACCCCTATAATAATGTCATGCAGTCCTACCCCTATAATAATGTCATGCAGTCCTACCCCTATAATAATGTCATGCAGTCCTACCCCTATAATAATGTCATGCAGTCCTACCCCTATAATAATGTCATGCAGTCCTACCCCTATAATAATGTCATGCAGTCCTACCCCTATAATAATGTCATGCAGTCCTACCCCTATAATAATATCATGCAGTCCTACCCCTATAATAATGTCATGCAGTCCTACCCCTATAATAATATCATGCAGTCCTACCCCTATAATAATGTCATGCAGTCCTACCCCTATAATAATGTCATGCAGTCCTACCCCTATAATAATGTCATGCAGTCCTACCCCTATAATAATGTCATGCAGTCCTACCCCTATAATAATGTCATGCAGTCCTACCCCTATAATAATGTCATGCAGTCCTACCCCTATAATAATGTCATGCAGTCCTACCCCTATAATAATATCATGCAGTCCTACCCCTATAATAATGTCATGCAGTCCTACCCCTATAATAATGTCATGCAGTCCTACCCCTATAATAATGTCATGCAGTCCTACCCCTATAATAATGTCATGCAGTCCTACCCCTATAATAATGTCATGCAGTCCTACCCCTATAATAATATCATGCAGTCCTACCCCTATAATAATGTCATGCAGTCCTACCCCTATAATAATATCATGCAGTCCTACCCCTATAATAATGTCATGCAGTCCTACCCCTATAATAATGTCATGCAGTCCTACCCCTATAATAATGTCATGCAGTCCTACCCCTATAATAATGTCATGCAGTCCTACCCCTATAATATCATGCAGTCCTACCCCTATAATAATGTCATGCAGTCCTACCCCTATAATAATATATATACACAATTTGTGTTTCCTTAGCTCTCTTAAGCTTGCCAGATAATTCTATCATTCTATCATTCTATCATTCTATCATGAGAGAGAGAGAGAGAGAGAGAGAGAGAGAGAGAGAGAGAGAGAGAGAGAGAGAGAGAGAGAGAGAGAGAGAGAGAGAGAGAGAGTATGACATAAACCAAGGTGTCCTGTTAAGTGTAGGTATCGCTACGAGTGTCAACATACCGTACCTAAACACTGATTATTATACCTGAGAGAGAAATGGGGCGAAAGGACTTAATATTGACAAAGAAATGGGTCGAAATTACTTAAAACCGACAAAGTAATGGATCAAACACCTTCCCCAGTTTATTGACCTGTTGTACTCAGCTCCCAGTAATGCTCCCAGGTGATTCATTCCTATATTTGTATGTGTCATCATTTAAAGAGCGCATGTCGCAATGTGTGTGTGTGTGTGTGTGTGTGTGTGTGTGTGTGTGTGTGTGTGTGTGTGTGTGTGTGTGTGTGTGTGTCACCCTTTATCCCTTCATCATACAAGCGTCCATCATCCATCATTAGGGCCATGTTATTAAGAAGCTATTAAGGGGACATGGGCCAGTATTCTGGACCACTTTCTCCCTTATGTTTAGCCCCACTAGTTTTCAGATGTTAAGATGTTTGCCCCATTAGTTAGTCGATTTTAAGACCTTTCGCCCATTTCTTCGTCAATATTTAGACCTTTCGTGCTATTTAGGTGTCAATTTTTTCCCTGGCGAACGATAGTGAACCTGTAATGTTGGAAGAACCGGCCTTCGGCCTTCGGCCGGGACATTTTTATACCGAAACATGTACAAATTAATCTAGAAGGGGGATCTAATGGATGTTTTTTATTAATTTGATGGAGGTCTAGGGAGGAAACTAGAAAAATAATGAATATATGCAAAAATCGCCCAAAACGTGAACCATCCCCCTTTAACCCCTTCTGTGCCGGTAACATCTTAGTAATATTTATATGCAATAATCCTTGATGAATGTGAGGGGGGAATAAAATTAAGTTATTCATTTACAAACACAGTCGCGGGTTTGAAGCAAGATATTTGTCTATGCGACGTTTGAAAGAATCAACGGTGCTGCAGTTCATTGCTCAATAGGTGGCGTTCTGAGAGTGAGGGTCCGAGTCTTGGAGATGAGACAGTGAAGCACTGGAGCGAGGCAGCTTCAGAGATGGAGCTTCTTCGAGCCGTGAGTGAGCAACTAAGCCCCATGCATCCTGCGAAGGCAAGATGGCAGGGGCTGGATACAGCTGAAAGTGCTTCACATGTATTACCATGTGAAGCACATGTATATTTGGGTGAAATTTGTAGAGCTACGACGCAAAGCCAAAAAGTTAATTAAGCAAAGTAAAAAGACCTTAGAGTTACATATTGCGAATCAAAGTAAAACAAACCCGAAAGAATTCTATAGTTATATCAGAAAGAAAAAAGTAGTTACTTCAACTGTTGGACCGTTAGTCGATGAAAAAGGAGAATACACCAAAGACGAAGTACAAATGAGTAATGCCCTCAATACCTTCTTTGCATCAGTTTTTACAACAGAAGACCTCAGTGATATCCCTACACCATCGCCGATTCAGATTGATAATTCAGATGTTCTAAGCAATATCACCGTTACAGAGAGAAGTATTGAATTGTTTAGATAAACTCAAGGTAAATAAAACGCCAGGACCTGATACAATCTCGCCTAGAGTTCTAAAGGAAGCTAAGAATGAGCTCTCCAAACCACTGACATTACTATTCAATAAATCCTTGCAGTCTGGAACTATGCCTGATCAGTGGAAGCTAGCCAACGTAACACCGATATTCAAAAAAGGCAGCAAACCCCTACCCAGTAACTATCGTCCAATTAGCTTAACCTCAGTTGTATGTAAAATGCTAGAAACGGTCATACGAGACAGACTCGTAAATCACTTGGAGGAAAATAACATACTTAAAGATACTCAACACGGCTTTCGTAAAAAACGTTCCTGTTTAACAAACCTCTTAGACTTCTTCCACGATATCCTCAACCTCTACGATGAGTAAAGCTGTAGATATTATATACCTTGATTTTCAAAAGGCCTTTGACAAAGTTCCCCACAAACGTTTACTGCTAAAACTAAAAGCGCATGGAATACAAGACGGTGTGTTGAAATGGATAGAAAATTGGCTCAGCAACAGAAAGCAAAGGGTAGTCATAAACGGTAAGGCATCTAAATGGACCAATGTAAGTAGCGGGGTACCCCAGGGATCGGTACTAGGACCAATTCTCTTTCTAATTTACATCAACGACATAGATGAGGGTCTCACCTGCACAATCTCAAAATTTGCTGACGATACAAAAATTGCAAATAGCGTACTCTCAAAAGAACAAGTTGACGATATGCAACACAATCTAGATAAATTGTCATGTTGGGCCCAAATTTGGCAAATGAGTTTCAATGCGGATAAATGTAAAGTACTACATGTCGGATACCTAAATGAGAAAGCAAACTATTCGATGAATGGCACTCAGCTTAAGAATGTAAACAGAGAAACTGATCTGGGAGTAACAATATCGAGTAACCTAAAACCGAGTCAACAATGTTCAGAAGTTGTTAAGAAGGCAAACAAAATAATTGGCTTTATAGGCAGGTCATTTGAGCATAAATCCAAAGAAGTTATCCTAACCCTTTACAATTCCTTAGTCCGCCCTCTTCTGGAATACTGCGTTCAATCCTGGTGCCCTTATTACCAAAAGATATAAACAAGCTAGAACGAGTTCAACGTAGAGTTACCAAAATGATACCTAGCCTAAAGAACAAACCATACGAAGAGCGTCTTAGAGAATTAAATCTATTTCCTTTAACCCAGCGCAGATTAAGAGGCGACTTAATTCAAGTGTTCAAAATCATCAAAGGCATCGACAATATGAACTGTAGTAAGTACTTCACTATCGACCAATCTAATTACACGCGGGGAAACGGTTGCAAAATTATTGGTAAATCTTTTAACTCGCACGAATCTAAGAATTTCTTCTTCAATCGAGTTGTCAACTTGTGGAATGGGCTTCCCCGAGACGTTATAGACTGCAGCACCGTTGATTCATTTAAATTCCGCCTAGACAAATATCTCGCATCAAACCCGCGACTGACTGCGTTTGTAAATGAATAACTTTATCCTCCCCTCAGTTACTAACCCATATGTCCCCTACTAACTTCCTAGTCCTGCCACGTTAGTGGCAGGGCAGTAGTTTCCTTTCCAATGTTCCCTTACCCACTCTAAACCACTGTTTGGACACTTGATCCTCAGTGTTTTGGAGGACAAGCAACCTAGAAGGGTCACTAGATCTGTTGTTGCTTGATTTCCTTTGTACTCCTTTGTACTCCCTACACTGGAACGAGACCTCACGGGCTTCACTGTTTAATGTATAATGGTTGAATGTACAGGCTCTCAGCCTATGCCCCAGAGAGAGTAGGCTAATTGGAATATAGAAAAACAAAAAATCTATAACGTCTCGGGGAAGCCCATTCCACAAGTTGACAACTCGATTAAAGAAGACATTCTTAGATTCGTGCGAGTTAAAAGATAATTATGTCTTACAGTAAATTATATAATATTCCATTGAATTAAAATGTATATTCATTCTAAATACAGTAGAACTTCTAATAACAAAAATTCTGGCACAAGGTTTTCAAAAGTGTTTTATGTGTACATTAAAGACACTGTTTACGTACCGGTATGCTAATACACTTCTTATCTTTAGAATAAAGTTATATAACACGTTTATATAACATGCTCTTCATGTGTACATGTATGTACGCATGTACTGTATGTATATACTGAATGTATAGATATACAAAATATAATCATTATATTCGTATATAATGAAGGGTAAAAAGATATAATAAGACCACCAATTAGGATTTTAGCTAGTGTGTGTGTGTGTGTGAAGCCAGTCAGATGAGAAGTGTGTGTGTGTGTGTATGTGTGTGTGTGGTTAGTCAGTCAGATGAGAACTTGAGAAGTGTATGTACGTATGTAAACGGCAGGAACAAAAAATCAACTCCGGGTTTTAGCAGGGGTACTAATGTGTTATGGCAGGAGGTGTATAGGCCACGTCCCATACAGTACGTCAAGACACGACAACGGCCGATGTTAGCCGATTTAACAACTTTTTGCCGAATCGAATCTACACGTTTGACACAGGCTCGCCAGACAAGGACAGCCGCACGTCACTCACACGTCAGTCACACGTCACTTACGACACATTTATGTCTGCCACACGTTAACTCGTGACTCTATTACGATGTCAGTACGACACACACGTCCGCGCAACACGTTCACAGTACGCTAAGTTGGATGTTGTTAGGATGTTAGCCGTCTGCCAGACGAGCAGCATATGTGCTGCGCAAGTGTGTCGCACGATACATGATACATACGTGTGTCACCCGACAGGGTTGACTCCTACGACAGAAGCACGACCAAGTACCCAACCCTATATAAAGGTCGGGGGCCGTAGACCCCCACACAGTCTACCCATAGGTGGGCACTAACGCGATAAAGTAACGCGATAATGTAACGCGTTAACGATTTCGGGTTAACGTTTATCGGATATTTTTTTTCCAGCTTTAACGAATTAACGGTAACGTCGATACTTTTTGTTCCAAAATAGCGATAATCGTTAATTAACCCGCTGAGTGCCAGGGACGCATATACTGTACGTCCTCGCAGAAAAAAAATCGTAGCAGCGAAACGACTGCACCTATGGCTTTCATATTTTTACCACATGTACCTTACCCTTTAGGCTACCCACCACAAAAATTACAAATCCCTCCTCCCACCCACTCGCTGACTGTCGGTCCCGTCAGAAGGAAAAAAAAGGAAAATCTGTGGCGGCGAAACGACTGCACCAATCGGTTCCATATTTGTGTGACAAGTCCCTTACCCTTCTGCCTTCCCCCCACCACACCCCCAACCGCCTCCCACCACCCACTTCTAGCGTATCTGTACGAAGAAAAGGAAAAAACGGAAAATCCGTGGTGGCGAAACTACCTCACCAATCGGCTTCATATGTGTAACACAAGTCAATTACCCTTCTACCTTCCCCCCACCAACCCCAAAACCACCCTCCCACCCATACATTCCGATACCATAAAAGTCTCTGTAGTCTATAGTGTCTTTTCAGCTACTTTCGGGACCATCGGGGACCTGATTTCTGGCGAGGGGAGTGTTTTTGTTTTACCATTATCCTTCCTTTCTCTCCCAACTTGATAGATTTAGCCAAAAAAAAAAAAAAATCTGGCACTGGCAGAAGCACACCGTCAACATTGGCTGGCACTCAGCGGGTTAATTGCCAAACAGGCAGAAATCCGCAGAATAGTCAATAAATAGGTAAACTAAAAGCCGAACCGAACCCTCGTAATGTCAGTTTTTTTGTTTTCTAATAAAATAATGATAGCATTGCTGCATTTAAGATTTGTTATTTAAAATATGATAAATATCCATATCTTCGATAAATAACGATACTAACGAAGTAACGATATCGTTATCGAAAGGATCGGATTTAGCTATTTAACGATTTTACGATATAACGGTAACGAGCGATAAATGTATCGCCGGTTAACGGTTACCGGTTAACGAAGTTAAGGTTTTCGTTAACGAAATAACGGTTAACGAAATTAAGGTTTTTGGTTATCGTGCCCACCTATGAGTCTACCACATCAAAGGTGCCGCCTAGACACCTGACACCTGGCCACGGACTTCACTCAGTACAGTCACTATTCATAGAACTGTTTATATCACACTATATATAATATATATATATATATATATATACAGTCTATAATATAATATATATTATATAATATATAATACAAATAAAATAAAATATAGAATTAATATAAAATTATAATAATAATAGTAAATATAAAAATAATTAATAATAAAACTATATATATATATATATATATATATATATATACAATATATAATATAGTATATAATTTAAATAAGATTAATAATACACAACTAAGTGAATAATCAAAGACCAATATATATATATATATATATATATATATATATATAAATATATACTGTGTATATATATATATATATATATATATATATATATTATATATATATATATATATATATATATATAATATAATATAATATAATAATATAATATATAATTAATATATAATAATAAGAAAATTTAAAACCAATAATAATAAAACACTTTAACTCACCTGTTATGCCCAGGTCAAAAACGATTGCTGCACGTCCGAAAACCGATCGACATACGTCAGCAACACGTCCAAAATTTAACGGGTTTTTTTGCCGACCATCGAAAACAGTCGGCTGAAAAATAGAGTATACACTAATTATTGGCCGACTTCACGGACCTGTCGGCGGGCACCCCGTCCAGTTCCAGATCAACTCGAGTAGAACCGATTGATTTACACGACTTTACTCGATCACATACGATTTAGCAAAAATTCAAATATTTTGAAAAGATCGGCTCTTGTCGGGTCTTTACGTACTGTATGGGACGCCCCCCGCTTAAGGGGTACTGAACCAACACATACATACATATATACACACACACAATTATACAACACACACACAATTATACACACACACACACACACACAGCCCGTAGCCTAGTAGGTAGAGCTCTCGTCTCACACACGAGGGGTCGGGGGTTCAATCCCCGGCCGGGCGGAGACAAATTGGGCTTGTCTCCTTTCATGTGTTAGCCTCAGTTCACCTAGCTGTAAATAGGTACCTGGAATAAGTGGACGACGTTGTGACGTCCCATCTGGGGTTGGCAAAAAATTGGTACAAGGCGAGATGGGTATCATATGGTTCACCTAAGCTGATGGCTACCTAAGCCTTCGGGCGAGACGGTACCGTCTATAGTGAGAATGGTACCATACAGATCCATCCTAAGCCTTCGCTTCCGATGTCGCCAATTGGCTAAAAATACAGACTACACACACATCCACAGCCATTCCAACAGTACATCAAACACTTAACATGCATTTCACGCAATACATTCCCAGTTAAGGAGGCGCAATAATAATGAGCTTAGCTCGCATTGCGTGGATTCCCCTTGACGAACAAGTAACTGAGTAACACCTAAAATACTATTCACTTTTATTATTCACTTTTAAGAGGAGATGGGTCGTTTTTCTGGCCCCCATTCTTCCTCATGTTTAGCCCCATTCGTTTTCAGATTTAACGACGTTCGGCATATTAGTTTGGCGATTTTAAGACCTTTCACCCCATTTATTTGTCAATATTAAGACGCTTCGTGTCATTTACGTGTCGATTTTTTTCCTGGTGAGCGATAGCGAATTTATCTATAAGGAGGATCTGGGGGGGGGGGGGATGCTTGATCGAGGTCTAGGGCGGAAAATTAAAATATAATAAAGAGGCACATAAATGAGGGGAGGTGTGGTGGAGTGGTCTTGCTACTGGACTGGTAATCCAATGGACCCAGGTTCGAATCCCGATATGTCAATGGTTAGAAAATATTATTGGGATGGAAATTGTGCTGTACCTAGTATCAGTGCATTACCACAAGCCCACCGAAACGCCAAATAAATACCCTCATTGTTCCCTGATTAAATAGCACTGTATAAATATGCCCATATTCAAAATATGCAACAGGGGTGCAATGCCTAGTGATTTCATTGCTCAATAGGTGGCGTTCTGAGATTGAGGGTCCGAGTTTAGGGGATGAGACAGTGAAGCACTGGAGCGAGGCAGCTTCAGAGATGAGGCTGCTTCGAGCCGTGAGTGGGCAACTAAGCCCCATGCATCCTGCGAAGGCAAGATGGCAGGGGCTGGATGCAGCTAAAAGTGCTTCTGATGTATCACCCCCTAGAGTGAAACGAGACCTCACGGGCTTCACCGTTCAATGTCTAACGGTTGAATGCACAGGTTCACAGCCTATGCCCGAGAGGGAGTAGTTGGATTATTAAAAAAAAAAAAAAAAAAAAAAAAAAAAAAAAAAAAGACGCCCACCCCCCCCCCCTTTATTACATTTATGGAATGGACTACCTAGCAATGTTATTAAATGTTGTTCAATCGTTCAAAAATATAATACTAAGCTATACCTTCACATCCCGTTGCATCACACAAGACCTATTATTTAGTACTCCAAATAGTCATAATAAATAATTAACCTGTGCTTCCTGCTAACGGCACATCCCTGTTCTTAGGATGTGACGCGGTGAGAAGCAAGCAATTTTAAACTTCTCAGGAAATAATTTCAAGATATTACAAGGAAAATATAGCATCTTAAAGAGGTTGTAATCCACTTCAGAGAAATATTTGTATTACAAAAAGGATATATAGAGTAGTACTAGTGTGTGCAAAATGCTTTTATTAACTGTAGATTTAAATTGGATATTAGGCTAATTAGTTTTTTATCTTGTGAAAATATTTGCTATCATATCAAAGGTTTTAGCACTAAAATAACATCCATTACATTTTGTTGTGTTCCAAATAGCCTATTGATATCATAATCGCCAAATTACAATAAAACATAACATTGACAAAACATTTTGTCAACGTTGAATCATGAAGCTGTAGCTATAACATGTTAATAGTAAAGTTGAAGAGTGTGTGTGTGTGTGTGTGTGTGTGTAAAATATGGTTGTATTAACAGTGATACAGATGGCCACAGTTCCCTACACACGCCCAACATTACACCAGTCTCTGCCATGGTGTGTGTGTGTGCATGTGTTTCCTTGGTGTGGTACCACACACACACACACACAATTTAAGGGAGGAATGGTTGTTTTCTCAGCCCCCCTTCTCCCTCATGTTTAGCCCCATTAGTTTTCAAATTATACGACGCTCGGTTCATTAGTTTGGCGATTTTAAGAACTTTCACCCAATTTCTTTGTCAATATTAAGACCTTTTTCATGACAATTAGATGTCGATTTTTTCCTGGCGATCGATGGCGTCATTTTCATCATATTCTGGTTTACCATTAGATGATTTTTTTAAATTTATAATCTACCTCTACGACTTAAAGGGGAAAATACAGCAGTACTCAGAACTCTGGCACATACCCCATTACTGGGGGTGGCCGATTCGAGACAGGGTCCGAACAGAAACATTTAACATTCCAATTATTAGGGTCTGGGACCACTTTCACATTCCCTCGCCCCTTTCTGTCTCGTCGAGTAGGATAATTTTACAAGGGGAAGAGGATTCCTAGCCTCCTGCCCTCTTAATAGCATAGCATAGATCAACTGCTTAATAATAAAAGCAATTATGTGTGGAGGTATGGTTACACTGTTGCCTACAGTATAGTGACTGTGGTTGTGGTGGTGGTGGTGGTGGTGGCTGTGGTAGAATGTTTGGCTCCGGTGGTGGTCATTTTGGCGGCCTGTATTCAGTAACTCCGCCACCACCACCACCTCTACAACTCCAAGGCAGCAGAGCCACTGGGATCATTCATCAGTTGGTTGGCCGCCCACGCCCTCACACACCACCAGTTGTATCTCCACCACCAACAACAACAACACCACCACCACCACCACCACCAACAACAACAACAACAACACCACCAACTGTATCTCCACCACCACCAACAACAACAACACCAGCTGTATCTCCACCACCACCAGTTGTATCTCCAACACCAGCAGCACCATCAGCCAGCATCGCCTGTGTGTGTGTTTGTGTGTACAGGCCCCATCGGGATTATGGTCATGGAGGTGGTGTCCATGGACTTCGAGGTTTTCGGGAAAGTCCAGGGTGAGCACTGAAGGACATGTTGTTGTTGTTGTTGTTGTTCCCCAAACTGTCTGGCCAAACAGTCACTCTCCAACACCCCTTCTCCCCTCGCAACACTCTTCGGAGTGTGAAGGCTTATCTTTCAATACCTTCACCTGACCTGACCTTACCTGAGTCCCGAGTCCAGTAGACCGAAGCCGCTCCAGATGCTCGGGCCCCCGAAGGGGCCAGGGTGAGATGGGATCTGTCTCTGAGAGGGCAGCGGGGGAGGGGATCATCAGCCCAAGGGCTTGCACCACTGGGCCAATACCCCCACCGTCCGCAGCCCCCCCTTGCAATGCCACCCAATTAGGCGATCTCGCCAGCACCTAGAAGGAACAGTAGTACAGGAAAAGAGACAGACATAAATGGCTAAGGTTGGGTAGAGGATGCCATACCTCACTCTGTATAGGACCAGCCCTCACCCATGAAGGACATGTTGTAGGACTCTCTACAGCCGTTATCACACCAGTGCTTCTTAATTCAACTTTGATCAGCAACTCCGGGCTATAGTCCATTCATTATAGCTAGGCCAGAAATCGTGAACCCGAACCTATTCAACTCCAAAAGGGCTAGAGCAAATGGGCTGTAAATTTCCACACCTATTTCCTGGCTGACCCTTCCCAAATGGTAGAAATATTAGCTCGATTACTCTACTCGTTTGTGAGTTATAGAGGTTAGTTTGGGTTTACTTAATAACAATAGGCTCAGTAAAACTCATTATAGGTGTCAAATATTAATATATATCAGGAAGAACGTCATGTTTAATCACAATCATCACAGCCTCTGGTTATTTGGAATCTGACTGCCAGAGGTCACGAGTGCTTACAGTCTCAGGAGTAAGAGGTCTGAACAATGCTTCAGTAGTTCACAGCTTAAGTCCTTCTACAGTATCGCTTAAAATCCGTGCCCAACCTTCACAATTGCAACTTTACTAAACTTTGCTCAATATGATGACCAAAGCTTGACCCAAAAAAAAAAAATATATATATATATATATATATATATATATATATATATATATATATATATATATATATATATATATATATATATATATATACCTGTATATATATATATATATATATATATATATATATATACTGTGTATATAGGCCTATATAGGCCTATATAAATATTTTGTATTTATTTTTCTATGTGGATTAGGGAGACAAAAGGCAAAACTACCTGTGACAAGTGCCTCCCCCAGAGTTAAAAGAGTGACAGGGCCAAAATCAAGGAATGTTCGAGCCAAAACATCTGGACACACGGAGTTGGAAACTATTTAAGTCATAGGATGAGAGAATGATGGATTCAGGGAGAGAGTTCCAGAGCTCAGCTGTTGATTGGGAGATTGGGAGTATCGTTTCACTCTTGAGTTGGAGAGTTGTAGAGAGTAGGGGTGGGATTGTGTTGCAAGACGTAGAGGAGGTGGTATGCACTGAGAGAACTCTGAGGAACACTGATTATTGTAGTAGCGATAGAATAGAGAGAGAGATGCAACATTCTGGCGAAGAGAGATTGCAGAGAGTTTGTGAGTGGGCGGGAGTTAAAGATACGAAAGGCTTTCCTTTCTACTTTGTCCAGGAGTGCTGTGTGGGAGGATCCTCCCCAAACATGTGAACAATACTCAATACAAGGACGCACTGTGCCCCTGTACAGAGCAAGAAGCTGTGCAGGGGTAAAGAACCCCTTGAGGCGGTTGAGCACATTTAGTTTCTGGGAGGCCACCTTAGCAAGACTGGTAATATGGTCCTTCCAAGAGAGAGCAGAAGAAAAGGAGACACCGAGAATACTGAGAAAAGATGGAGTTGATTTTTGTATTGTTGAAGTATAAGGGATAGTCCTCTGGGAGTTCACGACGGGCAGTAAGATGGAGAAATTGGGTTTTGGAAGCATTAAAGGTAACAAGGTTTTCTCTGCCCCAATTGGAAATGGTAGTGAGATAAGAAGATAAGTGTTGTATGGCTTAATTACGTTTGTTTTTGAGGGATTGCTTGCTGGGGCGTTCTGGAAAACTAATTGAATAGTGTAAGGTGGAGCTATCCGCATATGAAAAAAAAAAAAAAAAAAAAATATATATATATATATATATATATGGTATATATATAATAGCTAGGGCTAGGATTCGAACCTATGCAGGCAGTAGGTCTGTCACCATTACCACTATGGAGGTTAAAACGTGGAATCTGGTACTTCTACCTGTGTTCCCTCCAACCTCAACTCGAGTGGGGGACAGTCTTTTTAATCGAAATCCGGCTGCCATAAGCATGAAAAGTTGTATATTTGATGGTGGGTTATATTTATATATTTTTTTTTTTTTTTTTTTTTTTTTTTATATATGTGAGTGAAGGAGACAAAAGGCAAAACTGCCTGTAACGAGTGCCTTCCCCAAAGTTGAAGGAGTGACAGGGCCAAAATCAAGGGATGTTAGAGCCAAAATGTCTGGACACACGGAGTTTGAAGCAATTTAAGTCATAGGAAGATAAAAGACTGATTCTGGGAGAGAGTTCCAGAGCTCAGCTGTTGAATAGAAGAAAGACTGAGAATAACGTTTCACTCTTGGGTTGGAGTTACACAGAGTAGGGGTGAGATAGTGTTGCAAGACGGGTACCATGTAGTAGTAATAATAATAATAATAATAATAATAATAATAATAATAATAATAATAATAATAATGTACAATCGGCCTAATAAGTGATGTCGTGGCACCAAGTACATTTTGATCAATAATTGGTATCAGCAATATCTAAAATTTATTTATTAATTTCAAGTGATATACGGTATACACACATGTTCCTACACTTACTCACCCTATTCAACATCTGACAGACCTTAATACAGCACAGAGCGAGACCAAAGGTAATGACAGCCGAGACGTGACTTATTTGGCCGACTGTACCTACATACTATGAAGCCAGCGGCAGCAGGATCCAAGTGGTAATGGTGCCAGGTCAGGTGATACTGGTGGTGTGAATGCCAAGGTTGAAAGTCACCCCACACCACCACTACACCACTACAAACATGAAAATAACACCTATATTAATCAAAGCAACATGAAAATATCACCACTACACCTCAAACCAACATAACATGACAATAACACTTCTAGAACTCAAAACAAAAATGACAATAACCTAACAAAAGACAAACCCTAAAAGCAGACGGTATTGCAGTAAAAGTCAGTACCGGTATCACATATCATCTGGCCTCTACCCTTCATTGGGGTCACACAATGTTAACTAAAAGTTAATGGTATCCTTTCAGGTACTCGATGAAGGGACTGGAGTCTCGTGGAAATCCATCATTCGTTCTCGAAATATTTTGCGAACAATATCACACACACACACTCAAAGGAGAGAGAACAACCAAACACACTGACAGGAGTGAAAACAATCCCTTACACTACACCCCTACGGCGACGTGCAGAGATAACAAACAAACACACACACTGACAGGAGTGAAAACAATACCCTACACTTGACCCCTATGGCGACGTGCAGGGGTTAATAAACAATAACAAGAGTGCGGTAAGATACAGAGTGCCAGGCCAGGTGACAATGAGTGCCAATATTGGTAGTCACCTCACCCATCACATACGTAAGGTTACCTAAGGTTAAGTTCGCCACTCTTCTAGTGGCACCGAGGAGCGTCGCCCTCCCTCTTTTGTTCTGGGTGGTAGTATGGTACAGCAGACTGTTCGAAGGGGCAGCACCAGGCACGCTCCCCTGAGATGGGCTCGTCTAGTACCCTTTGCAGTTCGACATCGAAGGCTCTCTTGAAGTTGTCTAACGAGACGCCCCTCATGTCTCTTACTCGCCGTGGGAGTTTGTTGAAGAGACGTGGTTCTCTGTGTGATAACCAACCCTCTCGTAGAGAGCCAATAGCACCCCGGTTATTCATCCAGGAGATAGGCTATCGCATTCCCAGCCTCTCCTATCACTGAATTTCATGACTATTGGGGTATGTAGGTTTGGTACTTAACCCTCTGCGATTTTCCACGTGTATATTATTAGGTAAAGTTCTCTTCTACGCTCCAACGAGTACAGTTTCAGTGATCTTAAAAGCTCCCAATAGACTTTTTTTTTTTTTTTTTTTTCTATGTGATTGAGGGAGGCAAAAGGCATAACTGCCTATAGCGAGTGCCTCCCCCATAGTTGAAAGAGTGACAGGGCCAAAATCAAGGGACGTTCGAGCCAAAATGCCTGGACACACGGAGTTTGAAGCAATTTAAGTCATAGGAAGAGGGAAAGACTGATTCTGGGAGAGAGTTCCAGAGCTCAGATGTTGAGTAGAAGAAAGTTTGAGAGTAACGTTTCACTCTTGGGTTGGAGAGTTGCACAGAGTAGGGGTGGGATTGAGTTGCAAGACGGGTACCACGTGCCCTACGTAAAGGAGGTGGTATGCACTGGGATAGCTCTGAGGAACACTGATTATTATAGTAGCGATAGAATAGCGAGAGAGACTAAGCCAATAGTGTAGCTGTTATACAGTTTATTTGTGAGGTAAATTCCTTTGTTCACTCTCTAAATCATATATTTCGCCTGCTTTGTATGGGGATGTTAATACGTTGCAGTATTCAAGCCGCGGTAGCACTAGGGATTTGAAGAGAGATATCATAGGCAATTCAATGTGTGTATTAAATGTACCGGTACGCAGAATCTAACCTGTTAGACGTTTCGCAGCTGCAATTTTGACCTGCTTATGTTCTGTGAATCCTATATTTTCAGACATTATCACCCCAAGGTCTTTCACATTGTCTTTACGTTCGATTATGTGGTTGGATTCTGTTAGATAATTTGTATTCTTTTTAAGGGAGCCCACCTCGCTTTTTTTCTCTTTCTCTCCCTTTCTCTTTGGCTTGTATCTATTCGGCCCCATTCAGCCTACTGCTTTAAAACGTTTACTCCCATCCAGGTGTCAATATTTTCATGGCGAGCGGTAGCGAGCCAGCATATATATTTTTTGTTTTGACAGCAAGCCAAATTTATACATTTTTCGATAGAAAAATGTCTCCGGCGAAGCCAGATTTCTCCATACAATGCTGGCTCGCTATCGCTCGTCAGGAAGAAATCGACACCTGGATTTGTTTGTTCTATGTGATTCAGGGAGGCAAAAGGTAGAACTGCCTATAGCGAGTGCCTCCCCCATAGTTGAAAGAGTGACAGGGCCAAAATCAAGGGACGTTCGAGCCAAAATGCCTGGACACACGGAGTTTGAAGCAATTTAAGTCATAGGAAGAGGGAAAGACCGATTCTGGGAGAGAGTTCCAGAGCTCAGCTGTTGAGTAGAAGAAAGTTTGAGAGTAACGTTTCACTCTTGGGTTGGAGAGTTGCACAGAGTAGGGGTGGGATTGAGTTGCAAGACGGGTACCGCGTGCCCTACGTAAAGGAGGTGGTATACACTGGGAAAGCTCTGAGGATTACTGATTATTATAGATGCGATAGATGGATGGGCATAAACGTCTTAAAAGAGTTGGCTGAATGGGGCCGAATGGATACAAGCCAGGGAGAGAGAGAAAAGGAGAGAATGATAAAACAAAAGCCGGTGACCCCCCTTTAATATGAAGCCTCACCTGACTCTAGACAAGGTATCGCTTCATCAGAATGTCAAACACGAGATTAATGTCTTGTTTATGAGAGAGAGAGAGAGAGAGAGAGAGAGAGAGAGAGAGAGAGAGAGAGAGAGAGAGAGAGAGAGAGAGAGAGAGAGAGAGAGAGAGAGAGAGAGAGAGAGAGAGAGAGAGAGAGAGAAACATAAAACTAAAGGTGACCTCCTGACACTTAGCATTTCTAGCGTTCCTTGTGTTAAGTAGACAGTATAATTAAGTACACCCTAACAATTTCCCCCATTTTCTTTGATAATTTTTTAGTCTGGCCGTTTCTGAATATAAAGATTCGATAATACACTTCTCCTCAATATACAATTATACATAGGACAAAGTTAAGTATCCTTTATCATGCCATGGTGTAGTGGATTAAAACATGGACACTCGTCCTGACTGTCGGTGGTTCGAGTCCGGCTGGGAGTATAAACAAAATTAGCTCACGAGTATTTGTGAGATATACTCGATTTTGTATCCATATCTATTGATCTACCTTAAAATAAATAAATAAATGAGCAAATTATTTCAAATAAATACAAATCTCCCCTTAATGCTCGATCTTGATTGTACAGTGTGGGCATGTGTTCGTGTGTGTGTTTGCCAGACTAGCTATCTACCTGTATGTCTGTCTGTTTGTTTGTCTGTGTGGGTATGTGTCTGTATGTATGTTTGCCAGGCTATCTACCTATCTACCTGTCTGTCTGTCTGTGTGCCCATGCTTGTCTATAAATACCACACCATTACCTACATGACTATCTCTGAACTAACTGTACAGTATATTTACCACGTGTATATCACTGTCGCTACCATCATCACAACCACTATGTGGCATATATATATATATATATATATATACCGTATATATAAACACAAGATATATACACATGGTTATACACAGATATTTACCGGCATAGATACCAATTTAGTTAGATATTTACATACACACACACGCACATGCACACAAACACACACACCCATAACTAAAGAAACCCTTTACCAAAACCCAAGCACCAGTGTAGCCTATACCCAGATTAAATATGAAGGATCAAACACAGAAACAGATTGGACAATGTGATCCGGATGTCTGCCTAGATAAAACGGGAAGAGAAGTGATCTATCCGTATCTTATGCCAATTGTTTTACAGTATCCGCCATTGTGTAAACTCTTGTACATGGGTATAATAATCAAATTTATTTATTTCACTCCCAACACCAAACACTTCCCAATGAAATTAATGAAAACATGTGATCCTACCGGGATTCGAAACTGGGTTACCGCATACAGATCTTAAACACTAAGCATTACACCATCAAGACAGATAGGCCTGAAGGTTAAGTACTGGTACATGACTACGAATATAATTATATCTATTTATCGAATACTGGATATCAATCTAATCATGTACTAAAACCCAACGTCACACTGAATAGCCTAATGTTTAAGTGAAAGGAAAGGATGTATATTTTAATCCTATTGTACACGTTGTACTTCGCGATAATGGTCGTGATCCAGAGCGTACGAATCGCCGCGAAAGGTTGCTTGAATAATTCCTCGTGAAATATCTACTATAGCCTATAAAGGGCACTTTCTGTGAGAATTCTGTCTGTTTGTTAACGAACTACTCCCTCAGTTTTCAAGATGGAGAGCCCATACTTGGCATGCATATTAAGGGAGTGCCGGAATAGGTTTTAAGCCGAGGGGGGGGGGGGGGGGGTCGGGCGGGAGCTGTACCACATGATGCTTTAACATTAACACTTGATTTAAAGAGACTTAACAGGCAACCCCTAAAATAGCTTCTCTCCTTCCCTACAATCAGTTCCCCCATTTCACCCTGTCGGCTCTCTCAAAGCTCTCTACACTCTCCAGGATATCTATGGTTAACAAGATAAGGCAGGCTTCAAAGAGTAATGGCACAGTCTGCTAAAAATATGTTTACTTTATGTTTTGATACCGTATTGTATTTTGTTAACTTCAATCGTAGTCATTCCGTTGCAATATCTGATTATTTACTCACTGTTATAGCAATACTTATAAACATACGGTTTCTACTTTTATATTGTTCTCTCTTTGTCTCTCTCTCACACAAGATACGGGGCGCTGCTCAATAAATTCGTCTCTCAAAAAAGCAGATCCCTCCCTCTCCTTTGATCTGTCTGTTTTTACCCCTCCCTCTAGATGTACTTCGATCTTTATCTCCGTTTGCTATCTCTCTCTCTCTCTCTTTATATATATATATATACCTGTATATATCTCCACTCCTCTCCTCTCCCTTCTCCTGTCTCTCTCCACCTATTTTTCTCTCCACTCCCCTCTCTTCTCCGTCTCCACCTACTTTTTCTCTCCACCCTTCTCTCTTATCCCGTCTCTCACCACCTATCATTCTCTCCACTCTTTTCTCAAGTGAAGAAAATGGCAAAAAACAATGCAATCCCAAGTTAACCGTCTTGTATTTCACTCGCATTCATTCCAACCCCTCTCGCTATCCTATGGACGCAGGGGTTGCCGATTAGCATTCAGAAATAGAGTTCTCTCAATCTTATAATTACCTCTCCAAAATTAGTGTTCTGCCCACAGCTCACTCAAAGACAACTGCAGAGGTTGAAGTAACTAAACTAAAGGTTTCTAAACACCCCTGATGGTCACAAAGGCTTTAAAGTGTCCCAGAAAGGGCGCAAATCGCGTCCTGTGCGTGAGTGTTAAAACCAAACTCTTTTAGTTTAAAAGTCTCTCACTCTCTCCTACAACCCCCCTCTGCCTCCCCACCCAAAATATAATAAACCCATTGAACTCTCTCTCTCTCTCTTAGACTCCATCACCCCTACAACCCCCCTCCCCCCTCTTCCTCCCCACCCCACACAGAATATATTAATTTACACCCGTTGAACTTGAACTTGAAAAACACTCATGTTGTTTTAACCGAGTTCCCCGACCCCCCCCCCCCCCCCCCCTCTTATCTCTCTCTCTCTCAAGCAGTCTGGCACTCAGCAACCGTGGATATACAGTAATAGAGCTCATTTTGTCCGGCCTCATGTTGTTTTAACCGAGTTGCCCTCTCCCCCCCCCCCCCCCCCCCACTATCTCTCTCTCTCTCTCTCTCTCTCTCTCTCTCTCTGGCACTCAGCAACCGTGGATATAATAGAGCTCTTTTTGTCCGGCAACTTGCAAAATAATATTATCGTCAATACCAGTCACCAGTGATAATGTTGCCCACAATAAAGTTTCCGATCATCACTCTTACTAGCTCTCTTTCTTTTCTTCTCACTCACTCACTCTCTCTCATTAATGCCGATCATAACAATTACTAGCACACTCTTTCTCTCTCTCTCATTAAAGTGTTTGGCACTAATACTAACAGCTGTAGTCTATTCTTGCTGTTGCCTAGCCAAGGACAACATCGAACAAAGATTATGTTTCGGAACCCTGAATTGTTTAAGATAAATAGTAGAGTAATCTCCGTGTTTCTTGAAGATAACAATCTGTGTAGGCTATGATAATTCCTTCATCAAAATAAAAGGGTTACACTACGCTAGCCGATAAGGTAGGGTTTGATGTGACTCATGTGTGGGGTGGACCGTGGGTGGCAATCGTCTCAGCCAGCCCATACTGAACGAAGATATTGGAACGGAGTGTTAATTCATGAAAGATAACTTGAAATCCCTCAAGTTTTAAAATAACAAAACAAAATCTCTCCACAGTGGGGGGCCGTGTTAGCCTAGGCTACAGATTGTTGGATTATGGATAAATACTAATTTCCTACAGTAGCCTACTTGCTATAAAACACTACATATTGAAATAATAATACATACATTTATAAATAAACAAATATATGCTAAATCTCTTGGCTGTCACACGGTAAAATTTTACCAGAATATTTGGTAAGGAACAAGAATCGATTCCTTTCGAAATAGATTCGCTTCTACTTACATAATACAGTATAGTAATCATAAATGAAGAGAATAATGATAACACTAGAATCCTCATAATATAAAATACTTTTGTGTCAAAGCTTTAACAAGACTAATAAGAAATAGGGCAGTGAAATCCAAGAGGTAAACAAGCGTGGCGACGGAAAATTCCATCGAATAAACTTACCTAATAGGCTAGTACAATAATGTCAATACTCAATAAACACCCATTAAAACCCATTCTACTCACCGATCAATGTTCGCAGGGAAGTCAGGGAGAGATCAAAGGCCGACACCGAAGCAGGGGAGCAAGCTAGCGCAAATAAAGAGCACACAAACACAAATAAAATGTTGTCCAGGAGCGCATCCTCCCACCGCCACAGAGCCAAGACTCGATTGAAAGAAAACGGCATGAAAATAAAATCATAATAGAAGAAGTACATTTATAATAACGTTTGTCTTATACAGTATATCATTAGTGACCCAAATAATTTATAATTGAAACGTTACCAGTAAAATATATATATCAATTTCGAGGATCGTAGAGGTTTAATTTAGAGGGCAGCTAGATTCAAATGCTGGATAGGAAAAGTGAGAGCATAGATGACTCCATATTTTGGTCAGTTAGGGGAGTCCCAGTGCCATATAGTCTCTTTCTTTTCATTCATCGTCAAATTGCAATGTCCTCATCTTAATTATTCAGCTATTACGAAGATTTGTAAGCGAAATGTGTTGTAAAAATATGGAAACTTGGCATTTATAAGATGCAGAGACTGAGACAGGGTAGTTTCATATTATTCCATTGGGTACCGAAACATCAGTTGCTAAGGTATTCAATTTACAGTCAGCTAGAAATAAAACTGACTATAGTAGCAAATTATCGAGATAAAATGTTGCTATCGGTTTTGTAGGCCTACAAAGTAGAAATGTGTACGTAGTTTGATAATGTATGCATTCAGACCATGAGCTCTCATGACTAAATTTGGTTGACAAATTTTGGTTGAGAAATTTACCGAAGTCACGCAATACTGTTTTTACATAATTCTACATGTAGGCTACAGTAGGCTTACCTACCTAGGGTCACCTAAGGTTGCGTTCGCCACTCTCCTAGCAGCACCGAGGAGCGCGTCGCCCCTCGTTGTGGGTTGTGTTTTGGTGCAGCAGGCTGTTTGAAGATACAGCCCGCTCCCAGTCAAGAGAGTAAATGGCACCGCTCACATTCGAATCAGTATCTAACGCAAACGAGACAATACCATACATTATTATAGGCCAGTAGCTTCAGACCTCGGCTTCAGAGGTTCAAAGATTCAAATTGGTGTAACTTTATCTATGTTGAAAACTGTACAGTATGGTAGTATAAGTCATGTCTCAGCTGGCATTACGTTTGGCTCGCTCTGGGCTGTATTAATGTCTGTCAGATGTTGAATAGGGTGGGTAAGTATAGGAACATGTTGGTATGTCTCACTCAAAACGAAGAAATCATGTGTAAATATTGCTGATACCAATTATTGATCAAAACATAATGGGTCCCTTAACCCATTCAGTACCAGGGACGTCCCTTTTAGCACATTGTGGCAACTATTAGACGATTATGATCAGCTTAGGAAGGACCTCTAGCAATACTAAGGCTTCCAACAATCTCAACCAACCTTTTTAACTACTACAGATCCTTCCTAAGCTGCACACTATACCGTCTCAATATAGCTAGAATACAATCTAACACACGTCGCTGGTACTCAAAGGGTTAAATTGATTCAGATAATGTTACCTACCATTAAGTTAAATTAAACAATATACGTTTCTAACACAAGTGTACCAACAGTTTCTGTCTTGCCTTCTAGACTCTAGACTCTCTCTCTCTCTCTCTCTCCATACTGCCACGTGTGCCATAATAACTCACATCTCCCCCGGCCGCCAAAAGACTTGCTGGCATAACCTTCACCGTCTCTCTCTCTCTCTCTCTCTCTTCGCCGCAATGTTGCATCTCTCTCACTATTCTACCGCTATTACAATAATCAATGTTCCTCAGAGCTCTCTGTGTATACCACCTCCTCTACGTAGCGTACGTAGCACCCGTCTTGCAACACAATCCCACCCCAACTCTGTGCAACTGTCGAACCCAAGACCGAAACGATATTCCCAATCTTTCTTCTATTCAACAGCTGAGCTCCGGAACTCTCTCCCTGAATCCATCTTTCCTTCATCCTATGACTTAAATTGCTTCAATCTCCGTGTGTCCAAACATTTTGGCTCGAACATTCCTTGATTTATGCTCTGTCACTCTCAATCCTGGACGAGGTACTCGTCACAGGCAGTTTTGCCTTTTGTCTCCCTCATCCACACATTAAACAAAAAAAAAAAACACACACACACACAACCTTGGCCGAAACACAACACAACACAAGAACACCTCCACTTGATGTTTGTGTTGTGTGTTTTTTTTTTCTCACTCGCATAGAACAAAAACAAACAATACACACATAACAAAAACAAACAATACACACATAACACAAAACAACTCGGCACAACACAACACAAGAACACCTCCCTCCCTCCACTTGGCACAAACATCACCTGTGCAAAAAATACGCGTCGCTCGTCACCTGTTTGGTATGTGAGATCCTTAGACCGACCGACCTATACTCTATACTCTATACTCTCTCTCTAGTCAGAGTATATTATTTTCTCTCTCTCTCTCTCTCTCTCTCTCTCTCTCTCTCTCTCTCTCTCTTTCTTTCGTCGGAGTATATTATGTTTTCTCTCTCTCGTCGGAGTATATTATTTGTGTTTCTCTCTCTCTCTCTCTCTCTCTCTCTCCTTCTTCTATTGCTTAGGCTTCTTCTTCTCCTAAAATAAAAATGGACACCTCGACGACGTAGGCCTATATACAGTAGATACATAACACACATAACAAAGCCACTCCTACAGCTTCCTCTCTCTAACAAATAAATGAATACATGACTTAATAGACCAAAAACACAGCGTCTAGCCCTTAATAATAATAATATTGTTATACAGATTAGCGTTACCAAGCAAGAGACTATAATATACCCTCCCCCCCCCCCCCCCAACTCCACCATCAGTCAGCAGGATTCGAACCCGTGCCAAGTCGTTCTTCATTATGTTACGACAGCGGTGCCCCCCCCCCCCCCCTTCCTCTTGGCACAGGGAAGAGGGTATAGGGTAGACGAACACCAACTTATTATTAGTCGGTAACCCCTTCTGTACCAGCGACGTCTTTTTTATTATATTCTAGCCATTTCTAAACGAAGGATCTATGGTAGTAAAAATGGTTAAGTGGGATAGTTCGAAGCTTGTTAATTGCTGGAGGCCGTTTATAAGCTGAATAAAATCGTCTTAAAGTAGCCCGAGTCAAGTTAAAAGGACGGCACTGGTACTGCATGGGTGATTATACTCCATTCATTACAGGTAGGCCAGTAATCCTGTCCACTAACCTCCATAACTCGAACACATTAAGGGGACATGAGCCGCTTTTATGGTCTATCAATTCATTTATTCCTGTATTTCTTAGTTTCCACGCTAGACCTTCATCAAACTTATAAAAACACCCCCTAGACCCCCCTTCAAGATAAATTTGTAAATTTTTCGGTAGAAAAATTTCCCGGCCAAAGGTCGTTTCCTCTTAAAATTTCAGGCTCGCTTTCACTCGCCAGCAAAAAATCGACACCTAAATGGCACGAAAGGTCTTAAAATTGACAACGAAATGGGGCGAATGGTGTTAAAATCGAGCTAATATTTCTACCATAGGGGAAGAGACAGGATGGGAGTAGGCGTGGAAAATGTCAGCCCATTTGCTCTAGCCCTTTTTGAGTTATACAGGTTAGGAGTCACACTATTTGGCCAACTTATATTGAATGGACTAGGTCAGGTCAGGTGGAGGTATTGAGGGATAACCCTTTACAACGGCACCTCGTAGCTAATTTCTACTTTTCCTATTTTCTGAAGTATAGAGAGGGTAGAAGGGGTGTTGGAGAGAGAGGAAGCTGTTGGAGTGGCTTTGTTATGTGTGTTATTAGTCTGTATAATTATGTCGTCGAGGTTTGTGTTGAGAGGAGAGAAGGGGTGTTGGAGAGAGAGAAAGCTGTTGGAGTGGCTTTGTTATGTGTGTGTGTTATTAATCTGTATACGTCGTCGAGGTGTTCCCTGACTAATATATTACATTATCATCTTACTACGTCTTAACACTCAAAGAGCGAGTGGTAGGGTATTTTACACTGTGCCGCCCAGCAGGTTTTTTTTACCCTAAATAGGGTTGTTTCCGTGCTCATTTTCATGCATAAACAAGACCCAGAGCGTAAAACAAGTATCTATCTCTGAAAGGGCGTAAACAGAGCTTTCCAATGACACCTGAACCATCCTTGTACGACCACTGGTTCTCTTGCAACGATCGTGCAACATGAGTGCAAAAACCCTAAAAGAAGGTAATTTCCTTACATAATTCCCTGTGTAGCGAGTGAGTGGAGGTGGAGGAGGGTGGAATACAGCTCAGAACACCCACGGCGGTGGTGGGGAACGGTCATGAGGTTACTATGCTCATCCCACTGCTCCGCTCTCTCTCAGAGCAACATTACGTGCTGAAAATGGCACTCGACATATGTGGTGCACCGCCACATAGTCCATATTTATTTAACTCGACATATGTCGCGCGCCGCCAGTTATGGGAAGGGGAGGAAGACCATTTTTATGGACCCCCTTCTCCCTAATGTTTAGCCCCACTAGTTTTGAGATTATAAGATGTTCGGCCCATTAGTTTGGCAATTTTAACACCTTTCGCCCCATTTCGTTGTCAATTTTAAGACCTTTCCTGCCATTTAGGTGTCGATATTTTTCCTGGCGAGCGATAGCGAGTCTGCAATTTTAAGAGGAACCGGCCTTCGGCCGGGCCATTTTTCTACCGAAAAATGTACAAATTTATCTTGAAGGGCAGTCTAGGGGGTGTTTTTCTAAGTTTGATCGAGGTCTTGGGAGGAAACTAAAAAAAATATATTAATAAATGAATTAATAGACCAAACAAACGGCCAGTCTCCCCTTAAAACCTGGCGTGGTTGGCACCCACTCACCTATTAGGCTCACCGTATGTTGTCAGTCAGCCAGCCTGTGTTTGGTACACAGGGACTGGTATTATAAACAGCTGTGGCAGGGATGAGCTATGGCAGTCAGGTTAACGTACAGTCGCGCTAATAAGTCATGTCTCGGCACCATGTATGTTTTAATCAATAGTTGGTATCAGCAATATCTAAGATTCATTTTTTCATATCGAGTGAAATATACAAACATGTTCCTACATTTACCCACACTATTCATCATATGACAGACATTAATACAGCACAGAGCAAGCCAAACGTAATGACAGCTGGGACATTACTTACTAGCGCGACCGTACACACCGCAATGAATGGCCATATAGAGCCGCGGTGATCGAGTGGAGAGCTTTATTATGGCTACTATTAGACGATATAATGCTATTCAGTTTTAAAAAGGGCCTCCAGCAATTATTAGAGAGGATGTATCTTATTAACGATATGACGTGATGGCGCCAAAACGTCTTCTGTCAAATAATGGCAGTGGTAGTGACAATCGGGTTTTTACCCCCCCCCCCATTTCCGGTGTAATTATTGTATTATGGGAAGTGGGTAACCTTGGGGCTACCTGAGAGAGAAGGGGGGGGGGGAGTGTGTGTGTGTGTGTGAGAGAGAGAAAGAGTGTGTGTGAGATAGATAGAGAGAGAACCCTACCTATCACCAGCCAGAGCTATTATACCTTACACAACCTTATAGCTAACCCAGAACCCATGTAAGAGCGACCGGTAGTCAATAACAGGAAACCGATAACAAGGCAATAACAGTATCTTGGGGAGGAGTTATTTATGTGTTTATGTGTTTTCCCCGTTTCCGTGTTTATATTATGTTGGTGTAAGTGGATGTCTCAGTGTCACGTGATGCTGTTCTGATAAATAGATAGATATATCATATGTTTTCACCAACCAACTTCACTTATAAACTCAATGAATGAAATCAACAAATACATGTGGCACTCCAAGGGCTCGAACCTAGGACACTCGCACCGAAATTCCGCGCACTTATGCATTACGCTATCAAGACAATTAGATAAATAGATAAATAGACATAGATAGATAAGTGTATATATATATACCGGTATATACTGTATATACAGTATATACTGTATATATATATATATATACAGAGAGAGGGAGGGAGAGAGAGAGAGAGAGGGGGGGGGGGGGGTATACTACTGGGAAGTGATGCATCGTCATATTTACGGTGCAGTGGTTACCATGTTAGGTCTCAACTGCAAGATCCTGGGTTCGATTATCGAGCAGTGTAAAATCAAAACATAAGTGCCAACGTAAAGAACGTTTGTGTCCCCCTTCAAGCAACCGGTCGATTAAAATCCTTACCAAACCCAGCAATAATTAATGGTGCCGGGGTATGAAGCCTTCGAGGAATATTGTCTATTTCTAAACACAGACCATCGGTAGCTTCCCTTCATAAGCACTACAGTTAAAGGCAGGTTTTTAGTTTCCTCCCTAGACATCCATCAAGCTTAAAAAAATTACCCCCTAGACCCCCATTCAAGATAAATTTGTACATTTTTCGGTAGAAAAATGTCCCGGCCGAAGGCCGATTCCCCTTAAATTACAGGCTCGCTATCGATTGCCAGGAAAAAATCGACACCTAAATGGCACGAATGGTCTTAAAATTGACAGAAATGGGGCGAGGGTTCTTAAAATCGCCAAACTAATGGGGCGAACGTCTTAAAATATCAAAAGCAATGGGGCTAAACATAAGGGAGAAAGGGGTCCAGAAAAAAATCCTCCAGGTGGAAATCTCCCCTTAAGCGAGAGGAAAGAATATTTTATGGGGCACAGATCACATATTGCCGACCTCGCTACGAAATATTCCTGCCACTAAGATATCTGTCGTTATGTGAGACTTATGATGCAAATAGGTAAATCTCAGCACATATATATTCCTCCGCCCCAATGTGCTACCAAGAAATCTGTCGTCCATATCTCCGTTTTTACTACCACAGATCCTTATCAAACTTCAGAAAATCGTCTAAATATAGATAGCATAAAATGTTAAATATGTCGACGGTACAGAAGGGGTTAATCTTCCAAAATATGTAGGCCTATCAAAGTGCCGTGTTGTTAGTGAATGACGCAGTAAACAACCCTCATTATATCTCAAGTCGTTTGTTGTTGCTGTTGCTAAGAGTCAAGACAAATGAATGTGAGGGGGGGGGGGGTCACACTGACAGACATAATAATACCCTCAACAACAACAACAATAACAACACTATAACACAACAACAATAACAACAACAATAACAACAACAACAATAATAACAACAACAATAACAACAGCAATAACAACACTATAACACAATAATAACAACAATAACAACAACACCAATAACAACAACAATAACAACAACACTATAACACAACAACAACAACAATAACAACACTATAACACAACAACAACAACAACAATAACAACACCACTATAACACAATAATAACAACAATAACAACACCAATAACAACAACAATAACAACAACACTATAACACAACAACAACAACAATAACAACACTATAACACAACAACAACAACAATAACAACAATAACAACAACAACAACAACAATAACATATAGCATCAACACCATTTAACTGATAGTTTTATCTCATTTTTTTTTTAAAGGGGAGATGGGTCGTTTTTCTGGTCCCCTTTCTCCCTCGTGTTTAGCCCCATTGGTTTTAAGATTTTAAGACGCTCGGCACATTAGTTTGGCGATTTTAAGATCTTTCGCCCCATTTCGTTGTCAATTTTTAGACCTAACGTGCCATTTAGAAGTCGATTTTTTCCTGACGAGTGATAGCGAGCCTGTAATTATAAGAGGAACCGGCCTTCGGCCAAGAAATTTTTCTACCGAAACATGTTAAAATTTATCTTGAGGGGGGATCAAGGGGGTGTTTTTCTAAGTTTGAAGGAAGTATAGCAAGGAAACTAAGAAATAAAGGAATAAATGGATGAATGGACAACAACAAAAATGCCTGAATACCAATGAAGTAGGAGAGAGCTGGTGTGTTTGGCTATAGTGTAACCTACTGTAGATATCCAAAGGGTCGCTAGTGTGTAACCTAGCCAACATCTCACTAAGTGTTCTAGAAAGTTAATTTGGCGTGGGGCGCAGTGGTGGGGGGATTGGTAGTGGTGGTGGGGGTAGTAGTGGTGGTGGTGGTGTACGGGGTGGATTAGTGGCAGTGGGGGTGGTGGGAGGGGGGCAGTAGTTGTAGGGGGGGGGGGGGGGGAGTGGTGGTAATGGCAGTGGTGGTGGTGGTAGTGGGGTAGCAGTGGTAGTGGTGATGGTGGTAGTGGTGGTGGTGGCAGTAGTGGGGGTGGCAGCGGTAGTAGTGGTGGTAGTGGTAGTGAGGGCATTCCCACCACCACTTTGCCAGCACCGAGGGGATCACCAAGCTAAGAGGGCCAAGGTGTTGTGGGTCTTTTAAATAGTGGATCTTTTACATAGTGGAGTTTTTCATATTTGTTCTCAGGTATCATGTATGCATGTATGTATTATGTATGTATGTATGACATTGTATGTACTGTATGTACTGTATGTACTCAGACACATACCCCATAGCTGGGGGTGGCCGACTCGAGACAGAGACCGAACAGAAACAACATTCAAAGTTCCAATTCTTAGGATCCGGGACCACTTTCACGTTCTCTCGCCTGTTTCTGTCTCGTCGAGTAGGTGAATATTACAAGGGGGAGGAAGATTCCTAGCCACCCGCCCCAGAAGGAAAAGTAGGACAGTCAAAGAGACAATTAAGAGACAGAAACGGCTAAGGTTGGGTAGAGGATGCCAAACCTCACTCTGGATAGGACCAGCCCTCACCCATCCTAATATATTGCTTTTAGTATATATATATATATATATATATATATATTTTTTTTTTTTTTTTTAAATTTGGGCATGGGGAGATCAGGTGAAGGTATTGAAGGATAGAAGGGAGCAGGGTATATTATTGAAGGATAGAAGGGGGCAGGGTATATTATTTCCTATATTTATTTATTTTTAATTTCCTCCCTAGACCTCCATCAAACTTAAAAATACATCCATTAGATCCCCCTTCTAGATAAATTTGTAAATTTTTGGGTAGAAAAAATTCCCGGCCGAAGGCCGTTTCTTCCAACATTACACGCTCACTATCGCTCGTCAGGAAAAAATCAACTCTAAATTACATGAAAGGTCTAAATATTGACAAATATATGGGGCGAAAGGTCTTAAAATAACCAAACTAATTGGCCGAATGTCTTAAAATCTGAAAACTAATGGGGCTAAACATGAGGAAGAAGGGGGACCATGCAGACAAACGACCCATCCCCCCTTAATGAACCTCATAACCTCTACCACCGACTCATAATGTTGGCTGTATGAGGCTTGGCTCCCATTATTCTCTCTCTCTCTCTCTCTCTATTAATGGGGATGTATAGGCCTATATATATATATATATATATATATATATATATATTATTAAAATAGGGAATCGCACCAAGCCTAAAAAGACTATGTGGCACCAAAATAAACTTTGTGGAAAAAAAAACATCGGAGTTGTTGTGGGGCTGGGCGCAATACGGAGTAGAGGATAAGAAGACTAGGAAACACACTAATTAAAGAAGCTGAACGAGACGGGTATGGAGGAGAAACCGCATAAGATGTGGGAGGGAGAAAATGGGGGACTCTCCAAGCATATCGGCTAAGACAAGGGGGCGATTAAGGGAGGATATGAAGGGGAATGCCTGCCGTCGGGCATTGGAGAAACGCAGACAGTCTATCAGGAGATGCTGGACAGACACTGGAATATGGCAGCAAGGACAGAGCGTGGGGACATCACAGGACATCAAATGACCATGCGTGAGCCTGGTGTGGCCGATCCGAAGACGGGCTAGAGCGGTCTCCCATCGACGATTGCGATGAGAGGAAGACTTCCAAGGTAGGACGGAAGGTTTGACAGAACGCAGTTTGACATCAGACACCCTCATGGAGGTCCACTCGTCCTGCCAGCGCTGACGTAGTAATTGAGTAACATGCGGGAAGTAATCAGATGCAGGAATACGCTGTGGCACGAGTCGGTTAGAGGTAATAGCAGAGCGGGCGAAAAAATCAACCCGCTCATTGCCAGGCACTCCAACATGACTCGGGACCCAACAGAAAGACAGAGACTTTAATTTAGTAGCGATGCGGAACAACCATTCCTGAATCTCCAGCACTAAGGGGTTAACAGCGGGAATAGACTGAATACTCTGAAGAGCACTAAGGGAGTCACTAAAAATTACAAAGGTATGCAGGTGTGAACAAAAAATAGTACGAAGGGCAAATAAAATAGCAAATAACTCGGCCGTAAAGACACTAGCACATGATTGGATGTGACATTGGAAGGTCCGGTCCGGGAACACAACCGCAAACCCTGTACCGGCGGAGGTCTTGGAACCATCAGTGTACACTGGAACGGCTGAAGAATGGTGTAGCATATGTTCCGCAAACTGAGCATAAAGCAACTGTGGGGTGGAAGAGGCCTTGGAGGGGGGGAGGGCAGCTGTACAAACGGTAGGGCGAGGGAGTAGCCATGGGGGGAACTCTGACAGTCGGAGGGGTAGCACTGATGGAATGGGAAAAGAGAAGGAGGCTAGTAAAGCAGAGACCCGACCGGGGAACGAAGTAGCAGACGATGATGGGGCTAAGCCGGAAGCCGTGGGAGGAAAACCAGCTGAACTGTGTTGCAGAAGGCGAAGATGACATCGAAGGGTCAGTTTATCCCGCCTGGATGATAGCGGTGGGACACCTGATTCAGCATAAAGGCTAATAACCGGAGTAGAGCGAAAAGCCCCCAGCGACAAGCGCAGACCGTGATGGTGAAGGGAGTCTAGGCGCTTAAGGTTTGTACATGCAGCGGAGGCATATATCTGGCAGCCATAATCGATCTTGGATAGAATAAGCGTTGTATGGAGGCGCAGAAGAGTCGTCTGGTCCGCACCCCAAGACAAGTGGCTAAGGGTTTGTAAAAGTTGAAGACGTCGGGTGGTGGAGGTCAGTAACGAAGTAATGTGCGGGTACCATGTCAACCGAGTATCGAAAATGAGACCTAAGAATGGAGCTGAGGACCTGTAAGGCAGAGGGCGGTCATACAACGTAAGAACAGGATGCGGGACTGTATGGCGTTTTGTGAAGATGACGGCACAAGATTTCGAGGGCGAAAACCGAAAACCATGGGCCGTAGCCCACTGTGCAGCTGCATCGATGGCCTTCTGCATGAGATCTTTTAGGGCAGCGATATCCGAACCTATAGTGTAAATAGCGAAGTCGTCCACATACAAAGAAGCACGGACACCAAGAGGGAGAGATGAAATAATACCATTAATAGCTAGGATAAAAAGGATGGTACTTAGAACACAACCCTGTGGGACACCGTCGTGTTGGGGGTATGTTCGTGAGAATGTATTCTGAAGCTTGACTCGGAAAGTACGATCACGGAGAAAGTTCTTCAAGAATACTGCCATGTTGCCAGACACACCAGAACGTAAAAGGGTATGAAGGATGTTGTATTTCCAGGCAGTATCATAAGCTTTTTCAAGATCGAAAAATACAGCTAAAACTGACTTAGTGTCCGAAAATGCGTCGCGGATAGACGTCGCCAATCTCAATAATGGGTCCAAAGTACTATGGCCCTTGCGAAAGCCATATTGAAAAGGTGACAGGATGCCTCTTGATTCTAGTAGCCACATTAAGCGGGAGTGAACCATGCGTTCTAATAATTTGCCTGCACAACTGACCCAGGCAATTGGACGGTAATCTGCAGGTGCATGGCCCGACTTACCCGGCTTAAGGAATGGGAGAAGGATGGCATGTCTCCACTCAGCCGGAAAAAAGCCTGTGGACCACAGACGGTTGTAGATGGATAAGAGAAAGCCAAGCGCAGGTGGAGATAATTGCTTCAGCATCAAGTACTGGACACCGTCAGGGCCTTCACATGTATCCTTACAGGCTCCCAGGCTAGACTCAAGCTCAGCCCGGGAGAAGGGGGCATTGAAAAACTGATCAGATGATAAGGCGAAGTCAAGTCGCTGAAGTTCAGAACGGCGTTCATGCATCTGGAAGGAGGGCGGGAGATGGGAGCCAGTGCTATAATCACTGAAATGTTGTCCCAACAGATTGCCCACCAGAGACGGGTCGCCCACAATGCCAGTGTTGGTATGGAGGACTGGGGCCGTCGTAGGCGCATGTTTCCCTGCAATCTTCCTGATGCGAGCCCAGACTTGCGGAACAGGTGTATCTACGTTGATAGTAGAGGCATACGACATCCAGCTAGATTTTTTTTGCAGAGCGGATTGTACGACGGAAGACGGCATTAGCCTGTTTGAAAAGAGTATACGCATCCCGCTCATATGGAGAGCCTTGTTTCCGACGGAAACTCTTCCACTTGGCTCTTTTATTGCGTAAAGCTGAAGTGCACTGAGCAGTCCACCACGGTACACATTTAGAAGACATACTCCGAGTGATGTGTGGAATACAAGTATAGGCAGCATGGAGCACAAACATCAGGAAACTGGTAAGCATGGCATCAGGATCCGGGAAAGCAGGGGTCGGATTAGGCGGAACGGCGAGATCAGCGAAAGATGTCCAGTCGGCACGATCGAAACACCAACGGGGGGGGGGGGGGGGGGGGGCGCAGCACTGGGGAGTAAGATGTGGGGATCGGTTTTTACACCATACCCGAAAGAGGATTTGTGGAGCTCCGATCTTACTCTCAACCATCTGAACAATTTAACCAGCACACCTAAACTTCGTTAAATGCGGAAATAGCCTCACGAAAATATCATGCCCTGGTGGGGGCACGAACTCTCGACCCTTGGGTGTGAGGCAGGCACCTTACCAGTTAGACCAATAGAGATATCCCACTTGGCCTGTTCGGCTCAGGGTATTTCCGCATCCGAGGTCTGTTTAGGCTAACCTATTTTCACTGACTTTACACTACTTCACCTTCCCTGTGGGGATCGGTTTTTACACCATACCCGAAAGAGGATTTATGGAGCTCCGATCTTACTCTCAACCATCTGAACAATTTAACCAGCACACCTAAACTTCGTTAAATGCGGAAATAGCCTCACGAAAATATCATGCCCTGGTGGGGGCACGAACTCTCGACCCTTGGGTGTGAGGCAGACACCTTACCAGTTAGACCAATAGAGATATCCCACTTGGCCTGTTCGGCTCAGGGTATTTCCGCATCCGAGGTCTGTTTAGGATAACCTATTTTCACTGACTTTACAAAGATGTAGGGGAGAGGACAATCGGGAAGTGGTCAGTCGCACAGTAATTATTAAAGACCTTCCAAGTAAAATCCAAGGATAGTGTAGGGGAACACAGAGACAAGTCAATACATGAGAAGGTACGGGTGCCGCTATCAAAATGGGTAGAGGAACCAGTGTTTAAAAGAAAGAAATCGTTCGTACGAATCAGAGCCTCAAGGGAACGACCTCGTGTATTGACGGTAGAGTCACCCCACAGGGAATGCCTGCAATTAAAATCCCCTAAAAGGAGGAAAGGTGGAGGTAATAGAGAAAGGATCCTGTTTAATTCTGGAACATCGATCGGGATCGAGGGGGAAAGGTATATGGAAACTACTGTAAGCCAGCGTGAAAGGAACACTCTGGCAAGTGTGCATTTAAGAGAGGTATGGATAGGTAACGGAGACACTGGGACATCATGATGTACGAGGAGGCAAGTGGCATACTGGGATTGGGGAGAACTTATATAGGAGTAAAAAGGTATTGGGGCCCCCCCCCATTAGATAAACGCGATTCTTGTAAGCTAACAACAAGTGGGCTAAACCTAGAGATAAGGTAACGAAGATCAACACGATGTGCTGCAAAACTACGAATGTTCCATTGTAAAATGGACATTAACCCTCCAGCCCCGGCTATGTATTATATATATATTCCTCGAAAACCGGGTGTTTTGGCCGAAAAACGTCTAGGCTAGGCTACCGTATATTCGTTAATCAGACTGCTTCCCGCATTCCCGCGCATCCCCAAGCGTAGCTGTGTTATTTACCTGTAGAATGGCATTAAGTAGAGCTCTCTAAGTCAACTGGTTGAGCTGTGATGATGATTTCATTGGAGATAACTTTATGGCCAAAACAGCCACTTTACACCACTTTTCGATACTTAACAACAACATACAGGCACACACGAACAAGCGACGCTCTCCTTCTTGTGGCCGGAGATGCGGAGCGTCGGTCCACCGGCTGTTGTTTACATGCGTCGGACCGACGCCTCGCACACCAAGCTCACAGGCTTTGACGTCATGGGTGTTTAAGAGCCCTTCCGGGTAGCTCGTGTATGCTTTTTTATGGGCGTTCAAGAGCCCTTCCGGGAACAGAGGGTTAAAAAGACAAAAAATATTAAAAAGAAGACGCGTACAAGAGGGAAGAAAATACGTACACTATATACAACATATTTACAAAATACAGTTAACACCGTGGGTGGAAAATATAGCCAAGAGAGGCTAACGATGGGAAATAATAGCAGGAATTGGAGAAGGCGTTGAAGGGGAAGACTGGAAACCGGGGGGCATAGGGAGGTCTAACAGAGAAAGAGGAGAGGAAGGAGGAGGGCCGGAAGAGGTAGGAAGGACGGACGGCGGGTGGGAAGCGAAGGAGGGGGTAAGGTCAGAAGGAAGAGGGGGAGGGTCAGGAGGAAGAGGAGGAGGGCCCGGAGGAAGGCCAGAAGGGGAAGTGAAGGAAGAGGACGGGGCAGGGGAAGGCGGGAGAGGGGTAGGGGGGAGAGAAGAGGGGGTAGGATGAACTTCGGCATGAACGGTTGAAGGCGGTGGGTGGGAAGAACGGATAAATTCATCAATCTTAGGTAGGGTTTTGTAGGAGAAATCTAGGGACGCAGTGACGGGAGGAGGAGGAGACTGGACGGAGGGAGGAGAAAGGGAAACAGAAGGAGAAGTAGGCGACTTCTTCTTCTTCTCGCAGGGACTTGAGCTCCGCACGTCACGGAGACCACCCTTACGTTTAAAAGAGGAAGCGGGAGAGGAAGAACGGAGCGCAGGAGCCCGTTTGGTAGATTAGAAGGGAAGTTTAGAGCGAGTAGGAGATTTGGGGAGGCTTGGAACGGTGAGAGCGTTGACGGAGACTAGAAGAGGAGGAACAAGGAAGAGAGCAAGATGAAGGGGCAGAAGTAGGAGAAGGACTGAGAACAGAGAAAGTGTCAGACAAAGGTACAGAAAAGGAAGAGACGGAAGGACGAACGGAGGAGACAGAAGAGGAGGAAGGAGAAAATCTGGGAGAAGCACTGGTAGAAGGAAGAGAGGCATATGACGAAACTGGTGCGACCAGGGGGGCGGAAAGGGGGACGGAGGGAGCGGAGGCGGTGGAAGGAACTGAGGAACCAGAAAAAGTGGGGGGGCGTGGTAGAGGGAGGCGAAGAAGAGGAGGAAGGAGACAGAGTCTTGGAAAATGACTGAGGGGTGAAGCCCAAGCGACGAGCCTCTTGGCGGGCTGCGGTGAGCGTAAGGCCGTGTCTCGCTTTGAGGACAGCAACCTCAGACTCGAACAGATGAACGGGGCAAATCTTAGAGTCGGCCGAATGAGACCCGCGGCAATTAAGACAGAACTGGGACGTTGACTGACATTCTCCAATGGCATGTCCGGCCTGCGCACAGCGCGGGCAGAGTGGGCTCTCAGCAGCTGTACGGCAGAACTTCGCCGGGTGGCCGAAACGTCAGCAGCTGCGACACTGGAGAGGACGGGGAAGAGACGCAGTCACGGGTAGGCGAGTACCACCGACAATAACATGGGCAGGAAGGGAAAGTCCATCAAAAGAAATCTTGGCAATGTTTGCGGGATTGCGGCGAAGGTTGCGAGGAGGGATAGAGTAGCATACCACACTAACCACCTTGTGGTCTTGAGCAACAACGATGTCGATGTCCTTGACGAGGTCGGCGCAATCCGCGAATGGACGACCCCCGAGACGGATGGAAGCGGGGATCAGGACAGTCCCTGTACAGGAGTTGAGTCGTTGATCTTTTTGAGCCGGGATGGGGGTGCCAGAACAATCAACAAACGAAGACATAGCAGTAGCCTGAAGTTCGTTTTGGACGGTAACAAGATGGGAGGCATCATGGCGGGAGTGGAAGGTGACGTCCTTTCCCACCTGTTGAAGGAGACGCAGGTGGAAGAGGAGGTCATCACCGGCTAGAGGCGCAGATGCAGGGATGGAGAAAAACTTAGTAAAGGAAGGAGGCGCAAAGAGAGAGGACAGAGGGAGGAGACCGAGGAGCGAGGACGAGAAGAGGACGAAACTGGAGAAGAAGAGGAAAGAGAACGAGGGAGGGAGGCCAGAAAAGGGTCGAGGGTGACAGTACTAAAGGGAGAAGAGGAAGAAGAGGAAGACGCAGAAAGAACTACAGGAGAGGAGATGAAAGCCTGGGTAGTGGAGGGTGGAGAAAGACGCGACAAGACGGAAGGGTAGTAGAAGGATTCGGAACGGTAATGGACGAGAGGGACGAGCGATGATCGAGGGATATTGCAGCGGGCTGGTCGAGAGCACTCAAAACCATCCCCGACTCACCGTGCTCCCGCTGTGAACCGGACTGACAGCCAGACAACAGACCCCCAAGTGGCAGGCTGCATGCCACAAGGGGCTCACTCACCGGAACCACTAAAGCAGAAGCCATAAACAGGAAAGAACAGTGAAAAAAGCATACGTCGTCACCATAGCAAGAGAAAAGGGGGAAAGCAAGGAAGAAGATACTGCGGTTACCAGGTGCCCCTGGCAACGAAAGGGAGAAAGACCTCCGCAGGGCCACGAAACCCAGAATGCGGCCAATTGAGATGGGACAGGTCTCGGCTTTGAGCTAGGAACCTTGTACAACCCGGGCATTTGTCCTGCAGCTTTGTCCCACGGAGAACGGGGCCGGCGTAGTCACCTGACACACTCACTGGGAAGAGAGAAGGGAGTCAGAAACCCCAAAGCAACCCTATAGTGCCTATCCTCCAGCAACGAGCCTTGCGAGCCTTGGCCGGCAGCACCTGTCGCCAGGTGGACTCTGCCAACTCAGCAGTGATCAGACACACCAAGGCGAAGCCCTAAGGAAACTAGAACCTCCGAAGTAGTTAAAGAGAAAGGAAGGAAGCAAACAGGGAAGTCAACCGGAAGGGAAGGGAGGGACGGGACCACAAAAGTTCAAGGGTGGGAGACCGGCCTCTGATGGCTGCCCCAGGAGAAAGCGGAAGAGGGAAAAACAAAAACTAGAAAGGAGGAGAAAGAAAAGGACATGACAAAATTAGTTGAGAGGTGATAGGGAGAGCGGCCAAGAACCTTGGCCGCTCCACCTACAAGCCCGGAAGCCCCCAAATGGCGTCAACGAGTCATGTGTCAAGGGGGATATATATATATATATATGCTGTATATAGCCCTTTTACATTAAGCTTTGGACGTGTTTTTTTTTCTCTCTTCGCATTTACGATGTTCCGTACACACACATACACACACACACATGCCAACTGGGGATATATGGAATGTGGCTTATATAAATGAGGTATGTGGCGTCACTGGCGTGGGGGGGGGGGCACAATATAAAGACAAAATAACTTGAATCACTATGTGGAAATAACGCTTTAGCACAATATAATTTTGAAAGCAAAGAACACAAAACCACGACATATAATGTACATCGCTATACTGTATGAGTAAGTTCATTTTTCTCAAGCAAATTAGTCGCACATAATTATATTCACGTATTCTCGTCATGTGTGTACTTACACTAGTTGTATTTGCGGGAGTGAGCATGCTCGTTAATTCCCGCCTCCTAAGATATGTTTGTCATACCGTGCTTTGAAACTATGCACTGATGGTGCAGACACTACTTCGGCTGGCAATTTGTTCCACCCACTAATCGAGTTGGTAGGAAATCTTTTACTTTTCAGATCAGATTTACTATTAGGCACTTTCAGTTTGTAGCTGTGACCTCTTGTTCTCTCACCTCCATCCCTCTCTAAGAAGTTTTCTTGGTCGATTTTGTCAATACCTCTAACACATTTGTATATCTGAATTTGCTGTCCTCGTTTCCTTCTCTGTTCCAGTGTAGGTAGATTCAATCTCTCGAGCCTCTCTTGGTACTCCAAATTTTCCAAACCTGGGATCATCCTCGTAGCTGCTCTCTGTACCCTCTCAATTTTGTGGATATGTTTCTTCATGTGAGGGGACCACACTACAGATGCATATTCCATCTTGAGTCTTATTATTGCCGTTATTATTTGTTTCATGGTGTTTTCATTAAGATAATTGAAAGACATCCTGATATTTGCCAATAGTGCTAGTGATTCTCTCACTATCTTATTTACGTGGCTTTCTGGAGACATGTTATCCTTAAATTCTATCCCCAAATCTTTTTCTTTTTCTGCTTTGGGAATCACTTCGTTTCCTAGTTTATAATCTTTTCTAGGTCTGTACTTGCTTTTACCCATTTCTAGAGTCTTACATTTCCCTGCATTGAACTCCATATTCCATTTGATGCTCCATTCATGGATCTTTTGCAAATCTGCTTGGAGTTCAAGGCAATCCTCCTGGGTTCTGATAATTTTAAGCAGCTTAGCATCATCCGCAAACATGCTCATGTAGCTTGTTAGTCCCTCAGGTAAGTCATTTACAAATATTAGAAACATGATTGGGGCTAGGACAGATCCTTGTGGTACTCCACTCGTAATTTGAGTCCAGTTTGACAATTTCCCCCCTTACTGTTGTTCTCATCTGTCTTCCGCTAAGGTAGCTCTCATTCCATTGCAGCAGTTTGTCTCCTACTTTTCCCTCATGTTTTAATTTCCACAGCAATCTCTTGTGTGGAACTTTGTCATGTGTGTATGTGTGTGTTCTCTCTGTGTGTGTGTGTGTTACTCAGTTACTTGTTCGTCAAGGGGAATCCACGCAATGCGAGCTAAGCTCATTATTATCGCGCCTCCTTAACTGGGATTGTATTGCGTGAAATGCATGTTAAGTGTTTTATGTACTGTTGGAATGGCTGTGGATGTGTGTGTAGTCTGTATTTTAGCCAATTGGCGACATCGGAAACGAAGGCTTAGGGTGGATCTGTATGGTACCATTCTCACTATAGACGGTACCGTCTCGCCCGAAGGCTTAGGTAGCCATCAGCTTAGGTGAACCATATGATACCCATTTCGCCTTGTACCATTTTTGCCAACCCCAGATGGGACGTCACAACGTCGTCCACTTATTCCAGGTACCTATTCACAGCTAGGTGAACTGAGGCTAACACATGAAAGGAGACAAGCCCAATTTGTCTCCGCCCGGCCGGGGATTGAACCCCCGACCCCTCGTGTGTGAGACGAGAGCTCTACCTACTAGGCTACGGGCCGTGTGTGTGTGTGTGTGTGTGTGTGTGTGTGTGTGTGTGTAAGAATCCTGTAAAGAAACTACAATTTACTGTATGTCAAAATTATATATTCAAACAAATTTGCAATTTGACAAGATAATAACAATTATAGTACAAAATACAAACAGCACTCACTAACGATAGTGCTATCGGGTAGGTAGCCTACTACCTGTAAGCATGAACAAGTGACCCCTACCAATTACTACCCTACAAATAACCTACATTTAAAGTACAAATAAATTAAGGATATCAATTCATACTTTAAAAAAAAAAAATACCCCCAAAGTAGATAGGGTTACTTAAGCTGTATTAAAAAAAAAACTATATGCTTAAATATATATGTTCTAAATATGATGAATCTAATGTAGAATATCTGTATATATACCCCAGGCTGCAACTTCACCAAATCCTCTAAATACAGCTAGAATAAAATTTAAAAGACGTCGCCGGTACAGAAGGGGTTAAGGGGAGATGGGTAATTTTTCTGGACCCCTTTCTCCCTCGTGTTTAGCCCCATTAGTTTTTATATTTTAAGATGTTCGGCCCATTAATTTGGCGATTTTAACACCTCTCCATTTTGTTGTCAATTTTAAGACCTATCGTGCCATTTAGGTTCGATTTTTTCCTGGCGAGCGACAGCGATCCTGTAACTATAAGAGGAACCGGCCTTTGGCCGGAACATTTTTCTACCGAAAAATGTAAAAACAAATCTTAAAGGGGAGTCTAGGGGGTGTTTTTCTAAGTTTGAGGGAGGTCTAGCGAGGAAACTAAAAAATAAATGAATAAATGGATTAATAGACCAAAAAACCAGCCCATGTCCCCTTAAATAAATACATGTTCTTATTATGATGAATCTAACTGTAATACCCTGTAGGCTACCAGCAAAAATCCCGCAACCACAAAACTACCCGAGTTATAATAATAATAATAATAATAATAATAATACCTGTAGTTCTTAAAGCCAGCGCATGCTAAGCCAGCTAAGGATAGCCCAATAAGGCCGATTAGGCGTATTTCCATTGGGGTCCTGTACTACTACCCCATTCCCTTGCTCATGAGGGATGGTAACGACTCAGTGCTTGTGAAAAATCTTTAATGCGCCTTCTGGGATAGCGTAAACTAGTCGTTGGTGGCGAAGCCTAATAAACCCACCATGTGAATCACCACGAGACTATCACCTGGTTCTTTCAAGGAGAACTAAGGTTGCTATTCTATTGTACGTCCGAGGTAGTACAGTGGTTAACGTGCGAGTTAAGTAACTTATGATCAGGGTTCGAAACCGCGCCAGGTGGGATTTTCGGGAGGGTTAAATTCCCTTCTCACCTAGCATTTCACTAACGTATACTCTCTTTTTATATAACAGGCTGCAACTTCACCAAGGTAGCTAAGGAAATCGCTGACGGTCTTGATATATATGGATGGATCAAGAATATGAAGACTGGTACGGTGGCTGGACGGATTCAAGGGAGCAAGGGCGATATTGATAAAATGTAAGTATAATTGGTAATTTTCTCAGCCTTTCTTCCATTCAAATATAGGTAGTGCCAGCGAACTTGACAATAATCTTGATCCCTTAACTTCATATAACTCAAAATTAATTAACACAATCGGGCTGACTTTTCTATCATTTGGGAAGAGTCCACCAGGAAATAGGTCTGGATATTTACATCCAGTTTGCTCCAGGTCCTTTTGAGTTACAGAGAGGTCAGGGATCAAAATTATTGTCAAGTTCGCTGGCGCTACCTATAGTGAACACTCATATAAATTACTAAACTCTTTCATTCACATTGAAACCATGAACAAACCTGAGAGCACCTCATATCTAGTTACACCTCCAAAACCCTTAATTGTATCTATTCCACATGACTACATCAGTACAATTTACTTCTTCAGTACAGTTACCCCTTTCTTCACTTTATTTTGGCAATCACTATACTCTGTTTCATTTCAACTGATGGTAAATTGAATCAATTAGCAGCTAAATTCTCGAGGCTTAATGGAAAAATATGAAACCGCTAAGTCTCTGCATCAGAATAAGACCAAGTTTATGTAGTTAACACCATATTTCCCTACATAATCATCAAAATAATTGAGAAATCTTGATATGCACTTTGCAATTTACCGCCAGTTGAAAAGAAAGTGTAGGCCTATAGGCAATTATATTCAGGTTAGGAATTGTATGCAAAAGTAAAAGGGTTACTTAACCCCTTCAGCACGATGACATAATTTTTATCATATTCTGGTTACCATTAGATGATTTTCTTTAGCTTATAATCTAACTGTAGGACTCAAAGGTGCAAATATGATCTCAATAAATGCATTGAATATTACAGGTGACATTTGTGACATTTGTGACATTTGTAACCAGAATAAAAATTAAAAAGGCGTCATAGTGTAGAAGGGGATAAGAGAGTCCTTGCCCCTTGGATGTCATGAGATCCTTCCTAAGCTGAATACAGAACAATCATCTAATAATAGACAAAACAAAATGAATCTAGTAGTACAGTACTGTTGGGTAAACATTGAGAGAGTTGGCAAGGAACAGCCTCTTGCCAACAGTATTGCCACATAAACCACTCACCTCTTAGTTACACCTTTGTCCAAATAGTCTACTTTCATGTGTGTTTTAAACTGTTTTTCTTTCAAATGAGGCACTATGCAAATGAGAACAATTACAATGTAAAACTTGCCAAATAAACAAACCAAAACAGGGACGTCACAATATAAAGACAGAAGAACTTATCAAAATCGCTGTGGAAATAACGCTTTAGCAAAATAAAATTAGAAATAAAAGAACACAAAACAAATGAGGCTAACGACCACTGAGCTCCACCACTAGAATGCCAGGACCTACTGCAGCATTTATTTCAAAGTATAGCACGTCCTGTACTTTACTCAATTCTAAACCCATTTTCTAGCACCATGTAATTTAATTTAGTATCCAATACACTTTATCTGTTGCAAAACATTTAGGTCTAGGGAGGAAACTAGAAAAATAATTAATAGGCCTAAATGAAAAAATATCGACCAAAAAGTTAAGCATGTTATAAGTTTGTAAGAGGAGAGAAGAATGGCAGTGGAAAGATCAGGGATGACATGTGACAAAGTCGTAAAGAGGAACTGTAGGGTTATATTAGAGGACTTGACATGGACACTGTAGATCAATTAAGAAGCTTGGAGTAGGACCGACAGGTGACCCAAGGCATACTCGTGCACAACAGGTTAGGCTACTGTCGTATAAATTATAGATATATGTATATACACAGGCACATACCCCATTGCTGGGGGTGGTCTACACGAGACAAAGCCCGAACAGAAACAACATTTTAAGTTCCTATTCCCAGGGTTCGGGACCCTTTTCGCGTTCCCTCGCCCGTTTCTCGGTCTCGTCGAGTAGGAGAATTATACAAGGGGTGGAGGATTCCTAATTTCCTAGCCCCCTAGATAGATAGATAGATTTGGATATTCTTGCTAGGCTCTAGGGTCTTTTTCTATTCTATTATACCATGTAAAGCATTACATTTCCATGTCAAAATATGGTGCAATGGATGATACTTAAGAACCTCTCCTTCTCTCAGGGTGAAATGGCTGAGTGAGGAGGGTAGCGAGGGTTGCCACATTGAGCGCTGCCAACTAACCAACCAACAAGCCATCATCCGCCCCGACTATCCTGCCTTCTCTCTCAAGTTCTAAGGATCGCATACTACCGTTTCATCTTCATTACTTTTATCCCTTTTGGTACCAGATATCTTTCCTTCGGCTATATTCCTAAATCTAACCACTGCAATAGCTGTTAATTACCTTTACGAGCCAGAGGTAGAAATATTTTGGCACATTTAGGAACTGCAATTTCAAAATTCTTTAAATAAATCCAGATTCAGGTCTTTTATACAAACATACAAGTTTAAAGACCATTTTGTCTACAGAAAATGTGGTTACAGTCTCACGTCCTAAATGGCGGCTTTCCAGGCGGCCCTGTCGAGGGCTGCCTCTGTTGTCAAGTTCTTTATTTTGAGATCAGACCGGAGTACCTGATCCCACTTCTAACATAAAAATAAACGTTGTCTCTGAGCCGTATATAATTGTCAAACACCAAAGTAAACGTTGTATATTATTGTCTAACATCAAAATAAACGTCATCTCTTAGCAGTATATTATTGTCTAACATCAATCAGAATTAAAATATAATGTAAAACTTGCAAAACAAACAAACCAAAACAGGGACAACACAATATACCTATATAGACAAAAGAACTTATCAAATTCTCTATGTGGAAACAACGCTTTAGCAAAATAGAGGACGTCCTTGTACCAAAAGGGTTAACTGTAAACTGTCAATTTGTCTGTCATTCGTGTTTAGAAAGTTGGGTTTGGGCACCTATTCTTCTCGGCAAAACCACCAGTGACATGCAGGATTCGGTCACCGTCCATTAATTGACACAATGGCTGTATATAGGTACAAAATTACTTTCTATACAACTAACTATTATTGTACAGTATGTAAAAAAAAAAAAATCTCTTCATTTTATAGCATTAGCAATAACAGTGGCCTAGTGGTTAAGGTGTTGGAGTGCTGCACTATTGGCCTGGGTTCGAGCCCTGGCTGGGTAATATCACAAAAATATTAACCCATACTGTACCAGAGGATATTACCATAAATGTACAGTCCCGGACAGATCAAACAACAACACCAGCTGTGTGGTGTGGGGCTCTGCGGATTTGGTAACACTGGCAGGAGGTGGGAGGGATGTGGGTGGATGATGAGGGGAGGGATGTGGGGGGTTTAGGGGGGAGTGTGGGAGGGTCAAGAGGCAGTAATCATGGTATGGCTGGTGGGAGGGGGCAAACGAGTGACGGGGTAGGGGAGAACAGAGTGACAAGCAAATTTTCCTATAGAACAAGCTACTCCCACAGGATTTTAAATTACACACACCTACAATATCACTGTATGCTACATTTAACAAATTTAACAGTCTGCTCTCCCCTACCCTGTCACTTGTTTGCCCCCTCTCACCAGCCACACCATGATTGCTGCCTCTTCACCCTCCCAATTCCCCCCTAAACCCCCCACATACCTCCCCTCATCACCCACCCACCCACATCCCTCCCACCTCCTGCCAGTGTTACCAAATCCGCAGAGCCCCTCACCACATAGCGGGTGGACGAGGTGTTGCTGTTTCATCTGTCCGGGACTGTACCCTCCAGTATCAGGCAGTGTGGCCAAAATGGCTTCAGAGGCAAGAGAGCATATCCTCCCACCTCAAAGGTTGGTGAAGCACTGACCCAGCCAGCCTGTGGAGGCTTGCAACCAAGCTGAGAAGTGTTGCCAATTCCTCAGAGCAGTGCCTACAAGTCATGTTAGCAGCTACCGCTTGATACTGGCAGTTACAAGGACCGCATATTTATGACGGCCGTCGGCCATCGCTGGTTGTGTTTGGGTTAAATATAATAAGCTTCACTCCACATAGGTAAAATTATGTTAGCCTAGGGGACAAACTAAAGTAAATTCCTCGAAAATGGCAAAAACAAGCAAAATCCTCAATAATAATTAAACAAAATATCATAATAACCCCCTAGACATCGGTATTGAATTTGAACCCAAACAATTTGTAGTTTTGTACCAGGTATTACAACACAGCACTGTACAGTATTCCCATTGGTGGCTGAACTCTGGATTCTCATTATTAAATTTCACCATAATCAGGAGAACAATTATATTTATACTGTACGTTACTTTCTAGAAATAGATATAGTCGGACCTCGGGTAACGCGGGTAATTTGTCCCGCCAAACGGCCGCAGTACGCAAAGCCGCGTTACATAAAGCAAAGGTTATATGGGAAAAAAGCCAATTCGTCCCAGCAAACTTCCTCAAAGTCCCCTTTTCGAGACTTTACCTCCCTACAACCTAACAAAATATGGATCAAACATCACTCATACACACCTAACATGTACAGTTGGCCACATAAGTTATGTTCCTCTCCGTAATCGTATACATGGAAATATAATGCACATGATTGAAATACGAGTGTAGTTTCTTATACAGTGGTTAACTCATCTGATTCATCAACTGATAATTAAACAAAACCACACTCGCAATTCATTCATACGATTTGACTTTCATGCATAAGACCACGACGAGGAACAGAAATGATGTGGCCAACTGTACATATGCATGAAATAAGAAATATGAAATAGGGTAAGATAACGAAAATCACCCGGTATTGTACCTCTGTTGGTGATAAAGTGGTGCGTTGTCCCCCCCTTCCCCCCCGCCCCGGCACCACCATAGACGTCACTGAGATGATGTTGCTCCCCTCTCACGGTCCCACCTTCCTGTCGATTCTCATCTTCGTCTCCAAACCCCGAGAAGAGTGACATAGCATCGTCCACGTCAACATCAGAAGGGAGAGAGTCATCCGAATTTTCCTCGTTCTGGTTCTCTTGTTCTTCCTGCTGGCGGACACAAAATAATTCTGTGATTCGGGATTGTTGGCGGGCATTCATACGATCGGTGATCATCTCGGTGTAGGCTCATAGAAGAGTTGTATGTTGTGAGGATATAGCGATAGCCCTATCATTATCAGGATGACTGTTCCTTATCTTGTCTGCCAACCGCTCCGCCAATTCAACGATCTCACGTAAATCTTGGTTGTTCGGTTCTCCTTGAGGTCTATCTTCTTCCTCCCTAGGTTCTTCATCTTCTGCTTGTTCGAATTGTAGACTCATTAACGCAATATTTATGAGGAACATGGGCCTTTTTTTGCTCTTTTTTCCACCTTCACTATCTCCGAGCAACCGCCAGGGCCGAAGCCGTGTTAGATCAAGGGAAAACGCATAACTGGCCGTACTTGGGATCTTAAGGGTACCCGCATATGAGCAAAGCCGTGGTTTGTAATCGCGCGTTGCTCGAGGTTCGACTGTATCTATACTGTAGAACATTAAGTGTGATCGTCCTTCATTTATTATTTCATTGTTAGTGTTTTCATTTCACATTTTAAAATATTGAATGTGGTGTCCCATTAGTTGATAAGATTTTTGTTTTATATAATGGATAGTCAGTTCCATACTTCATTATACTGTACTGAGGTTAATTTATCTAAATGCAATTTGTTTTGCTTTGAATAATGTTAATATAGATGCTTCTTTAACCATAACTCCAACACCAAAAATTCCAGTTAAATACAGCAATATGTATTACAGAAATATTTCAACTGAGTAATGGCAAAGGATATTTATAGGTATTATAATGTAATACTTGCTAAATAAACAAACCAAAACAGGGACGACACAATAGAATGGCAAAAGAACTTATCAAAATCACTATGTGGAAATAACGCTTTAATCAAATCAAATTTTGAAATAAAAGAACACAAAACCACCACATAGGGTGTACATCACTATATAAGTAAGTTAATCTGTTTCCCAAGCAAACTAATCACACATATAACAAAGCACTATCATCATGTTAAAGGAATTAGTCAATCTGGGAAGTCCAGTCCCATATGTGCTTCCTCTTTGCCATTACATGCGGATTGGGACCAGCAAGATAGACAAGGTAGGATACAGTATGTATGAAGCGATGGAGGAAGTGAGTGCAGAAAAGGATATAGGAGTAGTGATAGACAATAAGTTAAATTTCTCAGAACATTTAGCGGAAAAGATAAACAAAGCCAAGAGAATTGTAGGGCTGATAAGGACATTTGTGTCACTTGACGAAGAAATCTTCAGGAATCTCTATACAGCGCTGGTTAGGCCGCACCTGGAATATGCGAACCAGGTGTGGGCTCCATATATGGTAAAGGATATAGAAGCAGTGGAGAAAGTGCAGAGGAGAGCTAGCAAGCTGATACCAACGTTGAAGAATGCGGGCTATGAGCAGAGGTTGAGGACACTGGGGCTTCCGACACTGGCATATAGGAGAAAGAGAGGGGATATGATAGAGACTTTTAAGATAGTGTCAGGAAAGTACGATGAGGATGTGTGTGAAGGTATCTTCTTGATGCGGGAGGGAACAAGAACGAGAGGACACTCTAAGAAAATTTACAAAGAAAGAAATAGGCTTGAGAAGGCAAAGAACTCATTTTGTGATAGAGTGGTAAATGAGTGGAACGCACTGCCCCAGTATGTAGTCGATTCCGAATCAATAAGGGAGTTTGAAAGTAATCTTGATAAAGCATGGGGAAGACAAGATTTTAAGTTTGATTATAAAACAAAAATACAGAATAGTAAAAATGTTGCGTCTGCTACCGCCGCCGCCAACACCGTGAACGACCGCAGCAGTGCAAGTACTGGTACTGAGCTGGATACACAGGCATAGTTTGCCTTTTTCCAGAGGATCTACTGTAAGAAAATACTGTAAGAAATTACTTACAACAGGCTTCATAATTCATCTTAAATGGTTGGAGCGTGTAAGTTCTGTAGGTGATATCCTAGGTGAATCACATGTTTTAATTTATTTTATTTATTGGTGTTAAGAACGATGTTAAGAATAATACTGTCCAATATCATTCAACATATAAATTTCCTTTGCATTAATTGTTCCCGGTAGCTGCTATGTTCCATCTACAGTTGCGCTAATAAGTGATGTCTCGGCACCAAGTATGTTTTGATCAATAATTGGTATCAGTAATATCTAAGCTTCATTTCTTCATATCGAGTGAAATATACAAACATCTTCCTACACTTACCCACTCTATTCAACATCTGACAGACATTAATACAGCACAGAACAAGCCAAATGTAATGACAACTAGGACATGACTTATTAGCGCGACCATACCGTAGGCTATCATAGGGTGTTTGGCATAAGTAGACAGCTGTGATGGAGTTTGTAAAACTGCAAGTTTTGTGTTTGTCAAATATTTATTTTTGGTTCATAAAATAAACATTTTCCCATTCCTCCGCCTTTTAATAAGTCCTTAAAACTATTTAAAATTATGTGTAGCATTCTGGACAAAGACTCATTCTCTTCCAGTCAGCTGATTTTAAGGTTCATTTCATAAAGACAATATACAGTACTGTAAAACAATTGAGAACTGCCAAGGAAATAAAGGAGGGCATCGCACAAGATCTTTTTCCGTCAACTTCCAATTATCAACATTTTTTGAATCAATTGTGCTAGTATCGGAAACAAGTCTGAAGATAAAGGAACTTAGATGCCTATTAACTATATGTTGAGGTAAAAAATGCTTGTGTGATACTGGCCTATCGTTTCCACAATAGAATTAGGAAGTTTCATCCACAAATAATTACAAACTTTCCTTCTAAATATATTCAATCATGTTCTCATCAATATTCCAAAACCTTTCACATATACAGTAAAAGGGAAGTTAACCTATCACAGCCACTCCTAAAGTCGGTATCACACGAGAGCTTTTATGGTCAACATTCCATGATCAAAATTTTTCTGGCAACATTTCTGGAATATTTTGCACTGGAATCGGGAACTAGACTAATGATAAATAAACTTGGGTAACCAAAATATTTTATATGCTAACCTCATAAGCTGCCAGACCAGTGTTAAGGATAAATGTTGAGGGAAAAAGTGCTCCTGTGATACCGGCTTAACTTAAATCTAGATTAGTTTAGCTAGGCTACTTCAATAAATGATAATCCAAATCAGTAAAAAACGGTTCTTCCTGGTTGACCCCACATCATGCACTGATAGATGATAATGCCTTGGGTGGGGCTTCGCTGTCCCGGACTTTCATTAGTTTATTCTGGTACAGTACATTGGGTTTTTGTAATGGAGGATTAATGTTAAGAACGGGGTGTTCCTTAATAACTGGGGCCAAAGAGTTTTATAGTTTCAAGAATTACAATAGCATAGACATTTAAAAATACTGACAAAAAATTGACAGCGGAAAGAAAATAATAATGTACAAATTAATCAAATATTTAATTACCTGGATATTGCAGAGGCCAATACTGTAAATAATTAGCTCTCCATTGTCAGTTTCCTGAGCCGTAACATTGCTGGTACACTATAAGTAATGTAACTACAGTAATCCTCACCCTTCCAGACTAATTGGGGGAGAACCCTGTCTGGATCTGCCAAAAGTCCGGATCTGCCGAAAGTCCAGATATATATTCAGCCATCCAGACAAATCCGGATGGCTGACATACAAGTCTGGATGTATACAATACGTGCGGTAACTTGTATTCCTCTCGTTCGTTTCCGGATTGAATTTTATTTTTCCCAAGCCATCCAGACAAGTTTGGTTGGCTGAAACATTAGTCTGGATCGAAATGCCTGTCCGAATCTCTTAGGTTTCCGGATCTGAGAGCACCGGATGTGCGAGGTTCTACTGTATAGGTAATGTACCATATCTACACTAAAATAGACGAGAGATGCTGCAGTAAGAGAGAGGGCGGCCATCTTGAACCCCAGAACCCATTTTGGTGCTGTAATTACATTTTTGTTAATGTTTAAATTAAGAGGATATGGTTAAATGGTCCAATATAAATGAGAGGCTAATGAAACCAATGGCACCAAGATGGAGGAGGAGGCTGGCTAATCTCTGTTACTATAGGATCTCTTACGCAGGGTGTCAAACGCAATCCATCCGAACCACTCGTTTGTCATTATTATTCGTCTAATCATTACGTTATCAGAGTGCAGTTGGCTATATGTACAGGCTAAGATTAATATGCAGTATTTGAGAATGCATAATATATCGTAGGCTTGTGCATAAACCTTTAACTGTCTTGATAGCGTAGTGCTTAGTGCGCGGAATTTCGGTGTGAGTATCCTAGGTTGGAGTCCTTGGAGTACCACATGTATTCATGACTTTCATTGATTTCACTAGTTAGGTTTATTTGTAAATTAATTGCTGAGTTGGTGAAAACAAATATGAATGTATGGATAAACTTATGCTTTATAGTTCGAATTATGTCTTCGAAAGTGATAAAATTACCAAAACAAAGCCTAAAATTATGGTTTATAGTTCAAATGATGTATTTGAAAGTGATAACATGACCAAAACAATGCTATAATACCTGTACATCAATTTCCTCGTCTTCCTTCTCATATTATTATTATTATTATTATTATATTCATTCAAGTCTTCAAACAAAATTGCTCCGGATTGACACCCTGCTCTTAAGGGGACATGGGCCGTTTTTCTGGTCCCCCTTCCTCATGCTTAGCCCCATTAGTTTTCAGATTTTATGATGTTTGACCCATTAGTTTGTCGATTTGAATACCTTTCGCCAAATTTCATTCTCAATTTTTTCCTGACGAGCGACAGCAAGCCTGTTTTTTGTCGGCCGGGACACTTTTCTACCAAAAAAGGTATAAATTTATCTTGAAGGGGGGTCTAGGGAGTGTTTTTCTAAGCTTGATGGAAGTCTAGCGAGGAAACTAAAAAATAAATTAATACTGTACAATGTGTACATGAATTAATAGACCAAAAAAACGGCCACTATCCCCTTAAGGAATACTATATATATCACAGATCGGGAATATGAACACACATCACAAGAACAGTCTCATACTACACATACCGATACTTATATTATTATTCACCTCGACCCTTACAGGATCCCATGACGCATTTTGACACTTTATTCTGGCTATCATTAGAACAATTTAAACAGTTTAGGAAGGGTCTATGGGACTTATAAGAGTAAAGACTATGACGCATTTTAACGGTATATTCTGGCTATCATTAGACGATTTTATACAGTTTAGGAAGGATCTGTGGGAATAAGGGTCAAGTCTATTTCAATTAACCCTCCGACTTCCATAAACCCTTCCTAATATGAATAAAATTGTCTAATAGTAGCCAGGAAATTGAAAAGTTTTATACAGTTTAGGAAAGATCTGTGGGAATTATTAAATTATTATTATATTAAAGACTATCTCAATTAACCCTCTGACTTCCACAAACCCTTCCTAAACTGCATAAAATCGTCTAATAGTAGCCAGAAAACAGAAAAGAAAATGCGTAAATGGATCTCGAGAGGGTTAAAATAGCTTCCCATCAAATATACCGCCCCGTCCCTACCAGACCATTTCAACCAGTGTTAACTAAACCAGTAATGACTTAAGGGGGGGTATATGGTTTTACTGGACCCCCTTCCCCCCTCATGCTTAGCCCCATTAATTAATTACTGTAATTAATTAAAAGTTTGTTTAACCAGACCACTGAGCCTAGAACAAGAATCTCACAGGGCTGGCCCGAAGGATTTAATCATATTGCGGTTAAAAGGTTAAAATGGATGAGATACCGGATTATGGGAAACAAGGAAAAAGTTGGAGCCAGATAAAATGTCAGCAAGGGATTTATTACCAAAGTAAGCAGTATGATAACGGGAATAAGCAAGGCAGTTACTAAAGATGTGATGAATAGTGAGGGGAGTAAGACAAGTGGTGCTCTCGGGGGATGAATCATGAGGGGTGCACATTAAGTAACCATGGGTTAGATGAGAATGACCAATTCGGAGTCTCATTAACAGTACCTCCTCACGTCTATGAGAGTGAAAGGAGGAGGGCCAGGGGCGCACAGTAGGTTTAAGGGCACAAAGTTTATTAGTACAGGGATTAGCCTCCCAAAGAGTCTGCCATGTAAAGAGGATATAAGGCTTAACCCCTTCTGTATCGAGATGTCTTTTTAGTTTTATTCTAGCTATATTTAGACAATTTTTTGCACTTTAAGAAGGATCTGTGGTAGAGAACAGGGTTAATAGTGATAGTTCGAAGCCTGTTAATTGCTGGAGGCCCTTTTTAAAACTGAATAGAAATGTCTAATGTTAGTCAGAATATTATTAAAAAGACGTCGCGGTACAGAAGGGGTTAATCAGAGACAACTAGCCACCTAAAGGAAGATGAGTCTGTCAGAGTGTCTTGGTAACAGCAGCTTTCGCAGCCTTATCATTACCTTGAATCCCAATATGGGCGGGAATCTAGCAGAGCCGCACCCTCACGCCATTTGTGCGTAACATATGAAGAGAGTACTGGATGGATGATATCAAGACGTGGGAGAATAATATGTAATGAGGGCATCAAGAGCACTACGGGAGTCGCTGTAAATGACGAACGTCTGTGGAGGGTTATCCCCATTAGATATCAGATTTTGAGACATTCACCCCAATTTATTTGTCAATAACAAGACCTTGCATGCCATTAAGGTGACATTTTTTCCTGGAGAGCAATAGCGAGCCTGAAATTTAGCTGACCTGCTATTGGCCAGAAAAGTGTTCTACCATAAACTGTACAAATTTATCTAAAAGGAGGGTCTTGAGGGCGCTATATTAAGAGTGACAGAGGCCTAGGAAGCAAACTAAAAAAAAACACAAAAAAACTGTAATAATAATAAAAATAAATAAATAATTAAAATAAAATGCCGCCCTTAAATCCTATTCTAAGTTTCTAGCCCAACCGAATATACCCTAACCTAACAATACTAGTTGTTGTGATTTACTTACGAAATGGCCTACTGGCTGAATTATCTGGTACTGTAATCTAAAAATATATGTATTCTTGTCTAACAAAGTCAGTAAAAATAGGTTATCCTAAACTGAACAATATGTGGAAATATAATTGAGCCGACCAGACCAAGTGAGATATCTCTATTGGTCTAACTGGTAAGGTGTCTGCGTCGTACCCAAGGGTCCCGGGTTCGATTACCGCCCTGGCTATATTTTCGGGAGGCTATTTTCGCATCAAATGAAGTTTAGGTGTGTTGGCAAAATTGTCAAGATGGTTGAAAGTAAGATCGGAGCTCCTCCAGAACCTCCCTTTCGGGCATGGTGTAAAAACTTAATCGTACAACAAAACCACCACTAAATTATTAACTAATGGTAAAATAATATGCATCATAAAAATAGTTTTAAAGTAAACTAACACTAAAATCAAGCTAAAAAATGCCTAAATTTAATCTTTAAGCTTTAATAGGAAATCTTGTGCCATAACTAACTAAAAATCAGATCAATTTATCACTGCGGTAAATTTTCTCATACCGCTAACTTTTAACTTTATTGCTTTAGAATGGCTCGAACGTCCCTTGGTTTTGGCCCTGTCACTCTTTCAACTCTGGGGGAGGCACTCGCGAGTCGCTACAGGCAGTTCTGCCTTTTGTCTCCCTCACTCACATAGCTAATAAAAAAAATACGCTCTTGCCGACTGCTTAACCCTTTCAGACGTTGATATATTTAAGTCATCAATGCTAATGCCGGATTATATCGTTCAGCTTGATAAATACTGTATGTCTAAACATCAACGGGTTTAACCCGTTGAGCCCCGGCTAGTTATAATATTTTGTTCACCCCCGTCCCAAGCCATTTTCACTTCTTTTTTTTGTTTGCTAAAATGGAAGACAAGGATGAGAAATGAAATGAAAAAAAAAAAAAAAAAAAAAAATCACCTTGGACATTTTTGTTTGGGGGGGGGGGGCGCCCCGGTAGCCTCAACAAAATTTGTTGAGCCAAAATGGAAGAGAATGGTGAGAAATGAAAAAAAAAATTTTTTGGTCATTTGGGGGGCGGGGGGGGGTCGAAAGTTAGTCTCCCCCGCATGACCACCCGCCCGGGAGCACTAGGGTAAAAACTGAGTATGGCATTGTACGGCATACATCCTAAGGAGTGTCTCACATAAATCTCAAGCCTCTAGCTCCCATACGACCGGAGTAATGAAGGTTCAAAGTGGCGGTGAACTAAGGGTGTAAAGTATCCCCACTAAGCCCACCACCACCAGCCGCGCGGCTGTCTCGGCCCGCTCACACCTACCGGCCCGGCTCCCACACACACTACGGTACCTCCCCCTCCTATTCTCCCGCCATTTCCTACCTTACGAGCCACGTAAGTGTTTTTTATATGTCGGACGCACGTGATGCGTCGCTGGGAGTTGGTGATCAAACACTGCCGACGCATCACGTGCGACGCTGGGTCTCACTGGGTTAAGACTATCTCAATCAACCCTCCAACTCTGACATGTCCTTTTTAATCCATGGAGCCCAGGTGCTCTTTGTAAAGGACAGTCAGAACTATCCATCTCAGTCCGATGTCCTTTATAAAGCCGGTATCACACGAGAGATTTTATAGTCAACATTCGATAATCAAAAAAATTCTGGTAAAATTTCCGGAATATTTTACACTGGAATCGGAAACTAGACTGATGGTAGATGAATTTAGGCGACATAAATATTTTAAATGTTGACCTCATAAGCTGCCAGACCAGTGTTGAGGATAAATGTTGAGGGAAAAAGTGCTTGTGTGATACCAACTTAAAGGATGCAGCTCTATTTGTGCTTTAAACCACGCGCGAGAAAGCTTTGTTTGTCCGGGCGGGCGGTACTATAGGTAGCGCCAACGAACTTGACAATAATCTTGACCCCTTAACTTCTTATAACTCAAAATGAATGAAAGCAATCGGGCTGACGTTTATATCATGTAAATTTATACACATATTCCCTAACCAAGCTTCCTTATTTGGTAGAAATATCAGCTCGATTACTCTAGTCCTTTTTGAGTTATGAGAGGATAGGGGTTACGATTTCTGGCCAACCTAGAATGAACCGACTATAACAGACAACCCTCAATAACTTCACCTCATTATTTACCTCCTATATTTTTTTCACGAGGTTGGACTTTACTTCTTCACAGCTTGAGATTACCAAGTCAACAAGTCAGTCTAGTAACACTGACTTCATTCATATTGTCTGTGAAGTGCCCGACATATGTAGCTGCCGGCGTCAATGAGTGAATAAAATCATCAAGTATTATCTGGAAAATGATGAAAATTATCCCAAATTGTATTGAATAGATAATATAAGCTAGACTACTGGCTCAACAAGTTCCACCAGCAACAATGAGTAAATAAAATAATCTAGTAATACCTTAAATACTATTGATGATGATGATAATGATGATGCAGTGAAACGTTATTCTCAATCTTTCTTCTATTCAACAGCTGAGCTCTGGAACTCTCTCACAGAATCAGTCTTCCTCTCATCCTATGACTTAAATTGCTTCAAACTCGGTGTCCAGGCATTTTGGCTTGAACGTCCCTTGATTTTGGCCCTGTCACTCTTTCAACTCTGGGGGCTGCACTCATCACAGGCAATTCTGCCTTTTGTCTCCCTCATTCACATAGAAAAAAAAAAAAAAAAAAAAATTAACGCTGTGCACTCCCTTCATTAACAGGGTTAGGGCGTGCCCTCGATACAGGGACTTCATTGGACATTTGCCACTAATCACTAGACCTGAGTGCCCAAACTCTTGACATCTACCAACAGCATGGCCTGGGATCGAACTGCCGACCCTCTGATCAGCAGTCAGACGCGCTACAGACCCTGCCATGAGATATCTTTTTTAATTGTAGTTTAGCCAGACCACTGAGCTACAAAACGTAACTCTTACAGGGCTGGCCAAATGCTAGATACTACTGGCTCAACAAGTTCCGCCGGCGTCAATGAGTGAATAAAATCATCTAGTATTATCTAGAATATGATGGAAATTATCCAATTGTATCGAGATAAAATAAAGCTATAGACTACTGGCTCAACAAGTGGTCCTAGCAACACTAACTTTACTCATATTATCTCTACTTAGCGCCCGACAGATATAGTTGCCGGCATCAATGAGTTTATCTAGGTCGACGCCGGTGTGTATGTGTAGACCGTGCAACATATAGACCACATCCTCGGTAGCCACGTTACCCGAGGCTCCCCGGGCGTACGGACAGCCACCCAGACCCGCCACTGATGCGTCCACAACACTCACACCCATCTGAAATTAAAACAAAACAAATATACAGTATATTAAGTTTGTGTAGTGAGGCATAAACATGACATGAATAAATAAATAATCTGACACAATACAGCACAGACTACAGTAGATCTGGACTTGACACAAAAATGGAACTTAACAGTAAGGGACCAAAAATGGAGAACGAACCCACAAGTTCGAACCATGAAACCGTGAAAATGTGATATTTTCGCGGTTTCGAGGTTTGAACTTGGGGGTTCGTTTTTTTATTTTCTTACAGTTTCTTACAGTAGATCCTCTGGAAAAAGGCAAACTAGGCCTGTGTATCCAGCTCAGTGCCAGTACTTGCACTGCTGCGGTCGTTCACGGTGTTGGCGGCGGCGGTAGCAGACGCAACATTTTTACTATTCTGTATTTTTGCTTTGTAATCAAACTTCAAATCTTGTCTTCCCCATCCTTTATCAAGATTACTTTCAAACTTCCTTACTGATTCGGAATCGACTACATAGTGGGGCAGTGCGTTCCACTCATTTACCACTCTATCACAAAATGAGTTCTTTGCCTTTTCAAGCCTATTTCTTTCCTTGTAAATTTTCTTTGAGTGTCCTCTCGTTCTCGTTCCCTCCCGCATCAAGAAGATACCTTCACACACATCCTCATCAGACTTTCCTGACACTATCTTAAAAGTCTCTATCATATCCCCTCTCTTTCTCCTATATGCCAGTGTCGGTAGTCCCAATGTCCTCAACCTCTGCTCATATTCCGCATTCTTCAACGTTGGTACCAGCTTGCTAGCTCTCCTCTGCACTTTCTCCACTGCTTCTATATCCTTTACCATATATGGAGCCCACACCTGGTCCCTTTGGGTCCCTTACTGCAAAGTTCCATTTTGGTGTCAAGTACAGATTTACTGTAGTCTATGACTACAGTAATAAACCCTCATTCAGACTAATCCTGTCCTGATGTATGATACAACATAGTCTCTCAGACTTTTACCTCAATCTTTTGGAATATGTCTAAAGGAGATCATTTGAATTTGAAGGTAAATTACAGAGCAAGTCAAGTCCTCTAACCCTAAATATCCTCCTCGGAGCCTCATCACAAGTCTTTAATCTAATTTATTAATTTCACTCCCAACACCAAACACCTCCCAATGAAATAAATGAAAGCATATGATCCACTCGGGATTTGAATCCTGGGAGGACCATATGCTTTCATTAGTTTAATCAAGTGCATTGGGGTTTGTAATAGGAGTGTTCAATCTGTGGACACACTTGCCAGATGTCACCAGATTCTTTAATTTATCACAAATAAAATAATAAAATGTGAACATTGCTAATATATCTATATCTCTTTAGATGTGATTTCAAAACATCAAGTATAATTTTAGAATAATTTTTCTTACATTGAATATTCTTTCCTCTCACTTAAACAGTAGGCTACCATAGTGCGGTTGGGAATATGAATATGATTAGATTAATATCCAGTATTCGAGAATGGATAATAAGTCGTAGGCGTGTGCATAAACCTTTAACCGTCCTGGTGGTGTAATGGTTAAGGTGGCAAAAATATGTGTGTGATAACCCGGGTTCGAATCCCGGTGGATCATATATACTTTAATTAATTTCATTGGGGGTGTGGTGGTGAGATTAATAAAATAATATTATTAGTAGGTTTAGGGATATTTCTTCGAGAGGCCGGTCTATATGATCTGTGCCCCATGAATATTCTTTCCTCTCACTTAAACAGTAGGCTACCATAGTGCGGTTGGGAATATGAACATGATTAGATTAATATCCAGTATTCGAGAATGGATAATAAGTCGTAGGCGTGTGCATAAACCTTTAACCGTCCTGGTGGTGTAATGGTTAAGGTGGCAAAAATATGTGTGTGATAACCCGGGTTCGAATCCCGGTGGATCATATATACTTTAATTAATTTCATTGGGGGTGTGGTGGTGAGATTAATAAAAATAATATTATGGTGTTTAACCCGGGAACTGCGGGAAGACTCTTAAGAGTTCCCCTAACATTAGCGAGTTGCAAGCAGGGCATTGTCATCACTGTTAGCAAGCGAGTGCAAGAGAGAGAGTATCGATCGACAGTGTCTCTCCAGACTTGAGGAAAAGTGGCGGGAAAGGAGGTTGCCTCAGCCATACATTATGTAACTCCCGGCCTGTATCGCCGATTTTGACCATCCAAACGCTGTTTCCACTTGTTTTATTGTTGTAACAGGTTAATACCTTTATAATCAACCTATAATAGGCACATATGGAGAAGTATTAATGCTATTTATGGTAAAATAATAAGCGAGTTCTTTGACCTGAATGTTGGTTTGAAACAGGGGTGTGTGTGATGTCCCCGTGGTTGTTTACTGTATATATGGATGGAGTTATGAAAGAAATGCTATCAAGAGCAGTGGATGTTGGTGTATCGCTGAAAAGGGAGGGAACTGAGTGGAAGCTACCTATACTGCTGTTTGCGGATGATACAGTTCTGATGAGTGATAATGAATGGGAGTTGCAGGGTCTGGTAAATGAGTTTGGAACAGTGTGCGAAAAACGGAATTTGAAGGTAAATACGGGGAAGAGCAAGGTTATGGTCTTCGAAAGGGGTGAAGTCACAGAGTGTGAGGTGAAGCTGAACGGTCAGGCTATGGAGATCGTCAACTCTTTTAATTATCTGGGCAGTGTGTTGAGTAAAGATGGGACTATGGATGAAGAGGTGCGGGAGAGGGTACAACAGGGGAAGAGGGTTGTAGGAACGCTAAAAGCAGTAACAAGAAATAGGGTGGTCAGTATGGAAGTGAAGAAGTCCTTGCATGACAGTGTGGTAATCCCGACACTGACTTACGGAAGCGAAGCATGGACGTTGGTTGAGAGACTCAGACCAAGAGTGAGAGCAGTGGAAATGAATTACTTAAGGAGTGCGTGCGGAGTTACATGGAGGGATAGACAGACTAATGAGGAAGTAAGAAGGAGGTGTGGTGTGGAGGTAGATGTGCTGGAAAGTGTGAAAAGGAACAACTTGAGATGGTTCGGCCATATGGAACGTATGGAAAGCGAGAGAATGACTAAGAGGGTGTACGAGAGCGAGGTGGAGGGACAGAGGGGGAGAGGTAGACCGAATATGAGGTGGAAGGATGGAGTGAGGAACTACATGAACGAAGGCGGTGCTGGTTGGGGGCAGGGGCGTCGACTGACTGGGGACAGAGGTGCATGGGGGCGGTTTGTTCGTGGCCACCCCTTCGGGGATCACGGCGTCAGGCAATAGATAGATAGATAGATGGTAAAATAAATATTTTAGTGATGGAAACAGCTCAAATACATGCGCACAGGCAGAGGTGTCTCATACCCCCCATGCGCACTTCAGAGGTTAACAGATACATCTAATGAATATATATTTTATAAAGTACATTTCTATTTTTCATTGTAGAGTAGAATATTGTATAAAGAAGATGCTGATTGGTTGTTTGTTTGTTTGTTTGTTTTTGTTTCCCAGGCTGTCTGGCCGAACAGCCCCAAGGTCTCTAGCAAGGCCAAGGCCATAAACGAGCACTCCCACAAAACCCTCCCTGCTTACCACTAACAAAGCCCGGGTGACCGAAGCCACTCCAAGGCAGGGAGCTGAGGAGGGTGCGGAAACGCCCGGGAAACCAAAGCCCCACCCAAGGCCCTGTGCCCCTCAGCAATTATGAAGAGAAAGTTGAGGGGCAAGGGAAAAATGTGACACTTTGGCTCCCAATCTGCCAACTTCTAGGTTGGCAGTAGGGAGGTCAATCCACGGAAAAGACGCCGTCACTTGAGATCTAGAAGATATATAAGTAAAAGGAACAGTCAGAGTAAGCTATGGGTATGGCAGAGATCGCTGATGATTGGTTGTTGATTGATTTGTGTTGATAAAGTTGAGATAGCTTCATTATTCCATATACAGTATATTATTGAAACTCTAAAATTGTAAGCAATTTTAATGATAATGTGATAATCTAAAGTGATATACGAACCCTGAGAGCTAAAATATATCACATAATCTCGGATTACTGTTCACCTCTGTGGGGTGGAAGTGGAGTGGTTGCATTGAGGCAGTTGGACAAAATTCAAAATAAAAATAAAGCTATTAGATTAATCAATAACCCTGCAATCACACAGGACCTTCCTACATTATCCATACGAAGAAACGTTGCATCCCTTGCATTATTTTACATATATTTTCACAGCAATTGTTCCGAGGAACTTGCTTCAATTGTGCCGCCTCTCCACATCTTTCCCCGTAGAACTAGGGCAGCTGAGAGCGCCCATGAATTTACACTTTCTCCTCCACAATGCAGAACTTCTGCTTATCAGAATTCATTTATCCCCAGAGCTATTACTCTTTGGAATTCACTTCCCTCGAATTGCTTTCCACAAACTTACAATCTACAAATGTTTAAATCCAGTTGTTACAAACATTTTATGAATGGAGGACGCCTTTAGGCACATGGACCTTTTTGTTTTATCTGTGTTTTTCCTTCCTCCGTTCATTGTCTCTTTAAAAAAAAATATATAAAAAAAATTAATAACATAGATATTATAAAGTGAACACAAGCGAAATAAAAATTGCTAAAGCCAACAAGTAAGCGAGATTTGTAGAGTGACTGAGCCTCGGCTTACATCTCACCCGCCTTAGCCAATCACAAGCTTCTGTATTTTTAATATCCCAGAGGATTGGCTCAAAAGTGTAATAGTAAATATATACAAAGGAAAAGGGGATGCGCTAGATAGAGGAAATTATAGGGGCCTGAAAATGCTTGACCAAATCATGAAGGTCTGTGAGAGATTCCTTGAGGATTTGATCAGGCAAAGCATCTCTATTGATGATATGCAGTTTGATTTTATGCCAGGACGTGGTACAACCGATGCTATCTTCATAGTCAGGCAGATACAGGAAAAATACTTACTAAAAGGCAGGGATCTTTACTTTGTGTTTGTGGACCTGGAGAAGGCCTTTGATAGGGTGCCTAGAGATGTTGTGCAGTGGGCTATGAGGAAACTTGGTGTGGACGAGTGGCTGGTGCGTGTGATAATGAAGAGGTATGAGGATTCGCAAAGTGCGGTGAAGGTGAAGGGTGTACTGAGTGATGAGTTCGCAGTCTGTGTTGGAGTCCATCAGGGTTCAGTGTTAAGCCCCCTCCTCTTTATTATGGTCTTGGAGGCGCTGTCTAGAGTTTTTAGAGGCGGACTCCCGTTGGAACTGTTTTATGCAGACGATTTAGTCCTAATAGCCGACAGTATGCAGGATGCTGAGGCCAAATTCAGAGTGGAGAGAGGGCATGGCGAGCAAGGGTTTAAGAGTCTGTTACGCTGGCCAGCTTGCCAGAATGTGCTCGTACTCGCTAGCGCTCGCCAGGGCAGTGAAATGGGCTATAATAATCGTAGAACGATGTTCTTTCTTTCTTAGTATTCATGATGTCACAGACAGATCAGTGGTGGTCTTTATTCTTGTCTGTGACACTTGGAAGTATTTTATATTAGTGATAGAGTATAAGATGTGTAGTGTGAAGTTAAGGAGAGAGAACGAAGGAGGCAGCGTGGTGGTAATATGTGCGTGTGTATGTACGTGTGCCTCCCTCGCTCGGGCGGAGGTTCCCACGCTCTTGATTGGCCGGCGGGCCTGGCTACGTCATAGGACGCTTGCTCTTCATGACGTAGTGGTCTGTGATTGGGTGCCGCTGTCCTAGTGTTGGTGCTGGGGGCTCCTGCCCACGTGTCTCCTTAGAGCTTGGCATGGTGTGCTTGGTCCTAGACGTCCCTTGCAATCTGTCCCCAATCTAACCCCCTGTACTACTGTTTCTCTCTCTGAACTTCTTCTTTTCCAATACTTCTCATCTTTATTCAATTACTTATCCCTTCTGGTTCTGCATTCGACTTCCATAGTCGGCCAGTCGTATTACCAGCACCAGTTCTCACATATATGTTTTGCACTAGCTTTAGGGATTATTAGTCACAGTCACATGGAGTCATATTATCATTGGGTGCTTCTAATTATTGAGTTTTTCTTTGTTACTATTTAATGCTAGACAGTGGAGGGTATCCTTGGTCGTTGTCTGAGTTATGTATGTGGCAAGTCAGAGCCTGTACGACTTCGACGGAGCTAGGTAGCTCTGTAACCCTTGTGCATATTTTTCCTTTGCGAGTGTAGCAGCATACAAGTGAAGGGCTTTTGCCTACTCTTGCTCGTATGTTTGCTACCTCATTTTGTTGACCTTTGTGGATCGCCAGGGCAAGACCAGATACTGGAGATCTGGACTTACCAAGAGAGCCTCCTATTCACTTAACGTAACATAAGGGAAATCTGTTCAAGGGGAGACAGTAGGCTACGAGCATGCTTGCGCTCTGCCTAGCATCCTGGTACCTTTTATACCGCTGCTAGACTTTATTAGTAATAAAGACAGCATTGTGTTTATTAACTGTAATTGCGTATGCTTTAGGAATTATTCACGCCTTATTTTAGCCTAGGTTGATGCATAGTGCACAACCCAGTTTGGCTGTTACGTTGGCTAAGGAAATACTGTTTTGAGTGGCTATTATTAGTGCTGTCACAGAGTTGTTGCACTCCCTAGTTATATATATGTATCCTACTTATTGGTGTATTTAAGATACACGCTTTGGTGTCCTGCCCCTGCATTAATTCTGTTCTATATTAACGAGCATCTTAGAGCATCAGACGTTTTCAGAAGATTCCATATCTGTTTGCTGTAGGACTAGACTTTCAGTGTTTTCATAGAGCATTGAAGAGTTTAGTGTTGAGTACAGACTCACACTAAAGTTAACGTAAGCATATACTCCTTTATTAAATCTTGTTATAGTTTATTTAAGCATTGTTATTACTTGAGAGCATTTTATTAACGTAAAGTACTCCTGTTGTGAGTAGGCTTTGCCGTCACCGGAAAGCCTTTGTAGAAGTGCACTAAAACCCAGTTAATTGATACCCCGTTATCCAGTAGATTAACTCTGGAGGGTTTAAGTGTTTTGTTCACCGGCGTAATAGTTCGAGGGTTTGGAATTAGCGTACCGTTGTTGCAGATATAGCCTATCATCTAGTCCATTATTAAGTGCCCTTGTTTATTTTGTAGTGCCGGTCATAACAAATGGCGACCTTAGACCAGTATACAGTATAGTGAACTGAATATTGCATTTTTTTTTTTGGAGAAATCTTATTGCCATTTGGGGTTGAATTTATTTCTCGCAGTGTTGGCAGTGGACATTGTTTTGAGGATATATAGAACTTGTTGGAGTTTATTGGTGACCTAGTATTGCACTCAAGAACATCTTCGAATATTTTTTGTGAATAAAGCTACGCGAGAGTTTGGCTACTTTTGTCTTGCCTTGAGAATTTTTTTTGTTGACTCCATCATGTCACTGGACGGGTCTGAGCATAGTGAGGGCACAGTGCGAGAGACAGGCGAGGAGGTGGAGAAGGTGGAGTTGTTTAACGGCGTTCGGGTGGTGAACAATGAGGAGGATGCTCGGATTTCTTTTGAGGAGCCTGTGTCGGCGGACCGGGTGTCGGGGCTGGACCGGTACGGACTGCAGTGTGTAGCCACGGTCTTAGGGTTTACCGGTACTAGCGGTTTGTCGAGAGGTGAGCTGGTTACCTGTGTGCTCGGTGGGGTGCATGGGGCTTCGGGTGGAGCGGGAGCTGGGGCACCTTCGTCCCAGCCCCCATTCCACTCGACTCCTATCATGGCGCCCCCTCGGGCTCCGGAGCCGGGTACGTTCCCGCAGGCCGATGCCCGCTGGCAGTTGGGTATGCCTCTAGGTGACTCATGGGGTGGCTCCCCGGTAGTAGCACCCCCTCCTCAGGGTTTGACTCCCGAGATGTTGTTTCAGCTCGAGCTCGCCAAACTTAACCCTCTCACCACGGAAGGGCTCTTAAACGCCCATAAAAAAGCATATAACAGCTGCCCGGAAGGGCTCTTGAACGCCCAGTGGTTGAAAGCCTGTGAGCTTCGTGTGCGAGGCGTCGGTCCGACGCATGTAAACAACAGCCGGCTGGACCGACGCCCCGCATCTCCGGCCACAAGAAGGAGAGCGTCGCTTGTTCGTGTGTGCCTGTATGTTGTTGTTAAGTATCGAAAAGTAGTGTAAAGTGGCTGTTTTGGCCATAAAGTTATCTCCAATGAAATCATCATCACAACTCAACCAGTTGACTTAGAGAGCTCTACTTAATGCCATTCTACAGGTAAATAACACAGCTACGCTTGGGGATGCGCGTGAATGCGGGAAGCAGTCAGATTAACACATATACGGTAGCCTAGCCTAGAAGTTTTTCGGCCAAAACACCCGGGTTTCGAGGAATATATATATAATACATAGCCGGGGCTGGAGGGTTAAGCAGCAGCAGCAGCAGCATGAGTCTGAGCTCAAGTATAGGTATCAGGCTGAGTCTGCAAAGTATTGTGCCGATATTGACCTAGAGAAAACTGGTGTAGAGGTGACGAGGAACCGGGTCGTCCAGGGGGGTCGACCCCATGACCAGTCCCTGTCGCATCTACTAAAGTTGGTTCCAGTGTTTGATGAGTTAGGAGTTACAGAATTCTTTCTCCGTTTTGAGAAAAAGTGCCGGGAGCACCAATGGCCCGAGGAGAAGTGGGCAGCCCTTGTTTCGTCACGATTGACGGGGAAAGCACTCAAGGCGTATGATGCTTTGCCCCTAGATTCCTGCGTGAATTATGAGGCGTTGAAAGAGGCTGTCCTGAGGGAGTATGAGTTGCAGCCAGAGACCTATAGGCTGAAATTTAGGGCTGTTCCTAAAAGAAAGGAGAGTACTTTCCAGGAACACGCTAGAGAGCTGTCAGATGCATTTGAAAATTGGCTGAGGTCGGAGAAGGCAACTACTTTTGATGCAGTGAAGCAACTAGTGTTGTTAGAGCAATTTTTTAATTGTACTGGCAGTGACTTGACTCTTAACCTGAAAGAAAAGCAACCAAAAACTCTGCAGAAGGCGGCTGAGCTGGCTGACCTCAGGGTGTCATTGATTCGTGGGTGCGGGTCTGCACAGAGAGCTGAGGCAGGTAACCAGGGGCGTACAACTCCACCCCCCCACCCCCCCCCCGAATTAATGACACAACTAATTATCCATTTAAGAGTACTGTTGCCAATTATGATCCCAAGTCAAAACCCTTCCCGTTAAAGAAAGGCCAGGGCCCTTCCTCACCTCAGAGGAAGTCCAAGAGCGAAGTGGAGTGTTTCAAGTGTCATGAGAAGGGGCATATTGCGCGCTCATGTCCGAGCACACCGCCTACAGCAGTGGTGTCACTAGTGAGCAACATCGGTGTGTCTTTGAGGTCTTCCGCGTTTGCCCGGGGTAAACAGTCGGTTGCGAGGTCACAGCCGGTGCAGAAGCAGCAGGAGGGCTCGTCACCCGTCCGAGATGTTTTTTGTGGTCATAGGGGGCACGGCACTGTGAGGTGGGCTGGTGTGGAGCATAGGCTTGAGTTGCTGCGTGATACAGGCGCTTCCCAGACACTTATTCAGAACTTCACTGGCAAGCCTATTAACATGGCTCGGGTTGTGGTGGTTCAAGGCATCAATGCTATGCGGTCTTACCCGCTGGTCAGAGTGGAGCTTGAGGTGGACGGTGTGACACGGGAGTTGGATGTGGGTGTTGTGGAGAAGTTGCCAGTTGAGGGGGTCGACCTCCTTCTCGGTAACGACTTTGCGGTGCCTACTTCCGAGGTTCCACCCTTAGTTGTTGCCGAGAGGGCGGCCGACACGAGTAGGGAGGGGCAAGAGGGCTCGAGAGTTCTCAATCCGCTCAGGTGTCACAGCCTAGTACCCAGGCTTCAGACCAGCGGAGGAAGGGTCGGAAGGAGAAAGTTGAGGCTGGTGGTCGGGTTGAGAGTTTGGACCCAGCGACACTCCTTGGTGACTCGGTACTTGCACCAAAGTTGAGCTCCGGAGTGGCCCCAGAACCTGTCCCCCCTAGTGACATGGTAGGGCGTGATGGCACTCCGCGACAGAGTAGTTCCCAGGCGAAGCAGGCAAGGCTTGAGCAGCCCAGTATCGGGGGTGGCCACAAGTTGCTTCAGGAGCATTTAGATAGGTTGGCACTCTCGGATATATGTCGGTTGCAAGTAGAAGATTCTGGGCTTGAGAGTTGTGGGAACGGGGCTATTGAACTCGATGAGGACGGGGAAGCATGTCATGTGAACCCGTTAAAGGAGGTTGTGAGGCAACCACCTGAGCAGCCTACTGTCCCCGTGTTGGTCTGCAGCGGCCAAGGTGGAGAAGGAGAGGGGGGCAGTGAGGCACAGGTGGTGAAAAGTTGGGATTGTCATGTCTCGGCGGAGCAGGGGGCGGGGAACACGAGTCAGGTGGCTGTGGAAGCGCTTGAGCACCTGCCTGAGCAGCAGCGTGCAGCGATCCAGCCCCTGCTCGGTTCATACCCCACTGTTTGTGCCGAGCACCCAGGCCTCACAACTCATGCGGTGCACGATGTTCCGCTGGCAGGTCACTTGGGTGTGAGTAAACCGTTGGCCTCGTTGTTGAAGCTGTTCAAGGTGGGCGACGAGGCTGTGGCATGGTTGTCAGGTCAGGGTCGACCCATGGCTGCCAAGGGTGGTGGTCAGAATTAGGACATTGAGCAGATTGGTGAGGTTGGCTGTGGAGTGGATGCGCCCGGTCGTCGCATAGCCTCCCAATGCTGCTCTAGTCGAATGCAACAGCCCTACCATAGACTGACTGTATCTGGCCGTGTCGCTGAAGGCGGTGATGCTGCGCAGGCAGATGTAGTCGCAAGGAATGCGGGGGTATTTACCTAATTGTATTTACCTAATTGTAGTTTACAGGAGTTGAGCTAAGCTCGTGTTGTCCCGTCTCTCAGTCTACTTTTTATCCAATTTTTTCTTGAAAATATGGATATTCCCTGCCCCTACCACCTCCTCCTCCAGCCCATTCCATTTGTCAATACATCTATAGGGGAAGCTAAACTTCCTGATATCGTTCTTGCAGGTAGGTCTTTTTACTTTGTAGCTGTGGCCTCTAGTTATTCCTGTATCCATAATTAATATATCCTCCCTATCCAGCCTCTCCAGCCCCCGGGTGCATTTGTACATCATTATCATGTCTCCCCTCTCTCTCCTCTCTTTTAGACTCGGTAGATTTAATTTGTCTAGCCTCCCTTCATATGGCAGCTCTCTGAGACTTGGAACCAATCTAGTAACTGCTCTCTGGATTCTTTCTAACTTGTGAATATGCTTCTTTAGATGCGGGGACCACACCACTGCTGCATACTCCAATCTTGGTCTAATCATACTCTTCATAATTTTCGCTACCATGGTCTCATCCAAGTAGTTCAGAGCAACTTTCATATTCCCGGCCATTGCATACATTCCGCTAAAGAGCTTGTTAATATGTTTCTCTGGCGACAAATTATCTTGTATAATCAACCCTAAATCCTTTTCTTTTTCGGCCTTGCTAATTATATTATCTCCCATCCTGTACTCCCAATTTGGTCTATTCACACTTCTTCCCATATTTAACACATGGCATTTACTTATATTAAATTTCATTTTCCACTTGGTGCTCCATTCGTATATTTTATCTAAATCCCCTTGCAGCTCCTCACAACTACTTTTATTTGTTATTTGTCTCATAATTTTTACGTCATCTGCAAACATTGACATGTAGGAGTTTATGCCTATCGGCAGGTCATTCACGTACATAAGGAACATGAGAGGTGCCAACACAGATCCCTGTGGCACACCACTCTCAACTTTCCGCCACGATGAGTAAGTTCCTCTAATGTTGGTCCTCATTTCCCTATCTGTTAAATAGCTCTCCATCCATTTCAGCAAACTCCCCCTGACACATCCTAGCGTCTCAAGCTTAGATAACAATCTCTTATGTGGTACCTTATCGAATGCTTTGGAAAGGTCTAAGTAGACGCAGTCCACCCATCCGCCTCTTTCTTGGAGTACATCGATCACCCTACTGTAATAACATAGCAAACTGGTAACACAAGATGTCCCTTCTCTGAATCCAAATTGCTTTGGGGTTATTATCTTCTTTCTCTCCAACATTTTCATCCATCTCTTCCTAATTAGCTTTTCACAAATCTTGCATACAATACTAGTAAGTGAAACTGGTCTATAGTTTAGAGGGTCCTCAGGGTTTCCATTCTTGTATATCGGAATGATATTAGCTCTTTTCCATTCAACAGGAACCTGTCCTTTATCTAAGGAAGCTTGAATTATGTCCCTCACTGGCTCCACTAATTGCTCTGCACACTCCTTTAAAACCCAGGCAGACACTTCATCCGGTCCCATAGCTTTCCTTACTTCAAGTCCTCTCATCGCAGATAACAGCTCATCTCTAGTTATTTCAATCTTACTAAGACCACTCTCCAATACTCCCGCCTGTGGTTCGTCAAAACCTTCCTCTCTAGTAAAAACTGACCCCAATTTGTTATTCATTACCTCGCACATGTCCGATACATTTTCATACGTCCTAGCATCAACTCTTAATTTAGTAATTTGTTTCTTTACCTTCAACTTACTGTTTACATATTTATAAAATAATCTAGGATCACTTTTACATTTATTTACGATGTTCTTCTCATAGTTCATTTTAACTTGCCTAATTATGTTAACATATCTATTCCTCTCCTGTTTATATTTATTCCGATTACTCTCAGTGTTCCTTCTTCTTAATCTAGCCCAAGCTGCATCACGCCTACCCAAAGCTCTTTTGCATTTCAAATTAAACCAATCTTTCTGCTTAGTAAAATTTCCAGTTTTATATCTTGGGACAAACAGATTGGTTCCTACTCTATAAATTTCGAGGAATCTACTATATTTACCTTGTACGTCCTTTTCCTTCAAAATAAGATCCCAATCTACTCCCTCTAAATATCTTTTCAAGGATACATAATCAGCTTTACTATAATTTAATCTGTCATTAATCTGTGCGCATGTACGGTATCGGCGGGGAAGCCTTAGCAATTATGAACTATGGGAGTGACTGCACAGGTGGTACAGATTGTCCCTCTCATGACCTGGCTGTTCTAGGGACAAAGGTGGAGAAGGAGGGAGACTATAGTGTAGAAACTATGGTCCCGGCTGGGTTGTTGGAGGGCACTAGGCATGTTGTTCTTCGAGATAAGTTGCAACCTCTTGTTCCTAAGCGCCAAGAGAAGTTGTTTACTAGGCTGTGGCAGTACGTCCGCATGTTTGTTGATTCTCCAGGCCTGATGTACGGGGTAGAACCTGACATGGAGGCTGGAGACAGTGCAAGGCTCAAATTGGCTCCCTACCGTATAAATCCTGCTCGACAGCCTGTTGTGAAAGCAGAGCTGGACTACATGTTGAAAAAGGGTCTGAGGGATAAAGGATATCGTGAGTGGTCGTTGCCAGTGACTTTGCAACCTGAGTTGAGTGGCAAGATCCGTGTTTGTGTTGTTTGCAAGAGTGTTGGTGCATCATCCCTGACAGACGCCTATACCTTATCCAGAGTTGACGACCCCATAGACAGCATCAGGGCTGCCTCGTTTATCACTAAGGTAGAAATAGTGAAAGGTTATTGGCAGGTCACGTTGCCTGAGAGAGCGAAGAGAAGTGCCAGTCTTGTGATGAACTGGGCAGTTTATCAGTGTCAGATGTTGTTTTGCTGCCGGAACACAAGTTGGATGTGTGGCATGTTAAGGGCACTGATAATGTTCTGGCTGATTGTTTGTCACGGAAAGGTATGTCTTAAGGAGCACCCTCGCCGTTCAGTCAGTGTTTGTTTGAGAGTGGAGAAAAATTAGGCTTGCCCCTGTAGTGCAAAGCCGCCAAAAACACTATTAAAATATAAAACCTCACATAAAAACTCTTTCTTTTTGATAGTATATTAGTGCAGTATGTTACAGCAAGAATCTAAGACATCCTGTGTTTTTGTCTTAGTAGGCTAGGCTTGGTGAAGCTTGCTCGTTGAGAGTAATATTGATAAGCTATACTATTATTTTTGGGAAGTGTTGTGTAGATTTTTTTTTATATAATGAAGTGTTTTCTGTTTGTGATTGTGCCTTGTTTTTACAACTTGGGGGAGTAGCTGGGTGAGGCGGGGTTGATGAGCATTCTGTCTGGTCAGATGTGGCGTTTACCCGAGGTTAAAACGTCCCACATCTTGGGCGGGGTGTTACGCTGGCCAGCTTGCCAGAATGTGCTCGTACTCGCTAGCGCTCGCCAGGGCAGTGAAATGGGCTATAATAATCGTAGAACAATGTTCTTTCTTTCTTAGTATTCATGATGTCACAGACAGAGCAGTGGTGGTCTTTATTCTTGTCTGTGACACTTGGAAGTATTTTATATTAGTGATAGAGTATAAGATGTGTAGTGTGAAGTTAAGGAGAGAGAGAACGAAGGAGGCAGCGTGGTGGTAATATGTGCGTGTGTATGTACGTGTGCCTCCCTCGCTCAGGCGGAGGTTCCCACGCTCTTGATTGGCCGGCGGGCCTGGCTACGTCATAGGACGCTTGCTCTTCATGACGTAGTGGTCTGTGATTGGGTGCCGCTGTCCTAGTGTTGGTGCTGGGGGGCTCCTGCCCGCGTGTCTCCTTAGAGCTTGGCATGGTGTGCTTGGTCCTAGACGTCCCTTGCAATCTGTCCCCAATCTAACCCCCTGTACTACTGTTTCTCTCTCTGAACTTCTTCTTTTCCAATACTTCTCATCTTTATTCAATTACTTATCCCTTCTGGTTCTGCATACGACTTCCATAGTCGGCCAGTCGTATTACCAGCACCAGTTCTCACATATATGTTTTGCACTAGCTTTAGGGATTATAGTCATAGTCACATGGAGTCATATTATCATTGGGTGCTTCTAATTATTGAGTTGTTCTTTGTTACTATTTAATGCTAGACAGTGGAGGGTATCCTTGGTCGTTGTCTGAGTTATGTATGTGGCAAGTCAGAGCCTGTACGACTTCGACGGAGCTAGGTAGCTCTGTAAGCCTTGTGCATATTTTTCCTTTGCGAGTGTAGCAGCATACAAGCGAAGGGCTTTTACCTACTCTTGCTCGTATGTTTGCTACCTCATTTTGTTGACCTTTGTGGAGTGCCAGGGCAAGACCAGATACTGGAGAACCAAGAGAGCCTCCTAGTCACTTAATGTAACATAAGGGAAATCTGTTCAAGGGGAGACAGTAGGCTACGAGCATGCTTGCGCTCTGCCTAGCCTCCTGGTACCTTTTATACCGCTGCTAGACTTTATTAGTAATAAAGACAGCATTGTGTTTATTAACTGTAATTGCGTATGCTTTAGGAATTATTCACGCCTTATTTTAGCCTAGGTTGATGCATAGTGCACAACCCAGTTTGGCTGTTACATTGGCTAAGGAAGTACTGTTTTGAGTGGCTATTATTAGTGCTGTCACAGAGTTGTTGCACTCCCTTGTTATATATATGTATCCTACTTATTGGTGTATTTAAGATACATGCTTTGGTGTCCTGCCCCTGCATTATTTCTGTTCTATATTAACCTCTTAAGCGCGCATGGGGGTAATTAGACACCTCTGCCTGTGCGCATGTATTTGAGCTGTTTCCATCACGAAAATATTCATTTTACCATAAATAGCATTAATACTTATCCATATGCGCCTATTATAGGTTGATTATAAAGGTATTAACCTGTTACAACAATAAAACGAGTGAAAACAGCGTTTGGATGGTCAAAATCGGCGATACAGGCCGCGAGTTACATAATGTATGGGTGAGGCAACCTGCTTTCCCGCCAATTTCCCCCAAGGCCACTGAGACACTGTCGATCGATACTCTCTCTCTCTCTCTTGCACTCGCTTGCTAACAGTGATGACAATGCCCTGCTTGCAACTCGCTAATATTAGCACGAAAATATACCTCAGAATAAGGGAATAACAGGGAAAATAGGTGATAACTGAAGGAGGGGAGGTAGAGGACTGATATTTTGCATGGCCCAAGGGCAAATTTTTTTTTTTTTTTTTTTTTTTTTGTCGATGTTTAAATTTTTTATTTTTTTTCTCTGACTCTTAAGTCTTCCCGCAGTCCGCCGGGGGAACTCTTAAGAGTCTTCCCGCAGTTCCCGGGTTAACGAGCATCTTAGAGCATCAGACGTTTTCAGAAGATTCCATATATCTGTTTGCTGTAGGACTAGACTTTGTGTTTTCATAGAGCATTGAAGAGTTTAGTGTTGAGTACAGACTCACACTAAAGTTAACATAAGCATATAGGCTACTCCTTTATTAAATCTTGTTATAGTATATTTAAGCATTGTTATTACTTAAGAGCATTTTATTAACGTAAAGTACTCCTGTTGTGAGTAGGCTTTGCCGTCACCGGAAAGCCGTTGTAGAAGTGCACTAAAACCCAGTTAATTGATACCCCGTTATCCAGTAGATTAACTCTGGAGGGTTTAAGTGTTTTGTTCACCGGCGTAATAGTTCGAGGGTTTGGAATTAGCGTACCGTTGTTGCAGATATAGCCTATCATCTAGTCCATTATTAAGTGCCCTTGTTAATTTCGTAGTGCCGGTCGTAACAAGTCAATATTAACAAAACCAAGGTTATGCATTGTAGATTGAGACGAGGCAATGTGGAAAAGAGCGGTGCATACCCATGTGCAGTGTGTGGAAAGGGAGTGGGCGTTAACTCAATTCAATGTAGCATCTGTCGATGTTGGGTACACCATGGGAGTAAGCGCTGTAGTAGAATAAAGGGGCCCCTGCCGAAGGATAAGTCAGAAATAGAGAAATTTGAGTGCGTAGTGTGCAAAGGCGAGCTTGTGTTAAGTGATGATCCTGTGGCTGTGAATTTTGGAAATGAGTCTTTGGAGCTGGTGAACAAATTTTGTTACCGAGGAGATACCATCTCTGCCGGTGGTGGGGCCGAGGCTGCCACTGTTGCTAGAATTAGGTGTGGCTGGGGGAAGTTCAGAGAATTGATGCCAATACTCACCATGAAAAGAATGCCTCTCCCCCTGAAGGGAAAGGTGTATGCCTCATGTGTTAGAAGTGCAATGATGTATGCCTCAGAAACATGGGCCGTTAAAGTAGAGGATGTCAACAGAATAGAGCGTAATGGGATGAGAATGGTGAGATGGATGCGTGGGGCCAGGCTACAGGATAGAATAACAAATAATGAGCTGAGGAGACGTTTAGGTATAAAGAGTATTAGCGAGGTGATGCGTACAAGTAGACTGGGATGGTATGGACATGTGGAGAGACTGGATAAACAAAATTGGGTGAAAAAATGCAGGTCTGTGATTGTGGAGGGAGCTGCACCAAGGGGTGGACCGAGGAAGACCTGGGATCGGACTATACGCGCCGATCTCAAATCCAAGAACTTGACAAGTGAAGCAGCCCTTAACAGGGTTGCCTGGACGCCGCCATTAGGACAAGAGACTGAAACTGCACTTATGTGTGGAACACTCAGCCTTAAAATTTTATGTATGTATATGCACTGGCTTCCTAACACCAGGGTAAGTCAACATGGTGGTGGTAAGTTAGAATATCAGCCCCTGATTGGCTAATATTCGAGAACTCAGCTCTCTCGTCAGGCAGTCTACTCTCTCGCTTAGTGATTTTTCTCATACCTTTTTATTTTGTCTGTGTTCACTTTATAATATTTACGTGAATAGTGTATTTTATGTGACATATTTTATACCACGGTGTTCGGATATCACTCTAAAACATGACTCAATTGTTGAAATTGCTTGTAATTAAAGTATTTAAAAATTAGATATGAAATAATGAAGATATCTTGATTTACTACTCATACTCTTATCCATTAGCCAATCAACAGCCTCTATAAAAAATGAGCTGCTTCTCAAGTCCGGCAGTCCTGTTCAGACAAAAATAAGTAACTGAATGAAATGTCAATTTAATCATAAAAGCGTTGTTTAATTTAGATACCACTATTATAAATATATCATTGGCATACAAAAGAAGGTATATCATATAATATTTATTTTTTGCAAACAGTATTTACCATTTTGTAATGGATTTATTTCACAACACAATATTTTTTCTTGCTCTCTTATTTTAATAATACGATATAGTAGTGAGCTAAAATATATAAGAAATTATTATAATATACATGAAGAATATATGAGATTAAAACCGCTCGTCATAAGACTTAACTACAAGAAAAATCGACAAATAATTTAGAAACTAGACACCCTTCTTAGTCTTGTTCACATTTTATTACAATAATTGGCGAATCTGGTGACATCTGGCAAGCTTGTCTACAAATTGAACACTCCTATTGATGATTAACGTTAAGAACGGGGTGTTACTTTATTTACCACATACATACATACATACATACATACATAAAATTTTAAGACTGAGTGTTCCAGACATACAGTACGTGCAGTTTCAGTCTCTTGTCCATACAGATCTTAAACACTCAAACCATTACACCATCAAGATAGTTTATCAGCCTACTGACTGTCGTCCTTTCAACAGTTCCATACATGTAAATATTTCATCCAATCAACCTCAACCATTCTCCCTACATGGCCAAACCACAACAGTCACTAAGTACACATTACATACATACCTGTATCGCTGTGAGTATGTTAGCCAGCGCCTGACCGTACGTATCGTGACAATGTACGGCCAAGACCTGAGGTGGTAATACGGTCATCACCTCCTCTAACATCCTCCTCATACTCCCGGGGGTACCCACGCCGATAGTGTCACCCAGGGAGATCTCGTAGCAACCCATCTCGTACATGTCAAGGGCAACCTGCACAAATATCACATTATATCAGAAGGAACAACATTAAAATATATATACATAATATACAAACATTTATTGTCCAGAAATTCATCACTACAAAACTAATTATGAATATGTTGAGCGGTACTTGAAAAGTAGACAGAATGGATAAAAAACACCATCTGAGGAGGACCACTTTATTGACAACGTTTCGCAGATAGAAAGAAGAAACTATCTGCGAAATGTTGTCAATAAAGTGTTCCTCCTCATATGGTATTTTTTATCCTAATTATGAATAGCTTATAAGATATAAATTAACAATTCATATTTTGAGAAAAAAATTCAATGACATTGAAACACAGTAAAGTACAAATGTCTAGCTTACCAAACGTCGGAAACTGGTCAACTCATAATGTGACAAAATGTCTACAGTACAGTACTTCTGTACTGTACTGCCTAAATTTGATTACCGGTACCGTACTTATCTGTTTACAACAAAGTTTGACTGTACTTTGACACTAAACTGAGCAATTAGTCATACAAGAAGTTTTGAATATCTCGTAAGTTTTAGTGAGGCGGGAATATTTTTCTATTTTTCTATCTATCTATCTATCTATCTATCTATCTATCTACTCAGGCACATACCCCATTTTTTTCCCTGGGGATGGCCGACTCGAGACAGAGCATTTTTACCAAGAATAATCAAAATAATAAAATGGCAAACCTTCAACACTATCTGACACTAACCTTGGCTACGACCTTAGGATCAACCTGGCCCTCGTATGGACAGCCACAGACACAGGAGACGTAGCCTCTCACCCGCACACCTTGTTCCTTAGCCGCCGTCATCACCGCCTCAGGACAGAAAACAATGGTAATAATCTCATGTCTAATGTCCCATATAGGAATTATTATTAACATGATCTTATACCTATTATATACTGTATAACACAAGATAATAATCTAATTCTATCTATTCAATTCTATTTACTTTGGCCCATTCCCCATTTTTTTTTTCTTCTGGGGGCGGCCGATTCGAGACAGAGCCTATACAGGGATAACACAACAGAAAACAATGAACACGCAAAAACAAAATACAAATTCACACACATCTAGGTCACCCAGGAGAAGACCCAGAGACCAAGGTCACCAATGTCCCTCCAGCACTCCCCTGGCCCCTGACCATAGTTATTTTTATTATAATGAAAAACTTGCAAAATACTGTATATAAACCAAATCTGGGACGATACAATATCAAGTCAAAAGAACTTATCAAAATCACTATGTGGAAATATATGTGGAAATACTGTATAGCTACTTCATATAACATAAAAAATTGAGATTGAGAATTACCAAAGACGTGATTTTTCGGTCCCGTCACAAGACCACCGTCTCAACCGAGCCGTCGTAAGATCACAAGACGGGAAAAGCAACACAGGTTTGCTGCAAGCCAGCGCACCATTTTACAAATATATAGGCTAGGCTATACAACTTCCATTTCATCGGAATAACATTCACCGCCAATTTAATTATCATAAGGATTATATAAATGCAATTCTGATGTGAAAAACAAACAGTAAATAGCATAGTCACAGCTGGGGTTTGTTGTTTCGTGGACAAAATCTATTCAAGTGTACTATCCGACATTAATTTATTATCAACAATTGGATATTCGTTACTGTGGGCTCTTATTACTCTACTTCCTAATAATAGGCAAGTAAATTATAAGATCATGTTTGGATAAACAAATATACCGAAATAAATTAGAATGAAGAAACAGTAAGTTGAGTGAGATGTTTCAGCTTGCCGTCAACCCAGCTCCGGAGCTCTCTTGCCGTCGCAAGAGAATATTGGTGTCTCGCTTGCTAAAGGTGGGCTTGCGACGGGACTGGAAAAACAGTTTTCGGGGTAGATCTTGCGACGATGGTCTTGCGACGGGACCGGAAAATCACGTCTCAACTCATATCATTCTGGCTCTTAATTAGCAGTAAAATGAGGATAAATTAAATTGATTGCATAAATAGTAGTACGGGGAAGAGCAAGGTTATGGTCTTCGAAAGGGGTGAAGTCACAGAGTGTGAGGTGAAGCTGAACGGTCAGGCTATGGAGATCGTCAACTCTTTTAAGTATCTGGGCAGTGTGTTGAGTAAAGATGGGACTATGGATGAAGAGGTGCGGGAGAGGGTACAACAGGGGAAGAGGGTTGTAGGAACGCTAAAAGCAGTAACAAGAAATAGGGTGGTCAGTATGGAAGTGAAGAAGTCCTTGCATGACAGTGTGGTAATCCCGACACTGACTTACGGAAGCGAAGCATGGACGTTGGTTGAGAGACTCAGACCAAGAGTGAGAGCAGTGGAAATGAATTACTTAAGGAGTGCGTGCGGAGTTACATGGAGGGATAGACAGACTAATGAGGAAGTAAGAAGGAGGTGTGGTGTGGAGGTAGATGTGCTGGAAAGTGTGAAAAGGAACAACTTGAGATGGTTCGGCCATATGGAACGTATGGAAAGCGAGAGAATGACTAAGAGGGTGTACGAGAGCGAGGTGGAGGGACAGAAGGGGAGAGGTAGACCGAATATGAGGTGGAAGGATGGAGTGAGGAACTACATGAACGAAGGCGGTGCTGGTTGGGGGGAGGGGCGTCGACTGACTGGGGACAGAGGTGCATGGGGGCGGTTCGTTCGTGGCCACCCCTTTGGGGATCACGGCGTCAGGCAATAGATAGATAGATAGATAGATAAATAGTATGTAGTAGGTGGCAGGGTGAGAAACCGGAGAAATTTAGTTTGAAGACTTGTGGTGTGAACATGAGAAGGAATACAAGAGAATTAACATGAAATAGCATTGTTTTGGCCATTGTGTCACTTCTAAAGACATAATTCAAACTATAAACTACAATTTTTTATCTTTGCATTTTATGTACTGTACAATAATAAAGACTTAACCCCCTTCGACAGATTAATGAAACTTATTTATCTGTGGACAGTCAACACAGTAATTGGCACTATTTGGGTGGACTGTTATTTGTGGTACTGCCAGGCTCGGTAGGAAGTTGCCAACTAGCTCCACATTTAGTGTTGCCCTTCACCAAGCACCTGTTAAAATTACAAGCGATTATATATGCGATCGCGTATATAATAACTTTTTAAGTTAACACTAAGTTTCCCAATTTATATACGCGATTCAAGTGCAAATCGATGTTTGGTCCAAATCACTTACAGTATATACGCGATCGCGTGTAAACTGTCTGAGGGGGTTAAGGGGAGATGGGTAGTTTTTCTGGACCCCTTTCTCCCTCGTGTTTAGCCCAATTATTTCATATTTTAAGGCATTCGGCCAATCAGTTTGGGGATTTTAACACCTTTCACCCAATTTTGTTGTCAATTTTAACACCTTTCGTGCCATTTAGGTGTCAATTTTTTTCCTGGCAAGCGATAGCGAGCCTGTAATTTTAAGAGAAACCAGCCTTCAGCCGGGACATTTTTCTACCAAATTTTTTTACAAATATATCTTGAAGGGGGGTCTAGGAAATGTTTTTCTAAGCTTGATGGAGGTCTAGCGAAGAAACTAAAAAATATATGAATAAATTAATCAATAGACCAAAAAAACAGCCACTGTCCCCTTAAAGAAATGGGCTGGGCTTTGGTTTGTCGGCCTGCTCCCCCAATCAGTACGAGAGGGGTTTTACTCAATCTCTCTCACACACTCACTCTCTCTCTCTATCACACTCTCTCTCTCTCTCTGTCCCTCTATCTCTCACTCTCTCTTTGTACCTGGAAGCGTCGTAAAGACTCGGCTATGCTACAGTTAATATTCTTCTGGCTGAATGTTTCTGAAGCGGCACCAAAGATGGCTACTTCATCACACCCGGCAGCTACCTGCAAAACAATACAAATTAATGCTCTAAAAAAATGGACAACACAACAAACAAAAAAATACAAAAACAAAATGCAAATTTACACACATCTAGGTCACCCTAGGTCTTCTTTTCAATAGAAGAGTAAAGTGATTGCCTGGTTGGTAAACTTGTTCTATCACAACACAAATACAGTACAGTACAGTATAAACCTGAAGGAATATTTACTCAGTTGATTTTAACATTTGATAAGAATAAAAAAGGAGGAAATGTACAGTAATATATATTATCCCAAAATGCTGCGAGGTACAAAGAGCATAATATACTAACGGCCGCTTCAAAGCCCTTCAAGTTAGGTGTGAGGACCGGGTACGCCACACCACTGAACTTCTTGATGCCCTGGACCACCTCATTATGATCCGCCATCTGCGGCACCCACTTGGGGGACACAAAACTGAAAATTAACACCATACTTGATATTAGGTGATTGTAGTTGTGGTAAAACATTATAATGAGAAAAGTTGCAAATTCAAATTATTAAATCATTTGCAAGATCAAACCAATACCTGTACTTGACGGCAAGAATATAGTTACCGGATGTACTGCCCGCCTTGTTTACACTACGCGGACGCACGCGATCATGTTCTCGTCTATTTTGATTGCCATGGGATACAATAATAGGTTGAGGGGGGTTCACCCCCCATTACTTATTATCATCATCATAATTATATATTGCCAGCAGTGGGCAAATAACAGAAAAAATAGATGGGAACTTAACCGCGAGCAATCGACCAATGTAAACATGACGACCGTCAGACCGTACACCCGCATACTACACCCTTCCCTATATGACCAACAATTATAAATATTAACATACTGTACAATACGTGGGTCATTACGTTACCCACCTTGTAACCTCAACAGACTGATGGCCGGCCTGTGATAGTTTGTTGATGAACTCTATCTTGACATCCGTGGGCACCTGGGTCTTCTCGTTCTGTAGGCCATCCCGAGGACCCACCTCAACAATCTTCACCTTTGAAGGGAACTCCGATACTGCCTGACTGCCACGGATCTGTTGGTGGTGTAATGGTATAGATGCTTATATTCTGGGTGTGGTGTCCTGAGTTTGAATCCCGGGAGGACCATATGCTTTCATTAGTTTATTCAAGTGCATTGCGGTTTGTAGCTGATGATTAATGTTAAGAACGGGGTGTTACTAAAGACACTGTAATCCTCTTAACCCTTCCTTACCGGCGACGTCTTTTCGATTTTATTGTAGCTGTATTTAGACGATTTTGTGGTGTTTAAGATAGATATGCGGTAGTAAAAAGGGTTATGAGATAGTTCGAAGCCTGTTAATTGCTGGAGGCCCTTTATAAACTGCACACAAATTGTCTAATAGTAGCCAGCATAAAGTTAAGAAGACATAGCCGGTACAGAAGGGGTTAATAATAGTAACAGTACGCTTAAAACTACAAAAACATTACACTAGATGTAGATTACAACACTCACACACTGAACATGTATTCCTTTCAATAGCCTTATGGCAACAGTAAATTTTATTATAAAAACATATTACCAGTACAGTACTGTACTGAGGCTGAGCCAGGGTGTCAAACCGGAGCAATTTTGTTTGAAGACTTGAGTGAATATGCGAAGGAATACAAGAAAATTAACATGAAATAGCATTGTTTTGGCCATTTTATCAGAAGTCAAATTAGACACGAATATAACTGCGAGCGTGCGACTATGTAAACAAAGCGGACGGTACGCCCGCTAACACAACTCTTACCCGACTGGTAATTTTTTTAAAAGACTCGCAGCCTTATTTGCGAGTTTTTTTTTTCCAATTTTTTTTGGAAATGGTAGTTTTGATGCTATTAGTTATAATTCCACTGTGGGAGAATAGTTTTGATAGTTAACTATAGTTTTGATGTAAATACTACCGCAACTACGAATCTTGTTTCCGAGACCTAGTATATTAACCTAACCAAACAACCCAACCTAACCTAACCTAGACCCAGTACGTGGGATACAACACTAGCCCTTGCATGCCAGCTACTGTGGGTTCATATATTAGACATACAGTAACATCTTTGTAGAACATAACACTTTACCGTAGCGAGTGTTACGGAGTGTACTCCATTCCGAACACTTTTTGTAAACATTGAACACGTCCGTAGCAGAGCTCTCAAGATTGCAGGACTGAAGAAGAAGAGTTTGTTTACGCGCGGGACTATTGTTATCGACAAAATCGAGTGTTACAAAACTTATCAAAACTATTCTCCCACAACGGAATCTATGTGAGTATATTATAGGATTCCATAGAGCTTCACTTTCCCTAATAAATTATGTATAATAAGGCTGCGAGTCTATTCCCTATAATTATCAATAATTTATAAATAAAAGAACACAATCCACCACATAGGGTGTACATTACTACATGAGCAAGTTAATCTGTTTCCCAAGCAAACTAATCGCACATATAACGCACTATCGTCACGTTCAAGGAATTAGTCAATTTGGGAAGTCGGGGACGTTCTGGTAAACTGTAATGTGAAAAGTAGATAAGGGGGCCGGACATTGAAGAAGTAAAGTACAGTACTGTATTGTATCTGGATAAAGTACAAACCCTTACCTTCACCCCCCCTTACAGAATATACAGTACAGGAATAAAGGGAATGTACAGTAATTAGATACCACAGTTACTTATGTAGAGCAGATTAACCAGACCACTGAGCTCCATACAAAACTCTCATAGGTGTGGCATTAGATAGGCTACCACAAAATAGTATAGTATCAATATATAGCCTAGCCGTAGTTTGACCGGACAGAAAGACAAGCTTACCTCTATGTACTGTGCTCTCCCAAAAGCAGGCTACAGAACACAAAATACTGCATTAGGCTACATCAAACAACAATTTATGGTGTAGGCTAAATAAGCCCATATTGTATGTCATTACCTAGCAAACGCACATCCATACTGCTACGGACATAAAACTAGGACGACACTATAGATATACTGTTACTACTGTACAGTATTAATATTTTGGTAAGGATGTAGGCCTAGTATTCGGGGTGGGCGTATTGCCCGCCTTGTTTACACTATTCAAAAGCTTGTGTACACGTTCCCGTCTATTTTGACTGCCGTCACGCCGTGGGATGACAAGCTATTGACTTATTTTCATCATCATATATATTGCCAGCAGGGGGCAAATTACAGAAACATAAATAACCCCCCCCCTGGGGGTTAGGGAATAGAATATGCCCCACGTGCCTTCTGCGTGTCGTAAGAGGCGACTAAAGAGGTTGGGTCGGTGGGCTTGCGACCCCCACCCGGAAAAAATATCTAAGCAAAGAAAAACGAACGAACAGCTTCGGATGCGGACGGAACCAACGTTGACGAACCACGACCGACTAAGGACATGCCTTCGGACATTCTGAGAATGGCTACGTGGAATGTTAGTGGCATGAATGATGGCACAAAAGAGAGAGAGGTTCTGGAAGTGTTAGTAAATGCCAGGCTGGATGTATGTGGAATGACAGAGACCAAATGGAAAGGTTCAGATGTGAGAGAGTGGGAGTGTGGAATGGGTGTGTGTGCTGGAGTGAGTGAAGGAACAGCGAGAGAAGGTGCATGTTTGTTTGTAAGTAGCAAATGGAAGGAATGTGTAAGAGAGTATGGGTCTGTGGGTTCAAGGATTGTGTGGGTGAGAATGAAAGTAGGAATACAAACGTGGGTGATTGTATGCGTGTATGCCCCGACAGAGGATATACTTGAAAGAAAGAAAGAGGAGTTCTGGATGAATGTGGAGGCGTGCCTGGAGAAGTTTGACAAGAACGAAAGAATATTTCTGATTGGGGATATGAATGGTAAGGTGGGTGATAGGAAAGTTGAGGGAGTGGTGGGAGGGTGGGGGGTACCATCAGAGGTGAATGGGAATGGTAGTGCACTTGTGGACGTATGTGTGGGGAGGAGGCTGTGGATAGCCAACACCTTCTTCCGACACAGAATGATCCACAGGTACACGTGGAAACGGATGTTGACGATGAAGGATAAGACAGTGGTGGAACGAAAGTCATTGATTGATTATGTATGTGTGGATGAACGAATGAAGAAATCTGTGATGGATGCTAGGGTGTATAGGGGTATTGGAGGGGGTCTGTCTGATCATTATGTAGTGGTAGCTAAGGTTAGGATACAAAAGAAGTGGGTGAGGAGAGCGGGAGGGAGGCGAGAGGAGGGTGGAATGGTGAGGAGGGTGGAGAGGTTGCAGGAGGAGGAAGTCAGGGAGGAGTACAGGAGAGCAGTGGAAAGACGACTAGGTGGGTTCGACCTGGAAGTTATGGAGGAAGTGGAGGAGATGAGCAAGGTGTTTAAGGATGAGATCTGTGCAGCATGTGAGGAGGTGTGTGGAGTGAGGAGAAGAGGGATGGGAGTGAAAGGTACAGCATGGTGGACAGAAGAGGTAAGAATAGCTGTGGAAGAAAAGAAGAAAGCATATAGAGAGTGGTTGGCTAGTAGAGGGAATGAAGATTCCGAGAGACAGAAACGAGCGAGGTACGTGGAGAGTAAGAGGGTGGTGAAGAGAGTAGTGAAGGAAAGTAAGAGAAGAGTAGATGAGGAATTTGGAAGGAATCTGAGTGTAAAATGGAGGGAGAGTAAGAAACTGTTCTGGAAAGAAGTCAAGAAAGTTAGGGAAGGTAGCAAGGGAAACAGTAAGGGTGTGAAAGATAAGAATGGGAGAATGCTAGCCGAGAAGCAAGAGAGAGTCGAAAGATGGAGGGAGTACTTCAGTGAGTTGCTAAATGAAAGGAATGAAGAGCCAGCAAACATAGCTGGATATGGTATGGGAGGGAGAAGAAGAGAAGTAGTGGAGGAGGAGGTGGGGATCAGGAGGTCAGAAGTGTGGGAAGCCATGAAAAGAGTGAAGTTGGGGAAAGCACCAGGAACAGATGGAGTGTGTGGGGAAATGTTGAGGTATGGTGGTGAGATAGTGATAGAATGGGTATGGAAAATGTGCAAACTAGCATGGGAGAAGGGGAGTGCACCCGATGACTGGAAGACTGGCATAATAGTCCCCCTATATAAGGGCAAAGGGGAAAGAGGAGTGTGTGGTAACCACCGAGGAATATGTCTTCTAAGCGTAGTAGGGAAGGTATACAGTAGGGTAGTGATTGAGAGAGTGAGAACGGAGAAATGGATAGGCGACGAGCAGGGAGGTTTTAGGAAGGGAAGAGGATGTGTAGATCAGATTTTTACCCTGAATTGTGTTGTGGAGAAGTATCTGGAGAAGAAACAAAAGGTGTATGTTGCCTTTATGGACTTGGAGAAGGCCTATGACAGAGTGGATAGAGAAGGTTTGTGGAAAGTACTTAGAATATACGGAGTAGAGGGCAAGTTGCTGAAAGCAGTGAAGAGCATGTATGAGGGTGCAAAGGCGGCAGTACGTGTGGAGAGTGAGCAGAGCGAGTTCTTTGACCTGAATGTTGGTTTGAAACAGGGGTGTGTGATGTCCCCGTGGTTGTTTACTGTATATATGGATGGAGTTATGAAAGAAATACTATCAAGAGCAGTGGATGTTGGTGTATCGCTGAAAAGGGAGGGAATTGAGTGGAAGCTACCTATACTGCTGTTTGCGGATGATACAGTTCTGATGAGTGATAATGAATGGGAGTTGCAGGGTCTGGTAAATGAGTTTGGAACAGTGTGCGAAAAACGGAATTTGAAGGTAAATACGGGGAAGAGCAAGGTTATGGTCTTCGAAAGGGGTGAAGTCACAGAGTGTGAGGTGAAGCTGAACGGTCAGGCTATGGAGATCGTCAACTCTTTTAAGTATCTGGGCAGTGTGTTGAGTAAAGATGGGACTATGGATGAAGAGGTGCGGGAGAGGGTACAACAGGGGAAGAGGGTTGTAGGAACGCTAAAAGCAGTAACAAGAAATAGGGTGGTCAGTATGGAAGTGAAGAAGTCCTTGCATGACAGTGTGGTAATCCCGACACTGACTTACGGAAGCGAAGCATGGACGTTGGTTGAGAGACTCAGACCAAGAGTGAGAGCAGTGGAAATGAATTACTTAAGGAGTGCGTGCGGAGTTACATGGAGGGATAGACAGACTAATGAGGAAGTAAGAAGGTGTGGTGTGGAGGTAGATGTGCTGGAAAGTGTGAAAAGGAACAACTTGAGATGGTTCGGCCATATGGAACGTATGGAAAGCGAGAGAATGACTAAGAGGGTGTACGAGAGCGAGGTGGAGGGACAGAGGGGGAGAGGTAGACCGAATATGAGGTGGAAGGATGGAGTGAGGAACTACATGAACGAAGGCGGTGCTGGTTGGGGGGAGGGGCGTCGACTGACTGGGGACAGAGGTGCATGGGGGCGGTTCGTTCGTGGCCACCCCTTCGGGGATCACGGCGTCAGGCAATAGATAGATAGATAAAGTCAAAATAGGCCTAGACGGAAACGTAACCGAGAGCGCACACCCTATGTAAACATGATGACTGTAAGCCCGAATACTACATCCTTCCCAATATTTTCGATAATAGGCCTAGGCTAAAATGTTAAAAGCAAGAATAGCCTAAGTTGAATAACCATAACAATCAATGACACAAGTGACAAGTGATGAGTATCATGAGTGCCTAGCTGGATGTTAACCCGGAGCAATTTAGGTTCAATGTTATTTTAATACCACAAATTTTGTTGATATATTTGAAGATAAATATTGGATCTAGGCTATATGCTCTAAAGATCATAAGAAAATTTGTTTTAACCCTCGGCAAAACCTAATAAAAAAGTATGGTAGGCTACTAAAATTTCTTTTTCGTAACAAGGTTGTCAATATGGTACTTCCAGTTATCGATAGCTCTAAAGATCATATGAAAATGTGTTAAACCCTCGGAAAAACCTAATATAAAAGTACAGTATGGTACTAAAATTTAATTTTCGTAACAAGGTTGTCAATACGGTACTTTCCCGTTATCAATGTACAGTACAATCAAAGCTGAAGATTGCAGAGTAAACACCGTAGACTTCATCGACTTTTCTTTCACCTTCGTATAATCGACAGGCAATATATATTTTTTTTTTTTAGGCTATTAAGGGATTAGGCCTAGCCTAGCCTAGTACTCAACCAGCAGGGGTGTGGGGGCGGCAACCCCCAACCATAATACTAGGTTAGGTTAGGCTAATGTCTTTTCGAATCACTATCGGGGGGCGTGTCTCAACATCGATCGATAGGCCTAATGGAGAAAATAGGGTTTCCCGAGATTTCTAATTAATTAAAAACACTAGGCCTAGCCTAGGCTATATATTGATGCAAATGAACATTATTTTTTTATAAAATACACTCAGAAAATTTGTGGTAGGCTATTAAGATAACATTTTTCCACAATTTAGTTTGAAACTTTGAATGAAGGGTATATGAGAAGGAATAGGCTAGGCCTAGGCTATCAGAAAATTAACATGATCTATAGCCTAGGCCTAGCATTAGTTTGGCTATTTTATCACTTCTACAGACATAATTTGAAATAGGCCTAGGCCTATTAACCTTAATTTCAAAATGACATAGTCTAGGGCCTCTAGAATATAGGCCTAGCCAGGCTAGCCTACAGTATAATATAGGATAAATCTACAGTTATACTACCCCTATTTTGTCGCTATTCTGTTGGAACTAATGGGTTCATATTATTAGTAGTAGACTTAGTATGGTTTGATGATGCGCGGAAATGTATATTTGACTTGAAATAGATACATTGAAGTATTACAAACCTTCGCAAACCCATAAACAGGGAACGTGAGCAGGGTTTAGACCGTCGCGCACCCATAAACAGGGAACGTGAGGGGGAGTTTAGACCGTCGCAGAGACGGGTTACTTTTCGGTTAGGTTAGGTTAAGTTAGGTTAGGCTAATGTTAAAAATACTAAAATGCGACGGTCCTCGGTATTAAACAACACTGTATATCAAATAACAAATAAAAAACAACAACAAATTAGGCTAGGCCTACCTGAAAAACTCTTATCTGGTTGGTGATAATTTATCAAAATATGATTTTTCCAGTTTCCTCGTCTACTGAACCATCCAAAAACACGCTAAAAGGCGTGTTTTGAAGGGGGAGGTGGTGGGGGGTAGTGGGGGAGGGGTAGTATTATTAGTATAACTGTAGATTTACCTAATATAGGCCTAGGCTAAAATTAATGGACTCTGCGTCTCTGCTTTCATTTGACTAAGTGTACCCAGTACCCACCGCTGACACCCCATAGTTCCTGCAGAAGGTCTTGAGGGAGGATATAACATTGGCCCGGCAGAGGAGGGAGGCCATGGTGTACCCTAGTTGTCTGCTGGGCTCCTGTGACTGTCTGCTGATGAGGGGCTGGGGCTGTCGTCTGCTCATTGTGGAGGGGGGGATGGGGGGTGAACAGCTGATTGCAGACAGACAGGAAAAGTTGCAGGAAATATCCGTGCGTGATGCGAGCCGTATTTTGTCCATAGGCTATCCTATTTCTGCAAAATGTGATATCTAAGCAACTAGGCTATTATTCATCATTTACGGAAGGGGAAGGGGTTTTATCTGATTAGATACGCGAAAAATGCAATGTAGCCTTGTGATAGCCACAGATCTTGGGCGTTGATGAGAGGCATTGTATGGTTGTGGAAGCATTGAATACAAAACATTGCACGCATTGAACACCTCCGTCGCTTATAATTTATATTCAGATCAGTTCAGTAACTTCAGATGCTGGTCGGGAAGCTATCCCTTTGCAACGGCGCCTCACATTAGTCGTGTTTTCAGTTTTATAAGTTAACGGTAACATTTATTATGTGCTATTTCTTCTTTCTTCGTGCTTGCTCTTCTTTTTTCTTGCTTGTTTTCCTTACTTCCTGGTTGTTGATCATGGTTTTTGTTTCATCTGACGTATAAAAAATAAAAAAATTTCTTTATATTTTGTTTGCAGTTTCTTCATGTATTAATTGTTTCTTTGTTTTTCTCTGTAGCCTATATACTGTATATATATATATATATATATATATATATATATATATATATATATATATATATATATATATATATATATATATATATATATATATATATATATATATATATATATATATATATACTGTACATATACCTGTATGTGTGTGATTTTATACTCCCAGCCGAACTCGAAGCTCCGAGACTCAGGACGAGTGTCCAAGCTTTAACCCACTACATCATGGCGTGATAAAGGAAACTTAATCTTTTCCCGTTTATATTAACCCAAGGAGCGCGAGACTGGCCTGTGACGAACGTAGTTAGCCTATATGCAAATTCGTTACCTTCGATTCTGAGAGAATTTGTTATATCTACCATATAAAGCATTATTTCTTCTCCATGTGTGTTTATTTTACTTATATGATGAACATGTGAACCTTGAAGAGCGATAAAAGTAGTGGGAATAGCAACTGATGGGTGAAAAACATATAATTTCGCCGCCTATATTTGTATGCCGAGGCGGGAGAGTGAGAGATATATATCCTCCCTATGCAACGTCTCGCAACACACTAATAGCCGTGGGAGAGATCTCAGTGTTGCATAAGGTCTCTATGTGACTCACTGACGTTTACGAACCCGCGTGACACAAATTTGCGCGAAAAACAACCGATAAATAAGGGAAATATGAGGAAAAATAGCCGATAATTGAGGAGAAGGGGGGGGGGGTTTGAGGCAAATAAGGATGAGTGGTAAGAAGTACTAGAGGGGAATTATCTCATCTATATTCCTTTGTTTTAAGAGCCCTTGGGATGTTTTGGAAGGCTTTTTTCATGGTCTTGCTTCCGTGAGGCCTATCGCCTTCGCTATACACATACTTAATTCCGTATGGCTTATCGTACTTGCCGGGTTAAGAAAGGAAATCCTACTTGGAGAATGTATTTCAAATCATGCACAAGTCATATGATCCATATTCCAAGAAACCACGTATACAGGGATTTTTACAAGTTTTCCCACGCAACTCGGGTTATAGAGATTTAATATAATTCTCTCCCAGCATGCAGCCAAACATGAGACATTAATATCGAGTATATCTCACAAATACATGTGATATATATGTACTAAATGTTTCCATAGGAAACTGTTGTTGTATACACCTATTTTCTGTTTGTTTATGTTCACATGTTCATTATATATATATACCTGTATATAAGTAAAATACACACACATGGAGCAGTAATATTGCTGTAGGGGTTCTTTACCCCTGCACCGCTTCTTGCTCTGTACAGGGGCACAGTGCGTCCTTGTATTGAGTATTGTTCACATGTGTGGGGAGGATCCTCTCACACCGCACTCCTAGACAAAGTAGAAAGGAAGGCCTTTCGTATCATTAATTCCCGCCCACTCACCAACTCTCTGCAAACTCTCTCTTCGCCGCAATGTTGCACCTCTCTCGCTATTCTATCGCTACTACAATAATCAGTGCTCCTCAGAGCTCTCCCAGTGTATACCACCTCCTCTACATAGGGTACGTACTGGTACCCGTCTTGCAACACAATCCCACCCTACTCTGTGCAACTCTCCAACACAAGAGTGAAACGTTACTCTCAGACTTTCTTCTATTCAACAGCTGAGCTCTGGAACTCTCTCCCAAAATCAGTCTTTCCCTCCTTAAATTGCTTCAAACTCTGTGTGTCCAGGCATTTTGGCTCGAACGTCCCTTGATTTTGGCCCTATCACTCGTTCAGCTATGGGGGAGGCACTCGTTACAGGCAGTTCTGCCTTTTGTCTCCCTCACTCACATAGAAAAACAATGGTAAATATAACAAATTCTATCAGAAGCAAAGGTAATAAATTCGACAATTTCATAAACATAAATGGCGTATTCCTCAGGTTAAGGGAGCAGAAAATCTCTGAGAAAGCTGTAAAGAACGTTGATAATGGTAATAGCAATAGACGAGAACTAGATAAATGGAAAAGTGCAGCGAGTAGATTATAGCATTATAGATCTAGTCAGGGCCCATGAATGTCCTTTAAAATCCTTACTCTATCTATTGATTTTGGATGGCCTCGCTGAGCAAATGTAAGCTTTTGAATGGGTTCGATAAGCATACCTCATTTTAAGCATACATGCCTCATTTTAAGCCATTTATCACAAGACTCAAACACAGTGTCCGCATTTATGAGGTCATTATGACGTGTGAGGGGGAATGGCGACAGAGGTATTCATTGTCTGCAATGCTTTTCGAGCTTGAATAATCACACAAATATCAATTTCACCTATTAGAATACAGCTCCCGATCTAAAGAGCTATACCGTAAGTGCTATCAACAAGTTCACTGCTGTTACGTAAGCGCGGTTCAACGTACACCTCACTCAGGTAAAAGGTAAGGAGGAAATGAAAGCTTTACCGCCTCAACTCCTGTGCCACCTGGGCAAGGCTACATATGTGTACACCAACAGCAAAAACTCGTTTATCGCATTCCTTCTTATACTTCCGGAGCGCGAGTTACAAGTTACGTATTTGTGAAGTAATATTAATGATTCAACTTCCCTACTGTGCATTAAAACTATATACTTTTTTGCGTTATTCTTCTAGGGAAACTGTATGAATCAAGCCTTTTACAATACAGTCTTATAAAAGTATTTCAGTTATATAAGATCAACCTGTCTATATAAAGTATTAGGCTACTACCCTCATATAGCATAGGCCTACTGCCTGAGATATTATCAGCTGCAGACTCAGCGTTCGGTAGACCTATCGTTTAGGACCGATAGTTCTAGCGAACGCGATAGCCGCCGATTCGACGAATCGGCGATCGAAAACGATTGCGCTGTTTTAGCTATCAGAGCGATCGGTCCTGGGAGGTCGATCGAATGATCGCCGAGAATGTAAACAAACCATTTAAAGTTATTATATTGCTAATAATATAGATTGCGTATCGTGTTTCCCCTTCTTGAATACAATTTATGTAAATATTAAACACACTACGAAAAATAGGCGAAAAATAAAGCAATTCTTGTTGCGATGTCTTCTTCTTCTTCTTCTTTCTTGGGTCAAAGGGCTATTGTTATTGTTTACAAAGCTCTGGCAGACCGATCGGCGATCTGTGTCGTTCAATATTGAAATCGAAACACCGTTCTATCAAGCGCTATCAGACGAATCGGCGATAGGTCTACCGAACGCGCCTGGATCACACACACGTATGGCCTATTCAAGAGCTTAATTGCTTTCTCACCTCTCTCTCTCGGCTATATTATAGCCTAAATATATATATATATATATATATATATATATATATATATATATATATATATATATATATATATATGTATGTTATGCCCTGATTTTATGCAGGATTAACAATCGGTAAAGGAGATCTAGACTGGGATATTGGAATTCATGCAAGTAAACCATTTGGATCCATGAAGGGAACCTAGGGAGTCGTCAATTTTGGGTAAAGGGGTGGCGTCTTTAATGGTGGTGTCGTTCAGACGTCGGTAATCGACACAAAATCTGGTCGAGCCATCTTTCTTCTTGACCAAAACAACAGGTGAAGACCATCCATGGGCTGACAGAGGGTGTGGCAATTCCGGCATCTAGCAATTCTTGTACTAGGTGGTCCTCCTCTTGTCGCTCTAGAGGATTTTTTCTATGGGACGGCTGACGAAGGGAAGGTCCTGTGGTATAAATGGCATGTTCTTCTAGGTTGGTCTGTCCAATTTCGGTGGGGGTCTGGGCAAAAACGTCGCTAAATTCTTGCAATAATTGTTGCATTTGCTGTTTTTGCATAGGGGATAAATGATCAGGAATGTGAGGGGGGTAGCTATAGCCTACTAGGATTGACATGGGTAGGAGCACGGTATAGTAACAATAGACCTTATGTTACTATACCGTGGGTAAGAGCAACTTCATCAAACGTTTCTAAGTCGCCAATAATCAATCCTTTGGGTAATGTTAACACTTCCTCTGAAAAATTGGCTATAAGAATGGCATTTTTTCGAGATGATATTATGGCAGGTTGAATCATGCATCGGTCTTGGCTCACCATGGTATTATTGGGGGTCAGAATCATGGTATCTTGTGGCATTTGCTGAAGGGATATCCATTTCTGATGTTGAGGGGGAATAGTACGTGCTTCTATTTTGAATGATAGCGGGGCTGATGATAGTGGGGGGAGGCAATTTGAGTGAAGGGTCCGTGACAGGAAAAGGAACATTTATGGTAGACTTATTTAACTGGTGGGCATGGGAGGAAGAACTGTCACAGGTAAAAAAATAAATAGGAGGTTTTAACTGGTTGTCAGGTGACTGTACACTTATGGAGGGGTGCACAGTGTCATTTGAAGATAAGGGAGTGGAATTAGTAAGTGTGCAGAATTCACTTTCATGATGGGAGGAGCTGTTATTTCTAGTTTTGAGGAGAGTGGTGCGGACAGATTTGGCAGAAGGCAAAGTTTCTATAATTTTGTTAGATTTTTGAGGACTTTGAACACAGTTGGCAGATTTCTTTGCATGTTTTTTCTTGAATTTTACTTTGTGTGGCTGTTTTGCGGACAGAGGCAAGGTAGGGGAAACAGTTTCTTGCTGAACAATTTTAGGGATGGAGGAGTTGATTGATTGTTTCTTGTGGATTTTTGTTTTGTTTTTTTTGTTTTTTCTTAAAAGTGATCAGTCTTTGGCCACAATCTACCTGAGCTTGGAGCTTATGCAGGAGGTCTAATCCTAGATATCCGTCATAATGTGTCTATTAATAATTTGACAGGGATATCCTTAATTTTGGCAAGATGATATATTGGGGGTGATTTATCAACTGTGGAATCCCCTGCCGAAGCCATCGTAGGCGGAGGAAAATTCTAAAATTCCTGGGAGTCTATTTCCTCCTCCTCTAGGATTTCCTCTTGGTCTTCGCTACTTAGGATGTGAGCAACATCTTCAGTTTCTGACCTCTCGTAATTTTCTTCCTCAGCTAACTCTTCCTCATTGGCCGAGATACGAGGTTGATTGGATCGGAATTTCGCCGATTCCCAAATATCATGAAGGGCACATTTATGATTGCAAGCGGGGAAGTCATAGGGGTTGATAATGACAAGAGTGGTGTGCTTACCTTTGTGATTGTTGTTGTAGGTCTCTGTCGTACACCCTTCGTGGTTGGTTAGGGGTGAATCTGGGCCTGCTGGGTTGGTACTGCCCAGGGTGGTATGCAGGTTTGGATGTTGTAGCGGGTTGTCGGTGGAATTGACTGAATTCTCGATGCCTACCAGAGGTTTGAGGGTGGGTGGTAAACCTCTTAACCTAAGACGTGCACATGGGGGGTATGAGACACCACACTCCTGTGCACACGTATTTGAGCTGTTCCCATCACTAACATCGTTATTTTACCATAAATAGCATTAATACTTATCCATATGCGCCTATTATAGGTTGATTATAAAGGTATTAACCTGTTACAACAATAAAACAAGTGGAAACAGCGTTTGGATGGTCAAAATCGGCGATACAGGCCGGGAGTTACATAATGTATGGCTGAGGCAACCTCCCTCCCCTCCACTTACTCTCTCTCTCTCTCTCTTGCACTCGCTTGGTAACAGTGATGACAATGCCCTGCTTGCAACTCGCTAATGTTAGCACGAAAATAGACCACAGAATAAGGGAATAACAGGGAAAATAGGTGATAACTGAAGGAGGTGAGGAAAGTGGGGAAGGAGGGGAGGTGGAGGAATGATATTTGGCATGGCCCAGGGGCAACAAAAAAAAATAAAAATAAAAAATTGTTTTGGGGTGTTTTAAATGGATTTTTTTTTTCCCCAGACTCTGATAATTTATAAGAGTCTTCCCGCAGTCGCCCGGGGAAACTCTTAAGAGTCTTCCCGCAGCTCCTGGGTTAATAGCGGCGATGGTGTTTACTTTGGAGGATTGCATAGCAAGAATCCTAAGTCTCGTTGAAAGCCAACAGGATCATGCACTGCGAAGTATTCACAAACTGCTGAGGGCAATGCTTGTACTAGGTTCACAAGAATGTGCTGTTTTTTTTGGACTTTTGGAAGAGTGGGATAGGCAGATTTGATTTGTTGGGCGATAGATGCAAGTGTGGCATCTAAATCACCCTCGTACTTAGTGTCCTTTATGCGGGCATGGACGACGAATATACCCAATGAGAGCTTAATAGCCTCGATTACAATGGGCCTGAACTGGTCCCAAGTAAGTGCGGGGGTTACCTGCGATGCAACAAGGGAAACGGCTTTCCCCAAGTGCGTTAATAGGACAGTTATCTTTTCGCGGTCCGTGTTGTATGCCAAGTCTAATACTGGCTTCACTATGTCCATGTAGGTTTCAATTTCATAAGTTTCCCCATCATATTTGGGAATGGGAATGTGAGATCAAGCTGCCATATTTTCAATGTTATAATATCTCTATTGGTTGTAGATATGAAATGCAATGAAATATTCTATCCGAATCAAGGACCACCGCTAGCCACCAATGTTATGCCCTGATTTTATGCAGGATTAACAATCGGTAAAGGTGAGTTCTTCTAGACTGGGATATTGGAATTCATGCAAATACATATAAAGAATCAATAGAGGACATGTATACTCTCGAAAGATAATTTGTAATACAGCTTTATTTACTTATTCACTAGAATACATATAATGAATTGTATAAACACTTTTTAACACATGGGGTACTCAAAAGTGGTACAACTTCTTGGTTTAAAATCTCCCAGTACGTTCGCGGCTCTGGATAGAAATCAGGTATATAACTTCAACTTTATATCTTATAATTCTTCTTGAGAATTATAGGTACACTTCTCTTGTTGCGAACACAGTAACGGATGGAAGAACATACATAGATTTATGGGGGCGGTTGGTCTTCAGAAACTTAGTCTGGCAAGACAAGCTATTTTAAGGGGGTGAACATATTACTTCTCCGATGGAAGAACATACATAGATTTATGGCTGTCTGAACTGGTTGGCATTGGCTCAACCTAGGGACAGGGCATGGGTGTTTTAAATGAATGTGTACTCATGTTCATCATCATGTAGGTAGACTCTGGCGGGTAAGAGGTGTAGGACACGAAGCAAAAATAGAGTAGTGTGTACTGTGGATACGAAGGAGGTGATTGGAAGACGTATAACAATGGTGGAAAAGTAAATGGAAGAGATGAACACAATGGCGGATAAAGATAACTAACCTAAGGATTGAATACATAGATTTATGGCTGCCTGAACTGGTTGGCATTTTCTCAACCTAGGGACAAGGCATGGGTGTTTTAACCTGGGAGGAACATACATAGATTTATGGGGGGATTGGTCTTCAGAAACTTAGTCTGGCAAGACAAGGTATTTTTAGGGTATGTTGATATTGACATCCTAATTTAGGGACAGGGCATGGGTGTATTAACTTTAAGGTGTATTTATGTTCGTCATCATCTAGGTAGAGGTGTAGGACACGAGGGGTAGTGTATACTCAAATGAAGAGTGCCAAATGTACTGTGATAAAACCAAGGACTTATTAAATAGGGTGCAATATGATGGTAATGGTGTAGCACAATGCAGGGATCCAAAATGTAGTGATGCACAACACAGAAAGGACATTATTACATTTTACAATAGTATAATAGATTCTTTATCAAAAGCGGGGGAAAGTATTTTTAATAGCCGTAAATATAAGTCCTCATTCAATAAGCCAGGTTGGCAAGACTATGTGGCTGACCTGTATCAGGCCTCCAGAGATGCTAGGTCTCATTGGCTTGAAGTAGGTCAGCCTAGACAGGGGCCTATATTTGAACTTCACAAAAGAGCAAAGGCTAGGACCAAATATGCCATTAGATTTATTAAGCAAAATGAAAACCAATTAAGGAAGGAAGCCCTTGCAAAGAGTCTGGCAGAAAAGGATACTAACTGTTTTTGGAAGGACATCAGATCCATGCAAAATTGTAACACACCATTACCTGTCAGTGTTGAGGGGGTTACGGGTGAAGAGAACATTGCTGACTTATGGAAAACTCATTTTAAGGAACTACTTAACAGTGTAAACCAAAGGTCTACTAATGGTGCAATTCAATATGTGAAAGATAGTAATTATGAAGACATTAAAGTGACTGAAAGTGATCTTGAGAATGCCATAAGAAAACTTAACCTAAATAAAGCTTGTGGGCTGGATGGTATATATGCAGAACATCTTAAATATGCAGATAAGTTGTTAATAGATAAACTTAGTTCTTGCATCACCAGTCTATTTACGCATGGTGTCCTGCCGGAGTCTATGATATCCGTAATACTTGTTCCTGTCATTAAAGATAAATCAGGTAAAATTACAGCAAAAGACAACTACCGCCCAGTAGCACTTGCTAGTGTGGTGAGTAAGGTAGTTGAAATGATAATGCTAGAAAGAATGTCTGCATATATTGTCACCAGCAGCAATCAGTTTGGCTTTAAGAAAAATCACGGCACAGACCAATGCATATATGTGCTGAAAGAAGTGATTGATACATACAACAAACTAAATAGCTCAATTTTCTCTTGTTTTCTTGATGCAAGTAAGGCTTTTGATAGGGTGTGTCACAAAACTTTATTTGAAAAATTAGTTAACAGGGGAGTGCCTAGCTATATTGTTAGGATACTTATTTTCTGGTATGCTAATCAAAAAATGTGTGTAAGATGGGGCAACATCCTGTCAGGCTCTTTCGCCGTAACCAATGGTGTTAGGCAGGGGGGGATATTGTCTCCGTATCTTTTCAACGTCTACATGGATGATCTTAGTCTGGAGCTGAACAAGACTCGCACTGGGTGCTGTATTGGCAGCACCATTGTAAATCATCTCATGTATGCTGATGACCTAGCCTTAATCGCGCCCTCTGGAGCAGGACTGGATAAATTATTAAGAGTATGTGAAAAATTTGGAATCGAACAGAGTTGTAGATGGGTGGAATGGACTACCAAGTGCTATAGTGGGATCTAAAACTGTAGGGAGCTTTAAGATAAAATTGGATAAGCATATGGACGAGAAGGGTTGGGTGTGAAGGGGGATCAGCCGGGTTGGGCCAATCAGCGCTCTGCAGACCCCCATAATCCTGCGTTAATCTCTAACCGTTTTGGTAAGATGATCCTCAGGGTATTAGAGTGTTGAGCCTATAATTGGGCTTTGTAATTGATTTGGGGTTGTGTGGGACAGGGATCTGCCTTGCTTAGGCCAATCGGCTTTCTGCAGACTCCCATTTTCTTATGTTCTTATGAACATTCAGTCAAATTTAATCCTATAAAGAGCAATATCATAATATTTAAATCTAACCTTCTATTGAAATCAAAGCTACCTAAATTCCATTTGTATGAAGAAATTATAGAAGAAGTAAGTAAAGTAAAGTATCTAGGACACTATATTTCATGTGATCGCTCAGATGATGAGGATATGGGTCGTCAGCGAAGGCAACTTTACATGCAGGGAAATTCAATATTAAGAAAATTTCATATGTGCACATGGGATACAAAAATAACATTGTTCAACTCCTACTGCTCACCAATGTATACAGCACAACTATGGTGGAACTATAAGAAAATTACAGTGAATAGACTAAGTATCTCATATCACAATATCATGAAAATGTTTCTGGGGCTCTCAAAATATGAGAGTACAAGTACGCTATGTGCCTATATGAACTTACACTGTTACAAATCACTCATTAGAAAGCTAACATATAAATTCATTCAGCGCCTTAACACTTCTGAGAACAGGATCATTAAAATGCTACAAACTCCAAGCATAGTGTACACCTCCAGGATCCAGGCACACTGGAGGAAGTTGCTCTATATTTAACCTTAAGTAATGATTTCAGGTCTGCTACTCTACAGAATTAGCATACCGGTACTGATCCTCATAGTGCAGTACAGTACCGATATTCCTATACTGTACTGTAGCAACATACTGTACCGGAAGCTAAATGATGTGAGGCATGGTACTGTACACAATTAGGACAGTGGTTTTGGTAACACAGTAGTTTGATGACCACTGTTTTTGGTTGAGGCAGTGCTGTGAACTACATGATAGCAAGCTGGGTATTATTTAATTTCTTTTTATTTTATGTAGCCTATGTACAGTAGCTTATATATATTTATATATATTTATGTTACTGTAAGGTATATATGGACCCCAGTATGGTCCCCTCTGTACTGTGTGAGTCTGAAATAAAGTATTATTATTATTATTATTATTATTATTACCCCCTCCCTCCACTTTCTTCTTCCCTCCTCTTTTATCCCTTTTTCTATCTCTCTGGCCCAGGATGCAACACAGCACCCCATACTATTAAACACATCATAGAAGACTGCATTCTACACAATCACTTACCCCAACAACATAATCTACTCATTGAAAGCCCGATCATGGCCATGGCCGTCTATAGGGACTCGGGGCTGTTCGGCCAGGTAGCCTTTCGCTACCCGCATCCTCCGTCTCATATATCTATCCTTTGGCACGATACCTATACGTGTACTGGAATGAGTCCTCAATGTCAAAGAAATACTGTAGCTGATAAATATCCAATCTGTGATGTGCTATATCCTGGTTGATCTTTGCAATACCCTGCCTGAGGTTTGCAATATCCTGTCTGAGAGAAGCAATATCCCTTTTCTCTGCTATGTGCTGTATGAGTTCTGCTATATTCTGTCTGATATGTTCACTATCCTGGTTGAGGTCTGCAACATATTGGCTGATTTGTCCAACATCAAGTACTATCTTTCGAATTGCTCTTAGGGTCGCTCCATCGACATGATGAAAATAATGTGCAATCGCTAATTCCTTTATATTGTTGAGATAGGCAATAGCCCTTGGGACTTGTGACTCAGTAACTACCCTTGCCTCATAAATATCAAGGTTGGCCTCTTCAATAACTTGTTTGGCTTCGTAAATTACTAGGTTTATGTTGTTAGTAATCAGATTGGCCTCGTCAGTATGCAGATTGGCCTCGTCAGTATTCAGGTTGGCCTCGTCAGTATTCAGATTGGCCTCATCAGTATTCAGGTTGGCCTTGTCAGTATTCAGGTTGGCCTCTTCAATAGTATTAATACTGAATTTTTGGAGAGTTTTTCGTCCCCGTTTCCATTTAATTTGAATATCAAAACCCTGTGTAAGCTTTACTAAGACCTCTGACTCAAACCTATATTCTAGTATACTATTATTTTCAACCCAGTTTTGTTTATCAAGGACTATTTCCCTTTGTGTTTTGAATATCTTATTCCTAAACCACTTCCTACGTTTCGTTTGAGTTTTAATTTTCAATGTTTTTGGTAATTTATGAACAATTGATGGCGAGGGAGAATATTTAACACTATCTAGACTTATAATAGTACAGTCCGTTGACGGATACAGCTTTACATCGTGGGAGGTCATTATTAAACCTCTATTACGAAAACTTTATGTAATGCAGCCAATTAAAACACGAAGAAATAGAAAGCAATGCACTGCTAATGAATTTAGGCTACTCACTGAAAACTGTCGCCTCGACTAGCCTATAAGTATAAAGGCTATAATATCTACATGCCTTTTTTTTTTTTTTTTTACGCAGATTCATAGTAAGTGAATACCTAACCTTTTATAGATATATATATATACTGTATATATATATCTAATTTATAAAAATGGGATACAATTAATTGCATTGTCTCTAAATAAACGATAATATAAATATATACTTTTACGATTTGATTTCGTTACCCATAGTACATTTGTTTTCTTTAATAATTGTCTAAGAAAACTGAAATTTTATGGGTGACTCAATTGACCACTTATGAGTTTCTGGCTTACAAAAATAAGCATGATTCTATAAACAACTTCAGTATTTATATGTATGCTAGTTAAGGTACACCATCTCTCTAAGATACTAAATATACAGAATAGATGAGGCATAATGCCTGTTTATAATTCTGGTCTAAATGTTAAGGTTCATCTTAAGGTGGCTCTGTAAAATAAAACAACATCGCCTGAGAGGACGTGGTCGGACTCCATTTTTCACCTCACATTTTCCACATAATGGGTCATCCAGCAAGTAGCCTACTCTTCATGTCTCATAGATACATGATTGTCTAGTGTTCATATTATGTAATGGTCATAGGCTACCAGATTCTTAATGGAGTGTGTGAATTTGATCCAAACTGGGAACTGGGAACTAGGAAGTAGGAGGCAGTTTTACGTTGCCGCCTAGACCTAGATATGTATAGCCTATCCCATACCTCAGAACCTGACCTAAAATACATATTGTCCATGAATCCTTAGGAGCTGATTCCTCAAAATATTAGGAATTATTCAATAGCCTAAGTGCATCTTTAGCCTACCAGGCTAACCAGCTAAACATTTTATAATTTTTTCTAACAAAATGGTGGCCTACAATGAGGAATTTGAGAAAAGTTATGTGAAATAGGTGGGAATATGCGGCCCCTACTAAGTGACAGCATAGGTGCTGATTCCAATAAGCACCCATCATGGTTCATGGCCCAGGGTGCTGCTTTAGCGTGCGGTCTACCGCGCACCCGTGGTCTATCGCTTCATACTGGGTACTAGGAACCCGCACTAGCTGGTAGGTGAGGGTTAGTTTTGTATCCCAATGATCATTAGCCTAGTAATATTATTTATTTAGCACACTTTTGGGTGTTCTTTAGGCCTAGGCCTAATGCAAGTGACCTGGTAGACCGCAGACTAAAGTGTGAATATCCCGGTAGACCGCACGCTAGGCTAAAGCGGCATCCCCATCATGTATCATGTATGCAAGTAAGGCTTTTGATAGGGTGTGTCACAAAACTTTATTTGAAAAATTAGTTAACAGGGGAGTGCCTAGCTATATTGTTAGGATACTTATTTTCTGGTATGCTAATCAAAAAATGTGTGTAAGATGGGGCAACATCCTGTCAGGCTCTTTCGCCGTAACCAATGGTGTTAGGCAGGGGGGGATATTGTCTCCGTATCTTTTCAACGTCTACATGGATGATCTTAGTCTGGAGCTGAACAAGACTCGCACTGGGTGCTGTATTGGCAGCACCATTGTAAATCATCTCATGTATGCTGATGACCTAGCCTTAATCGCGCCCTCTGGAGCAGGACTGGATAAATTATTAAGAGTATGTGAAAAATTTGGAATCGAACATTCAGTCAAATTTAATCCTATAAAGAGCAATATTATAATATTTAAATCTAACCTTCTATTGAAATCAAAGCTACCTAAATTCCATTTGTATGAAGAAATTATAGAAGAAGTAAGTAAAGTAAAGTATCTAGGACACTATATTTCATGTGATCGCTCAGATGATGAGGATATGGGTCGTCAGCGAAGGCAACTTTACATGCAGGGAAATTCAATATTAAGAAAATTTCATATGTGCACATGGGATACAAAAATAACATTGTTCAACTCCTACTGCTCACCAATGTATACAGCACAACTATGGTGGAACTATAAGAAAATTACAGTGAATAGACTAAGTATCTCATATCACAATATCATGAAAATGTTTCTGGGGCTCTCAAAATATGAGAGTACAAGTACGCTATGTGCCTATATGAACTTACACTGTTACAAATCACTCATTAGAAAGCTAACATATAAATTCATTCAGCGCCTTAACACTTCTGAGAACAGGATCATTAAAATGCTACAAACTCCAAGCATAGTGTACACCTCCAGGATCCAGGCACACTGGAGGAAGTTGCTCTATATTTAACCTTAAGTAATGATTTCAGGTCTGCTACTCTACAGAATTAGCATACCGGTACTGATCCTCATAGTGCAGTACAGTACCGATATTCCTATACTGTACTGTAGCAACATACTGTACCGGAAGCTAAATGATGTGAGGCATGGTACTGTACACAATTAGGACAGTGGTTTTGGTAACACAGTAGTTTGATGACCACTGTTTTTGGTTGAGGCAGTGCTGTGAACTACATGATAGCAAGCTGGGTATTATTTAATTTCTTTTTATTTTATGTAGCCTATGTACAGTAGCTTATATATATTTATATATATTTATGTTACTGTAAGGTATATATGGACCCCAGTATGGTCCCCTCTGTACTGTGTGAGTCTGAAATAAAGTATTATTATTATTATTATTATTATACGCGAGGTGTGGGATAGGTCAGTGTTTAGAAGGGGTAGGCAGGTGTGGTTTGGAGCTGCTTAGCCCTGCGGGCTTCGGCCTGTCTGAACTGGTTGGCTCGGTCACCTGGTCCTTTCGTGCTGTGGGCCTTTCTTTCGGGTGTTTCTGTGTGATGTTCGCTCGTGGCTTCTGTGGTGGGCTTCTCGTTCTGGGGCATTTTACTTCCCTCTCCTTCATTGTAGGCTCGTCCTCGAGCCTCAAGGGTGAAGTAAAGAGAAGCATAGTCATGGTGGGTCATTTTGAGTGTATTGAGAAGGTCCCACCAAGCAAGAGAGCGAGGGTCAGGTTTCTTTTGCAGGTCAATGTAGACCTGTAGGAATGTGTCCTCTGTGTTGTGGAAGGCGGTTGCCCGGGCTTGATGTGGGCGTTGTAGACGGGCTAAGCGTCCTGTGGACGTTTTTAATAATAATAAAAATAATAATAATTCTTTATTCCAGACACATAAGATAGATACAGTATAAATACAGTACGACCTAATGGTCCATATCACATACACTTCTCGTCAGAGCACAGATAATAATTATACACAAAGATATATTAATAAAGACACAATAAAATAAAAAATACAGTAGGCCTATTTACAGAATAGAGCACATATCACATTTTGTCACAATATAACACAGATAGGCTAACTAAGGCTATTGCTCAATGTTGGTTAACACCTATTGCACAGATCATTGCTCATAGTTCAATTAGACCTATATATTACATTACAGTACATACTATGTGTGCAGCAGCTTCTGCCAGTGAGATATAATACGGGATTCATAGATATGATCACTAGACCAAAGAGCTACAATCAGCGTGTTACTGGAGGATTGCAGTCGCTGCGAAAAGCTGTACACCAGTCTCCTGATGACAGCCCGACAGCACTGCACATCCAACAGTGTGCACACCATACTAGTGCTTTCATATTTAGAGAGACCAATGAACATCTTGAGTATATTATGATAGGATGTACACAGACCATTTATGGTGGCTCTCTTATACTTCCACCACAAATGGGCCGTGTACATAGAGGAACAATATGTCCGGAACAAAGTGACTTTAGTTTCCCAATTACACATTTGGAATTTTCTCAAGATGGTGTTACCACGTAAATTTTACTTTAACCTTTCGTATGAATGGTTTGTAGTTTTCCCCCGTGGGGGTAGGGACGGGGGCGACGAAAGGTGTGGATTGATTCATGGTGGGGTTCATGTATCGAGTGAGGTGTGTGGGACTGACAGGAGGCTTCTTCAGTGTGGTGAATGGGTTACTAACTGAAGGGGAGGGATTAACGCGTGAAAACGGAGCTGGGGGTGAAGGGGGCATATGAGTCTGGGGTTTTGGGGGTTTTCTTGGGTGGTGTTGTAGGCTGGGAAAATATATTGAGGCAATGTGCAATATCGGTTTCGGTAAGGTGCGTGAGAGAGGTGTGTGAGAAAGAGGGGGTGTGTGTGTTGTGTGGCTTGGGTCTTTAGTGTAAGGACGGGGTGTTATTTTTGTATAACTGTCTTTAAATCTGATGGGTCTGTTGATTATTCTACCTTTGGAGGTCCTGGTGGGAAGGTAGATGTTTGTCGTGGGACTTGAGTCACTCGACGATGTTTTATATTGAGGGGAAGAACGCTTTACAGGTGGAGGGTATTTAGTGGGGGTGAGGTCAGGGGTTATTTGAGAGGTAGATGCGTGTGGAGGTTTTTGTCGAGTGAGGGCGGTAGGCGGAATGGAAGAGGATTTGGTGGGGGTATGTATGGGGGTTCTCTCAGGGGCGACTTTGTGGGGGGATTCAAGTGGGAGTGTGTAGGTCAGGCCCGTCAATTTGGAGGGGCTTTGGTGAGGAGTTAGTTGCGTGTTAGACGTGGTATGAGAGGAGGGGTTGGTCGTTGGCATAGTGTATATTTTAGGGGGGGGGGGTGGGTTGGGGGTTCGATGAGATGAGGAGGTTGGTTGATTTGTGGGTGGGGTCGCAGGGATAGTCGAGGGGAAAGGCGTGGATGCGGGGGGGGAGGCTAGACGGGTGGGTAGGGAGTGGAGATTTAATTTGGAGGGTTGGGGGTAGGAATGTGTGTGGGGTGTGTTCTTTGGTGGGGTCGGTGATTTGCTGGTGGTGGAAGTAGGCGGTTTTATGGGAGTTTGGTGGGGGGGGTATATCTAGTAGGTCATTCGGGGTGATGAGGTGGGGGTTGAGAGGGGATGAGGTTGAAGAGGAAGGTATGTGTTTTCGTGGGGGGGTGGGGGTTGTTATTTTTGGAATATAGTTAGAGGGTTTATGGTGTTTAGTTGTGATTATTCGTCTTCTTTCCCTTTGTGGAGGAGAATTCGACGAAGAAGAAGAGGAGGAGGATAGTGGTCTGGCAGCCCTATGGAACTGGGTTAGCAGGGTGTGTTTTCTGGAGGTTTTAAAAGATTTTAGTCGTGGGCGTAAGTTGTAGCGTGAGGTTACTGAGGTAGATTGTGTGGTGCGGTTGGGTGTGTACTTGGTTTTGGGTGGGGGTGGGGGTTTTCTCACGGTGGTGCCTGGTGGAGGTATGTCAGGGCTAGACGGGAGGGTTTCCGTTGTGGGTGGAGGTTTTCGTATTTGGAAAAGTTGGGGAGGTACTTGACTATCAGAAGTGAAGGAAGGTGTCATGGTGGAGGAAGGTGTGATAGTGGGGGCTTGGGGTTTGTGGAGGTTAGTTTGGGGGGTATGTTGAGGAATGATTGGTCGGTTCGGTGCTGGAGGGCTTAGGCCCTTAGGGGTTTGTATGGGAATATTCATAGCCTGAGTGGAAGGGTTAGTAGGGGTGTTTAATTCAGGGTCGGACGTGTGGGGTGGGGTAATGTCTTGTGGTTTTAGAGGTTTAAACGCTCGGACAAATCTAGTTCTGAACGTGCGAGTCACGCCGTGATAATCAATGGTGGCTTGATAGGCATTTGGGACTTGTACGACGGTGTAGGGGCCGACATAGCGAGGGCCTAATTTGTTGGTGACAGGGAGGTTGGCTACCATTACGGTGTCATGGATGGCAAAAGGGTTTTATCATCGGGGCTATCAGTTTTGGTGTCTTGACAGGTTTGGGCGGTATGGAGGGTGTTTTGCAGATGTTGCAATGGGTCAATTGTGGAGGTGTTGGAGGGGAGGTGAGCGTGATGGTGGAACGGCAGTAACAGGGGGGGTACGCCGTAAACACGTTCATGAGGGGAAATACCGTCTTCTCGGGGACAGGTGTTCATGCCCCATTGTATCATCTTTAGTTGTGATGGCCAGTCTGAGGTGTTAAGAGCAATCATTTTTGTACGTAACTGGTTGTTGATAGTGCGATGGCTGCGTTCGCATATAGCATTTCCTTGAGGCCAGTACGGGGATGAGTGTTTGATCTTAATACCGCATTGTTGGGTGAACTGGTGCCAAACGTGTCCACTAAACTCGGGGGCATTGTCGGATAGAAGAGCAAGGGGAAGACCGAATATAGGGAACACTTCTGTGGCAAGCAGTGTGGCGACTGTGGTGGCTGTGTGGTCTTTAACTGGGCAGGCTATTAAAATTTTTGAATATACGTCAACAAATGTGACGATATAGCGGTTGCCAGCGTAAGAAGGAAACGGGCCCATGATGTCGAGGGATAGGACTTGGAACGGTTTGTTGGCAGAAATGTTACCAGCTGGGCCTGGGGTGCGTGATCTATCCTTCCCCAATAAACAAGGTTTGCAGGATTCTGTCACTCGTTGTGCAATTTTGGAGGGGTTGGGGGTCCAGTATTGATCTGTGAAGATTTTTAACATCTTCTTTTGTCCAAGGTGTATGCCGTTTCCCTCGTGGATGGCAATCATGTATTCGTGGGCAATGGTGGGGTCTAAGACTATGTGACCGGAGTCTGTGGCAAGTTGATCTCCCCAGCGAGTCAGTTTCCTGAAGACATTTAACGGTATCCAGGGTGGTCTGATTCTTGTTTCCCAAGATTGAATTAGTGAGGGGGCTGAGGGGGAATTATGTTGGTGGATGGGGGTAGATAAAAGCTCAGTGTTTTGTAAGGCGGCTAGGTCGGTGGGGGGGTCTTATGGTACTGGCAAACGTGACAGGGCGTCTGCATTGGTGTGAAGTTTGCCTGGACGATACTGTATTGTAAAATCGTAGTCCTCTAGTGTCTCCCTCCAACGTACCAGAATGGCTGAGTTGGTTTCGCACTTACGCAACCATTGCAAAGATTGATGGTCGGTTATTATATCGAGTTTTGCGCCCAACACAAATGACCGGAAGTGGCTGAGTGCCCAAATGATCCCTAAGCACTCTCTCTTGGTGGCTGCATAATTCTGTTGTGCTTGGTTGAGGGTGGAGCTGGCATACGCTATCACATGTTCCTCTCCGTCTCTGACTTGAGCTAAAAGGGCCATTTAAGTGAGAAAGTAAAGGGAGTAATAAGTGAGGAGAAAGATGAGTGGACAAGGGTGGGGAATGCTAAGGTGGATGCATTGGAAGAAATCATGAAGGAGCAGGTGGAAGAGAGAGAAAAAGAGAAAGAGAGTTTGAGAAGAATGTAGTGCAGGTTTTGAAGAGCAAGGAAAAGGTAGTGAGGGAAACAGTGGAGACCAAAAAGGAGCTGACCAAACGCACCACTGAGGTGATAGATGGTGGAAAGAAAAAAACTGTCTGGGACCATCAGGTCCTGGTAGTGAAGCCAAAAGACCGATCCTCCGAGCCAGTAAGCCCACCAGATACAAAGGCAATCGAGACTGCTTTGGCTTCGGTTCCGGTTAACAAGTTTACTAGAACTGATTCAGGTGTACTGGTGGTACGACTTCCATCCAAGAAAGCCAAAGAAGATGCAGGAAGGGCCATCAATCAGTATTTGGGGGTGGACAGTGCCTTCAGTGTCTCCGAACCGAAGAAGATGATGCCAAAAATGACTGGTAGGCATTGCTAATGACGCTGAGGATAATGAGATCATTCCCAGCATCCTCAACAAGAACCCAAGAATAAAGTCCCTGGTCGACGATGGCTTAGCTATGAATTTGCTATTCACTAAGCAAAAGAGTGATGCACACACTAAGATTGCGGTAGTAAAAATGTCACCTGAAATACGCTCTTCCATTGTGGATGATGGCAATTCTGTGTATGTTGGACTTGTGAGATGTCGTGCATATGATCGCTTCTGGGTAACACAATGTTACCATTGCCAGGGCTTTGGTCATACCAGTGACAGGTGTTATCGGAAAAATGAGGATCCAAAATGCAACTTCTGTGCTGGTACTCATAACTCAAAAGACTGCACCAACAAGACTTCCCCCAAATGTATAAATTGTATGAGCTCCACATCAGTTACGGAGCCGCCAAATCATTTCGCCTCAAGTAGAAATTGTCCTTTAATGACAGCTCAGAGAAATAAAGTTATTGAGAACACCAATTTTGTAGGTTCAAAAAACTGAAAAATGCACATGGGAGCCGGTTGAAACTGGGTCTGTTGAATGTTCGTTCCTTGCGTAACAAAATGGATCATATTTGTGAGATCTTGGATGAACGTAACCTTGATGTATTATGTCTCACTGAGACCTGGTTGTTCGAGTCAGATCTGAATATTATCCAGGCGGCATTGCCTAAAACCCATTCCATAATAAATGTTCCTAGGCCTAGGGGAGATCATCCGGGTGGTGGAGTGGCAGTTGTCTACTCCACATCTCTGGTGAATATCTTGCAAATAAGCCATAACCCAGCCCCTCTTTATTATGAACTGTTGGAAGTGGAAATAAAACTCCATCAACAAATTCTAAGAATGGCAGTTGTCTATAGGCCTGGCCATCGTGGCACAGATAGGGGTTTTATGGAAGAGTTTGGGCAGTTTCTCGAGGAATTTTCTGCTAAAACCGGAAGACTTTTGATATGTGGAGATTTTAATTACTGGGTTGACAGCCCTCATCTGAAGCCATTCTCTCCTGAGTTCCTTGAGTTGACTGATCAGAACAATTTTGTAAATCATGTGTCCCACCCAACTCATATCTTAGGACACACCCTTGACTTGGTTTTCTCTCCTGTGGGTTGTGGTGGTGTCCTGGATGTTGATGTTGAGAATGCTGACCCTAATACCTCTGATCATGCTTTGATTACTTTCAGCTTTGATTTCCCTAAGCCACTCACACATGAAAAAGTAATCAGATTTAGAAATTATAAAAATGCAGACCTAAATTTGGCTAGCAGTGAAGTAAAACAGTACTTGGGAAGTATTGATACTTCCAACCTTACTTCAGATGAGCTGGTGGAGGTGCATGGAAATGCACTTAAATTAGTGTTCGATCATCACTGTCCAGAAGTAGAGAAGAAAATCATAGTACGAGATGATTCGCCCTGGTATAGCACTCGAGTTAAATTTCTTAGAAGAGCGCGTAGAAGAGCTGAACATGAATGGCGGAAAAATAAAACAGACTCTACATGGTTGCAATATCTGTCAGCCAGAAGAGCTGTGGTCCACAAAATCAAAGATGAAAAGAAAGTGTATTATCAGGGAAAAGTTGACTCGTGTGGTAACGACCAGAGGAGGTTGGCTTCAATTGTAAACAGTTTACTTGGAAAAACAAGAGTCAGCTTAAGACCTTCTGTACCTGATGCTGAGTTGGCTGCCAACTTTGTGGCATTTTTTGCTGGCAAAATAACTCGCATAAGACAGGAACTGGATGATGCTTCTGTTGGTGAAGAACTTTCAGTTGTACTCCAACCCCGACACATTCCTAATAATGTCCTCTCATCCTTTCACTCAGTAGAGGTGGACATGATCTCGTCCTACATAAGAAACCTCAATAAAACATTTTGCCCGTTGGATCCCATAAATGTTTCCAAGCTACCAAGAGTCTATGATCACACAGTTGAGTTTATTTCCAAAATAATTAATAAGTGCTTCTCTGAAGGTAGCTTCCCACATTCTGAAAAGCATGCACTGCTCCGACCTACTCTAAAGAAACCTGGACTTGATGTTGAGAACATGTTGAACTATCGTCCTGTCTCTAACCTGTCCTTCATATCAAAGATATTAGAGCGTGCAATACTTGACCAATTACAACCACTACTTCAGCAGAATGAAACTATCCCAATTTTTCAGTCTGCTTACCGACAGCATCATTCAACTGAAACAGCATTGATTAGAGTACATAATGATCTAGTTGAGAACATTTGCAATGGTGTGGCCTCACTATTGGTCTTGCTTGATCTCTCTGCGGCTTTTGACACAGTGGATCACAAGTTGTTATTGAGTGATCTTTATGATTGTGGTGTGCGTGACTCCGCTCTCTTGCTTCTTGGGTCGTACTTGTCAGGTAGATCCCAGAGTGTGATGGTAAATCAAGTGGTCTCGGACTCGACACCCCTGCAGTATGGTGTTCCGCAGGGATCAGTTTTAGGTCCTATCCTATTTATAATTTATATTAGCAGTTTGTCTCTTCTGCTTCGTGCACATAATGTCACCTTTCACTTTTATGCAGATGACACCCAGATTTATGTGAGAATCACAAATATAGTTGATATACGGAGTAAGATGGAATTGTTGATGTCTGATATCAAGAAGTGGATGAGAGCGAGAAAACTTAAACTAAATGATGGTAAAACTGATATTCTCATCATCCGAGGAAATAGAAGAGCTGATGATATAGTAGGTGCCCTCTCCATCAATGTGGGTGGATCTCAGCTGCGACCGGCCCCAACTGTTCGAAATCTGGGTGTATATGTGAACTCCCGATTAGATTTCAAAGAGCATGTAAACCAGATAGTTAAAAGTTGTTACTTGCACATCAGAAATCTCTATTTGGTGAAGCCGTTTATAACCAGACGTTGCCTCCTGACGTTGGTTCACTCATTGGTCTTCTCTCGTGTTGATTATTGCAATGCCCTGTTGGTGGGTCTTCCAAATTATATTTTGAAGAAAGTTCAGTCTGTTCTTAACAGGGCCGCAAGACTAATTTTTGGTGTTCCACCTAGAACTCCTACTACATCTCTTCACATAGAACTGCACTGGCTGCCAGTAAGAGCAAGAATAGAATTTAAGTTGTTTTTGGTGACTTTTAAGGTTCTCAAATTTGGTGAGCCTAGGTACCTTGCGGAGCTGCTCAGGCGCCCACCGGCACACCATGGTGTAGTTGTGCGTCATGACAATGACCCTTTTCGTCTTGATGAACCATGGGCTTTCCAGCAGTCTTCTTTCTTTGAGAGGTCTTTCTCCTACATGGCTCCGAGGTTGTATAACAGGTTGCCGCTGTCCATGAGACAACTGAGTTCTGTTGAATGCTTCAAGAGACAACTTAAGACTTTTCTCTTTGAGAGAAGCTATGATCTTGAGAGAGGTGTCATGACAGATGGCTATAGAGTTTAGGCTATTTTGCCACTGCTAGTGATTGTTAAGTGTGTGTTGTATATAAGCCTTCTTTTGATGCATTGATTTTTGTTCTTTTTTCTTTCTCTTTTCGAGCGCTAGTGAATTCTTCGGAAAAATTGGCGCTTATGAGAAATAAGTAACATGCTTATTATTATTATTATTATTAAAATTGCACCAATGGCGTACAGAGATACATCGGTATAAAGACGGAAAGGTTTATGGTAATCAGGGAAAGCGACAATAGGGGCTTGGATTAGCTTTTGTTTCAAAGTGTTAAAAGCGAGGTCTCTTTCAGGTGTCCAGGTGAAGTCTTTGTGGGTGAGTTGGTGGAGGGGTCTGGCTATGGTGGCAAAGTGGGGGACGAAACGTCTGTAATATGTGGCTAAACCTAGAAAAGAACGTACTCCTTTAACGGTGGTGGGTGGGGGTTGGTTTTGTATGGCTTGAAGTTTCTTTGGGTCTGGTGCAATACCATGTTCAGATATTACGTGGCCGAGGAAATCTACCTTATTTCGGGCAATCTCGCACTTTGAGGGTTTTAATTTCAACCCGGCGGCTCGGATTCTTTGAAGGACTTGTCTCAACCTGAGGAGGTGTTCTTCCCAGGTTGGTGAGTACACAATAATATCGTCTAGATAAGCTAGGCAGGTTTCCCAGGTTAGGCCATGTAATACCGCTTCCATCAAACGGGAGAAAGTGGCGGGTCCGTTACAGAGGCCAAAAGGTAGGACGTTAAATTCGTAGTGGTGGCCACCACTAGTGGAAAATGCTGTTTTTTCTTGGTCCTCTGCCTTGATAGGTACTTGCCAATACCCTGCTTGCAAGTCGAGGGTAGTGAACCATCTGGATCCGTATAGGGAGTCAAGGGAATCGTCTATCCTGGGTAATGACGTAGCGTCCTTAATGGTTACGTCATTCAACCTCCTGTAATCGACGCAAAAATGGGTTGACCCATCTTTCTTTTTAACTACGACAACAGGGGAAGACCAGGGACTAATGGACGGGGTGGCAATACCGGCCTCTAACATCTCTTGGACTTGGCGTTCCTCTTCCTGGCGTTGTATGGGATTTTTTCTACGGGATGGTTGTCTTATGGGGGGGCCTGTGGTGTTAATGATGTGTTGTTCTACATCGGTCTGTCCAATTTCAGTGGGTTGTTGGGCAAACACGTAACTGAACTGTAGCAATAGGTCGTACATGCTGTGTTTTTGGTGGTCGGATAATGTGTCCGGGAGAGGAGGCAATTGGAGGCTGGTAGGGGTGTCATTTAAATCTATGGGGAGGTCATCAAAAGTTTCGAGGTCTCCTATAATGAGACCTTTTGGTAATGTCAGGGATTCCTCAGAGATATTTGCCACGAGAATGTGGTTGATGCGAGCGGAAATGATGGCGGGTTGTAAGAGGCAACGATTGGGGTTGGTGGACGTGGTAGTGGGGGAAAATATCATGTGAGTTTGGGGTATGGGAGGAAAGTTAACCTTTTTTTGATGGGGGGGGGGGGAATTTGGCATTTATCTTGAACTACCGCTGGGCTAATGATGGTGGGGGATCGACTGGCGAGCAGGTGCTCGGTACGCATAAGGGGGGAAAGGTCACTTTGGTGGGGGTCACGCGTGAGGGGGGGATTAACGGCGCGTGTGGGAGGATCAGCGGGGCGTGGTGTGTGAGGGATTTAGAAAACGGAATTTGTTGGAGGGACTGCGGAGGGTTGGTGGGGGAAGAGCGAGGTATAGAAGATGGGTTATTGGTGGAGGACTGATGTACTGATTGGTGGTTGTTAGAAGGACGAATTTGGGGAGTTTTGTCGGTGGCAGTGACGGTTTGTTTGGAGTTTATATGGAATTGGTGGGTTTGTCTGTCATGAGAGGGCGAGTCAAGTGTGGGGTTTTGAAGTTTTCTAGGGGTGTGAATTGTGTGGGGGTGGAAGGGAGCTACTGACGGAAAACTGTCACAAGGGGAATTTGGTTGGTTGTGGAATAGCTGGACATTTCTGGGGGCATGGGGGGAACATGGTTGGATACATAGGTCGGCATTTTCCCTGGAAACACGTGTACATAAATATTTGATAGAATTGTGGTTACATACATCAGAGTCTGTTCTGGAAACATGGGAGGATTTATCCTGGACAGAGTTACGAGAATTGAGGGGATTACCGAGAGGGAGTTGCTTGGACTTGTCTTCTTTCATTTGTTGAGGCATTTTTTCAATGAATTGAGTGATATTTTGAGAGAACTCGGGGCAAGGGGAGGGGTTAGAAGTTACCTTAGTGCTAGCTGCAACTTGGTAACCCTGACTCAGAGTTTGTTGAGGGGGAAGGTGTTTTTTTCTTTTTGTGAATAGGTTTCTGCGTGATTGGTTTGTCAGAGGCTTTGGGTTGGATTTTTTTTTTTTGAATGAGATCAGCCTCTGGCCGCAGTCAACCTGGGCCTGGAGTTTTTGAAAGAGGTCAAGTCCAAGGAAACCATCGTAATGTTTACAGTGGGAGGAAAATACTGTGAATGTGTGATAACAACGAGCATGGGGGGCAGGAGTAGTTACTGACAGGGGCAAAGTGTCTCCTAGGAGATTTAAGTAGGTATCAGCAGCTGAGATTAGTTCTGCTTTAGTGGTTAACAAGGGGCCAAATAGTCGGTGGTGTTGGTCATAATAAGACTTGAACAAACATGACTTGGCAGCTCCCGTGTCGATTAACAAGCGGACAGGAATGTCCTTGATTTTGGCCATGTAGTAAATGGGGGCAGTGCGATCAGTTATGGCGTCCCCCGCCGAGCCCATCGTGGGTGGGGGATACTTTAAAAATCCTGGGGGTCGGTATCTACCTCCTCCAGGGTTTCCTCGGTATCGTCTGAGGTCATGATATGGGGGGGCTATGTCTTCGGTGTGCATTGCCTCCATTTCTTCCTCTTGTCCCCACTCCTCTTCATTTACAGAAATGCGAGGAGTACAGGGGCGAGGTTTGGCAGAGTCACGAATTTGATGGAGGGCACACTTAGCACTACAGGCAGGGAAATCATAGGGGTTGATAATCACTAATGTAGGGTTCTTACGTGGGTAGGGGTTGTAGGTTTTGTTCCGGTTGAAGATTCTGCGTGGCTGGGTAGGTTGGAACCGGGGCCTACTGGGTTGGGGCTTGCCGGAAGGGTAGGTAGGTTTGTTGTGGAAGGATGAGGATGGGTGGGCATTCTTGGAATTGAAGGTTTGAGCCTTGGGGTTTTGGTTGTCGAGGTGCTGCGGGTGCGTGGGGAACCTCTTGATTACAGCGATTTGGGTGGGTGTTTCTGTGTGCACGGCCAAAATACGTCGGATCGTGATGAGATCTTTTAGATATCCGACGAAATCGTGCACACGGAAATGATCTTTTACTGCTGAGGGCAATATTGATACAAGGTTGACCAGAATCTGCTGTTCTTGCTGGATTCTGGTCAATGTGGGGAAAGACACTTTGATATGTTGGGTGATCTTATTCACTGTGGCATCTAGATCGCCTTCGAATTTAGTGTCTTGGAGACGGGTGTGGGCCACGAAAACGCCCAACGAAGGCTTAATGGCCTCTATCACTATTGTGCGAAATTCGTCCCATGTGAGAGCAAGGTGCACTTGGTAGGCAACCAGGGAAACGGCTTTTCCCAGGTGCGTTAATGTCACGGCTATCTTTTCTGCGTCCGTGGTATAAACTAGGTCAAGTACGGGTTTCACTATAGTCATGAATATTTCGATCTCGTAAGTCTCCCCATCATCATAATGTGGGATGGAGACGTGAGAACGGTGCGCCATGATGTTATCGTGTTCTGGCTGTTTCAAACTTGCAATGTAATGCAACCTTTTATCCGAATCAAGAACCACCGCTGCCGCCAATGTTATGCCCTGTTTTTCTACAGGATTAACTTGGGTAATGTGAGTTCTAACTGACTGGGAATATAAGGCTGCATGCACAATACAAGGTATGAGGAATAGAGAACACAAAATAAACACACGATAACAAGACACACGATCACGTTTATTGAAGAGGATAAATAGGAAGCATAAGAAGGTATGAATACTCGTACAAGACAAATGATAGAAATGAACAACTAGCATGAGTGGATCTGGATGGAGCCTAGTCAGTCTCCCACTTCCAACATTCAGGTATACTCTTCTGATCACTGGCTTGGTTCGCAAGTTTATATACTGGAAGACATCAATGTTACTTATAGATTCAATTTCACTAATTAGATTTATTACTGGCAGTTCTGGTGCACAAAGAGTAACTCACAGACTAGAATTAGACACGCGTATTTTTAGAATACGGGAATTCTACTAACCTCAGGGGGGTACTGATCTAAGTTTTATATTTTTATAGCAGAAATGCGTAGAACACAAATCAGTGGGCGAACGTTAGATATCACTAGGGTTTTACTTCTATGTAATAATATCTGAATAGGGGTAATTACGAGAGTTAATGTCGCCTGTTAATTAATGAACACTGATACGCTTAGCACTCCCCAATAGAATGGTTATACATGAATTATACTGGGGCAAAGATATAGCCACTTCATAGAAAGATTAATAAGTGAGTTTCTAGTTAGTACTGTAACAGGATAGTACTAATAAAGTGAATCTTGGATAGTATTTGGTTGGTCACTACACCAAGCGGCTCGCTTGGTGTAGTGACTAGCGTCTCGGACTTCCACCCAGAAGGCCCGGGTTCGCGCCCACGCTCGGCGCATTAAAGATTTTTCACAAGCACTGAGTCGTTACCATCCCTCATGAGCAAAGGGATGGGGTAGTAGTACAGGACCCCAATGTAAATACGCCTAATCGGCCTTATTGAGCTATCCTTAGCTAGCTTAGCATGCGCTAGCTTTAAGAACTATTATTATTATTATTATTACTGGTCCTGGTTATCTTGCGTCCGTGATGTTGGGGGCTAACGACTGGTTCCGCGGCCGTCCAGGGTGTCCATATGTAGGAAGTTCTCAAGACGGATCTCTTGGCGATCGTTGCTGGCTACACGCTTATATACCCACTGGTGCGTGAAGGTTATAAGGTGCACGTAGATTTCTTGTACGTGGACAGATGCTTCTATCTCAAATCTGCCACGGAGTCTGCCGGCTCTGGAACTCAAATCTCAGGAACAACACAAGGGCAGAGCTAGAGGTCAACTTAAGGGGGCCAGCCACTGGTTGGTGTCTATCTTTCAACTGATTTTACTGGGGGCGGGAGCTGGGTTTATAGGCTCGGTTTTGGACCCTGTAGGCCATAGGGATCTCGAGTCTTATGGAATTATTTGAGCTCTCAATAGATACGGGGACTAGGTAAGGTGGTGATTACTGTTGTGGCACATGGCTATAGGGAGCCTTCATAATGTGATATAACTGAGCCTTAGTAAGAAGTACTATTTTGGCTATACTGGAAGTATTGAGGGGAGGGAGACTGGATCTACTTTGCGAGGAGGACTGGGACAGCTGTGATAGGAGCGTCTCTCTTATATTGCTCAGTCTTCATTCCATGGTATAGCTGAGGTGCTAATTTGATTATCCGAGTATGCAAGAAAGGTGAATGGGTTATTGTGGGTTAATAGAGGTTAGTAAAGGGGTTAGTCATGCATGGTTAGTTCATTGATAGGAAGAATTCCTGTGCTACCTGGCAATGACCCGGAAGTCAAAACAGGGGTCAGGTATACCTCCGCAGGGGTGGGGGTCTCCCTCCTCGGGTGAGTAAAAAAGGGGAGGTGCGCGCCCTCTCTCTGTGATGGTCGTCCGGCGGCTGTGGCTAGGGGCTTGCCATATCACAAGTGTTTGTAATAACCCTCTGTTTATGAGACAGATGTGGGTGTTCGTAATACCAAAACCGAAGGTGCCTTGACTAGCTGGTTTAATTGGTTGGGTTGTTAATTGCATGGTTTGCTGGATGTGGTGGAGACTGGGTTGCTAACTCTGCCACCTTTATCTGGAAGTATGGCAATAGAAGTTAGTCACTGGCGAGGCGGCTAGCCTCGCACTGACGATCATTTGGTATAGGGTTGTGAATGGGTTGTGAGGGAATAGATGGCATGCAAAGGGTTAGTAAAAGTTCTAATGTTGTTCCGTCCTACTAAGGGAAGGTAGGCTGGATAGGAGTATATATAAAAGGTTGGAGAATGTTAGCAACGGAAAAATCAAGGATATTCAGGAGGTATGGTGGAGAGGCTAGGTCGGAAAGGAGTGGAGGAGCGTGGGGGGTTAATGAGAGGGAGAGGGTTCAGGGGGCTACGTGGAAGTTTGACCCTAAGGTCTCCGGCGTAGGGGTGGCATTAAACTACAGTTGATATTGGAGTTTGGGGGTTAATGACAGTGAAAGTACGTTAGCCAAATGCTACCGGGGGATGAGCAAATACGGGGTGGTATATGAGTCTGGAAAGGATAGAATCATGTGGACTGTGGGCTGTGGGGAAAAAGGATGTTAACTGTAGGTGTGTGTGCTTGACTGTGGATAAAAGTAGGGAAAAACATGGTGTATTATTACTCGTCAATACGAGGGGTTATGGACACTATTATTTGACACGATTTCTTGCTGATCTAGTTGTCCCTGGGAACTGCGTTTTCTATGAAATATAGACCAAAGAAAAGCGGCAGTTCGTAGGGGTACTTCTTTATTGTTTCGTGGTAGATATGTGTCTAGACCATGGTAAAAAAAGGTTATCTATACAATCTCTGGTTGGGGTAAGAATTAGAGTTACTGCATGGTGGCTAACATCTTCAGTCATTATCTCGGTCTAGGTCTTACAGGAATAATGGTTATATATACAATGGTGTACCCGTGGGTATCATAGTTTCTTATCAATTATGACATGGGGTTTAACATACTACTTCTCGGATGGAAGAACATACATAGATTATGGGGGCGGTTGGTCTTCAGAAACTTAGTCTGGCAAGACAAGGTATTTTAAGGGGGTGAACATATTACTTCTCGGATGGAAGAACATACATAGATTTATGGGGGCGGTTGGTCTTCAGAAACTTAGTCTGGCAAGACAAGCTATTTTAAGGGGGTGAACATATTACTTCTCCGATGGAAGAACATACATAGATTTATGGCTGTCTGAACTGGTTGGCATTGGCTCAACCTAGGGACAGGGCATGGGTGTTTTAAATGAATGTGTACTCATGTTCATCATCATGTAGGTAGAGTCTGGTGGGTAAGAGGTGTAGGACACGAAGCAAAAATAGAGTAGTGTGTACTGTGGATACGAAGGAGGTGATTGGAAGACGTATAACAATGGTGGAAAAGTAAATGGAAGAGATGAACACAATGGCGGATAAAGATAACTAACCTAAGGATTGAATACATAGATTTATGGCTGTCTGAACTGGTTGGCATTTGCTCAACCTAGGGACAGGGCATGGGTGTTTTAACCCATTATTCATTATTCTACAGATATTTTCACAGCAATTGTTCCGAGGAACTTGCTTCAATTGTGCCGCCTCTCCACATCTTTCCCCGTAGAACTAGGGCAGCTGAGAGCGCCCATGAATTTACACTTTCTCCTCCACAATGCAGAACTTCTGCTTATCAGAATTCATTTATCCCCAGAGCTACTACTCTTTGGAATTCACTTCCCTCGAATTGCTTTCCACAAACTTACAATCTACAAATGTTTAAATCCAGTTGTTACAAACATTTTATGAATGGAGGATGCCTTTAGGCACATGGACCTTTTTGTTTTATCTGTGTTTTCCTTCCTCCGTTCATTGGCTCTAAAAAAAAAATAAATAAAAAAAAATAAAAAAAAAAAATAAAAAAAATGTGAGGAACATATATAGATTTATGGGGGGATTGGTCTTCAGAAACTTAGTCTGGCAAGACAAGGTATTTTTAGGGTATGTTGATATTGACATCCTAATTTAGGGACAGGGCATGGGTGTATTAACTTTAAGGTGTATTTATGTTCGTCATCATGTAGGTAGAGGTGTAGGACACGAGGGGTAGTGTATACGCGAGGTGTGGGAAAGGTCAGTGTTTAGAAGGGGTAGGCAAGTTCCGAGGAACTTGCTTCAATTGTGCCGCCTCTCCACATCTTTCCCCGTAGAACTAGGGCAGCTGAGAGCGCCCATGAATTTACACTTTCTCCTCCACAATGCAGAACTTCTGCTTATCAGAATTCATTTATCCCCAGAGCTACTACTCTTTGGAATTCACTTCCCTCGAATTGCTTTCCACAAACTTACAATCAACAAATGTTTAAATCCAGTTGTTACAAACATTTTATGAATGGAGGATGCCTTTAGGCACATGGACCTTTTTGTTTTATCTGTGTTTTTCCTTCCTCCGTTCATTGTCTCTTAAAAAAAAAAAAAAAAAAAAAAAAAAAAAAAAAAAATGTGGTTTGGAGCTGCTTAGCCCTGCGGGCTTCGGCCTGTCTGAACTGGTTGGCTCGGTCACCTGGTCCTTTTGTTCTGTGGGCCTTTCTTTCAGGTGTTTCTGTGTGGTGTTCGCTCGTGGCTTCTGTGGTGGGCTTCTCGTTCTGGGGCATTTTACTATTATTCATCTTAATGGGAGATGGGCCGTTTTTGCTATCTATTAATTCATGTATTCCTATATGTCTTAGTTTCCTCGCTAGACTTCCATCAAGCTTGAAAAAACACTCCCTAGGACCCCCCCCCCCCCCCTTCAAGATTAATTTGTACATTTTTTGGTAGAAAAATTTCCCGGCAAGTTTTACATTTTAATTACAGGCTCGCTCTCGCTCGCTAGGAAAAAACCCAACACCTAAATGGCACGAAAGGGTCTTAAAATTGATTACGAAATGGGGCGAAAGGTGTTAAAATCGTCAAACTAATAGGCCGAACGTCTTAAAATCTCCAAACTAATGGGGCTAAACACTAGGGAGAAATTAGTCCAGAAAACCGGCCCATCTCCCCTTAGGTAACCCATTCAGTACCGGGGACGTCCTTTTCATTATATTCTGGCAACTATTACACAATTGTACAGTCGCGCTAATAAGTCATGTTTCGGCACCAAATATATTTTGTTCAATAATTGGTATCAGCAATGTCTAAAACTTGATTTATTCGTTTCGAGTGAGATATATAAGCATGTTCCTACACTTATCCACCCTATTCAACATCTGACAGACATTTATACAGCACAGAGAGAGCCAAACGTAAAGACAGGTGGGACATGACTTATTAGCACGACCGTACTTGCCTATTTTTTTTTCTATGTGAATAAGGGAGACAAAAGGCATAACTGCCTGCAGCGAGTGCCTCCCCCAGATTTCAAAGAGTGACAGGGCCGAAATCAAGGGACGTTCGAGCTAAAATGCCTGGACACACGGAGTTTGAAGCAATTTAAGTCATAGGAAGAGGGAAAGACTGATTCTGGGAGAGAGTTCCAGAGCTCAGCAGTTGAATAGAAGAAAGTCTGAGAATAGCGTTTCACTCTTGGGTTGGAGAGTTGCACAGAGTAGGGGTGGGATTGTGTTGCAAGGCGGGTACTACGTACCCTACGTAAAGGAGGTGGTATACACTGGGAAAGCTCCGAGGAACACTGATTATTGTAGTAGCGATAGAATAGTGAGAGATGCAACATTGCGGCGAAGAGAAAGAGATTGCAGAGAATTGGTGAGTGGACGGGAGTTAATGATACGAAAAGCTTTCCTTTCTACTTTATCTAGGAGTGCGGTGTGAGAGGATCCTCCCCACACATGTGAACAATAATAATAATAATAATAATAATAATAATACTTTATTTCAGACTCACACAGTACAGAGGGGACCATACTGGGGTCCATATATACCTTACAGTAACATAAATATATATAAATATATATAAGCTACTGTACATAGGCTACATAAACTAAAAAGAAATTAAATAATACCCAGCTTGCTATCATGTAGTTCACAGCACTGCCTCAACCATAAACAGTGGTCATCAAACTACTGTGTTACCAAAACCACTGTCCTAATTGTGTACAGTACCATGCCTCACATCATTTAGCTTCCGGTACAGTATGTTGCTACAGTACAGTATAGGAATATCGGTACTGTACTGCACTATGAGGATCAGTACCGGTATGCTAATTCTGTAGAGTAGCAGACCTGAAATCATTACTTAAGGTTAAATATAGAGCAACTTCCTCCAGTGTGCCTGGATCCTGGAGGTGTACACTATGCTTGGAGTTTGTAGCATTTTAATGATCCTGTTCTCAGAAGTGTTAAGGCGCTGAATGAATTTATATGTTAGCTTTCTAATGAGTGATTTGTAACAGTGTAAGTTCATATAGGCACATAGCGTACTTGTACTCTCATATTTTGAGAGCCCCAGAAACATTTTCATGATATTGTGATATGAGATACTTAGTCTATTCACTGTAATTTTCTTATAGTTCCACCATAGTTGTGCTGTATACATTGGTGAGCAGTAGGAGTTGAACAATGTTATTTTGTATCCCATGTGCACATATGAAATTTTCTTAATATTGAATTTCCCTGCATGTAAAGTTGCCTTCGCTGACGACCCATATCCTCATCATCTGAGCGATCACATGAAATATAGTGTCCTAGATACTTTACTTTACTTACTTCTTCTATAATTTCTTCATACAAATGGAATTTAGGTAGCTTTGATTTCAATAGAAGGTTAGATTTAAATATTATGATATTGCTCTTTATAGGATTAAATTTGACTGAATGTTCGATTCCAAATTTTTCACATACTCTTAATAATTTATCCAGTCCTGCTCCAGAGGGCGCGATTAAGGCTAGGTCATCAGCATACATGAGATGATTTACAATGGTGCTGCCAATACAGCACCCAGTGCGAGTCTCCAGACTAAGATCATCCATGTAGACGTTGAAAAGATACGGAGACAATATCCCCCCCTGCCTAACACCATTGGTTACGGCGAAAGAGCCTGACAGGATGTTGCCCCATCTTACACACATTTTTTGATTAGCATACCAGAAAATAAGTATCCTAACAATATAGCTAGGCACTCCCCTGTTAACTAATTTTTCAAATAAGGTTTTGTGACACACCCTATCAAAAGCCTTACTTGCATCAAGAACAAGAGAGAAATTGAGCTATTTAGTTTGTTGTATGTATCAATCACTTCTTTCAGCACATATATGCATTGGTCTGTGCCGTGATTTTTCTTAAAGCCAAACTGATTGCTGCTGGTGACAATATATGCAGACATTCTTTCTAGCATTATCATTTCAACTACCTTACTCACCACACTAGCAAGTGCTACTGGGCGGTAGTTGTCTTTTGCTGTAATTTTACCTGATTTATCTTTAATGACAGGAACAAGTATTACGGATATCATAGACTCCGGCAGGACACCATGCGTAAATAGACTGGTGATGCAAGAACTAAGTTTATCTATTAACAACTTATCTGCATATTTAAGATGTTCTGCATATATACCATCCAGCCCACAAGCTTTATTTAGGTTAAGTTTTCTTATGGCATTCTCAAGATCACTTTCAGTCACTTTAATGTCTTCATAATTACTATGTTTCACATATTGAATTGCACCATTAGTAGACCTTTTAAAATGCCCCAGAACGAGAAGCCCAACACAGAAGCCGTGAACGATCACCACACAGAAACACCAAAGGAAAGGTCCACAGAACGAAAGGACCAGCTGACCGAGCCCGCCATTCCAGACAAGGCCCAAGCCCGCAGGGCTAAACAGCTCCAGGACACACCCATTTACCTTTTCTAAAACTGACCATTTTCCACACCTCACGTACACTAACCCCCTTGTGTCCTACACTCCTAACTACAAAGATGATGAACAGGAATATACATTCATATTAAAAACACCCATGCCTGTCCCGACGTTGAGCCAATGCCAACACATCAGACAGCCATAATTATATCTATGTATGTTCTTACATCCGAGAAGTAGATGTTATATATCTTAGAAGTTCAAACACCCACGCTTGTCCCTAGACCTCGTATATCATTTTCCATGACGAGTATAGATATATGTAACCCGTGCTCAGTCGCCCCTTGCATTGCTCCTCTAGTAACTAAGTATTAATATTAACATTCCCTAACATCTTGTCTTGCCAGACTAAGCTTCTGAAGACCCATCGCCCCATAAATCTATGTATGCAATCCTTAGGTTAAGTATTTTTCTCCGCCATTGTGTTCACCTTTTTCCATTTACTTTCCACAATTGTCATACGTCTTCCCCTTGCCTCCTTCGTATCCACAGCCCACACTACGCCAATTTATTTCGTGTCTTACACCTCTTACCCCAACCAGAGATTGTATAAGATAACCTGGTTACCAGTATCTGTCATAAGTACCCCGAAACAATAACTAAGTACCCCTACGAACTGCCGCTGTGGGTGGTATTTTATATTTAATAGAAAACGCAGTTCCCAGGGCCAACTAATAGTATCCATAACCCTCTGACTGATCACATAACTCTATCTTTTCCAGACTCATATACCACCCCATAGTTGCATTCCCCGGTAGCATTTGGCTAACGTATTCTACTGCCTTTCCAAACTTCCATATCAATTGTAGCCTAATGCCACCCCCACGCCCAGGGACCTTAGGGGCAAAATTTCCCTGTAGCCCTTGAACTCCGCCCCCCCCCCCCCCCCCCCTCTCATTAAGACACCCGCGCTTCTCGACTCTTGTCCGACCTAGCCTCTCTCTCATACCTCTTGAAGATCCTTGAATTGTCCGTTACTAACGCTCTCCAACCTTTTATATATATACTCCTATCCAGCCTACCTTCACTTAGTAGGCCAGAACAACATTAGAACTTTACTAGCCCCTTGCATGCCATCTATTCTCTTACAACACATTCACAATCCTGCACCCAATGGTTGTCGGTGCGAGGCTAGCCGCCCCGCCAGTAACTAACTTCTATTGCCATACTTCCAGATAAATGTGGCAGAGTTAGCAACCCAGTCTCCACCATATCCAGCAAACCCTACAATTAACAACCAGCCGAGTAAAACCAGCTAGCTAAGGCACCTTCGGTTTTGGTATTAAAGACACTCCCATCTGTCTCATACACAGAGGGTTATTACAAACACTGGTGATATGGCAAGCCCCTAGCCACAGCCGCCGGACGACTATATCAGAGAGAGGGCGCCCAGCTCCCCCTTTTTGCCCACCCGAGGAGGGAGACCCCCACCCCCGCGGAGGTATACCTGGCCCCTGTTTTGACTTTCGAGTCATTGCCAGGTAGCACAGGAATTCTTCCTATCGATGAACTAACCATGAATGACTAACACCTTTACTAACCTCTATTAACTCACAATAAACCATTTACCTTTCTTGCATGCTCTGATCACTAAATTAGCACCTCAGCTATACCATAGAATGAAGATTGAACAATCTAGAGAGACGCTCCTATCACAGCTGTCCCCATCCTCCTCGCAAAGTAGATCCAGTCTCTCTCCCCTAAATACGTCCAGTATAGCCAAAATAGTACCTCTTACTAAGGCTCAGTTATATGAAAATATAAAGGCTTCCTATCGCCCTGTGCCACAACAGTAAATACCATCTTACCTAGTCCCCATATCTATTGAGAGCTCAATTAAGTCCATAAGACTCGAGATCCCTACTGTCTACAGGGTCCAGAACCGAGCCTATAAATCTAACTCCCGCCCCCAGTCAAATCAGTTGAAAGCTAGACACCAACCAGGGGTCACTACCCTGCAGTTAATTTCTAGCTCTGCCCTTGTGTTGTTCCGGAGTGAGATCCCAGAACCGGCAGACTCCGTGGCAGATTTGGATAGAAGGACCTGCCCACGTATTGAAGAACTTCACACATATGGCCCCCCTGGACGGCCGCGGAACCAGTCGTTAGCCCCCAACATCATGGACGCAAGATAACCAGGACCAGACCCATCAGATACTACCCAAGATTCCCTTTAGTAGTACTACATATTACTGTGCTGTTTTAGATTCACTAATTAATATTTCTACGAAGTGGCTAAGACCTTGCCCAGTGTAATTCATACTTAACCATTCCATTTGGGACGTACTAAGCGATCAGTGCTCTTTAATTAACAGGCGACCTTGACTCTCGTAATTACCTTATTCAGATATTAAAACTCTAGTGATATCTAACGTTCGCCCACTGATTTGCGTTCTATGTATTTCTGAGACAAGGATATAAAACTTAGATCAGTACCCCCTGAGGTTACTAGAATTCCCGTGCTCTAAAAATGCGTGTCTAATCTAGTCTGTGAACTACTACTTGTGCACCAGAGCTACCAGTAATAAATCTAACAGTGAATATGAATCTATAAGTAACATTGATGGTCTTCGGTATATAAACCTGTGAAATCAAAGCCAGTGATCAGAAGATTAATACCTGAACGTTGGAAGTGGGAGACTAGGCTCCATCCAGATCCACTTATGCTAGTGTTGTTCAATTCTATTATATTGTCTTACACAAGTATTCTGCAGTGGTATATCAATAAACGTGATCATGTAACTTGCTACCATGTGTTTCTTTGTGTTCTCTATTCCTCATATCTTGTATTGTGCATGCAGCCTTATATACCCAGTCAATTTAGAACTCACATTACCCAAGTTAAACCTGTAGAAAAACAGGGCATAACACCTTTGGTTTACACTGTTAAGTAGTTCCTTAAAATGAGTTTTCCATAAGTCAGCAATGTTCTCTTCACCCGTAACCCCCTCAACACTGACAGGTAATGGTGTGTTACAATTTTGCATGGATCTGATGTCCTTCCAAAAACAGTTAGTATCCTTTTCTGCCAGACTCTTTGCAAGGGCTTCCTTCCTTAATTGGTTTTCATTTTGCTTAATAAATCTAATGGCATATTTGGTCCTAGCCTTTGCTCTTTTGTGAAGTTCAAATATGGGCCCCTGTCTAGGCTGACCTACTTCAAGCCAATGAGACCTAGCATCTCTGGAGGCCTGATACAGGTCAGCCACATAGTCTTGCCAACCTGGCTTATTGAATGAGGACTTATATTTACGGCTATTAAAAATACTTTCCCCCGCTTTTGATAAAGAATCTATTATACTATTGTAAAATTTAATAATGTCCTTTCTGTGTTGTGCATCACTACATTTTGGATCCCTGCATTGTGCTACACCATTACCATCATATTGCACCCTATTTAATAAGTCCTTGGTTTTATCACAGTACATTTGGCACTCTTCATTTGAGATTACATTCCATGGAACTTTTGCCTTGATGCTATTGCTAGTTTCTGTTATTTCCGGTGCTTTATTAATTTGGATTGTTAATTCTATAGGTATGTGGTCGTCATCCGTAATGTCGTATCTTATGGCCATTTCTGAGATAGAGTCATGAAAGTCAGAGCTAGAGATTGCATGATCAAGCCACGACCTGGTTTCCCATGCTTCACTAACATATGTATAGCTATTTTCTGGAAGCAGGTTTTTGGAGGACAAAATTAAACCTTGCTCCTCACAAACCTTAACATATGTTTAGCAAACATGGAACCACCCAACTCGTGAGGGGTAGCATTCCAATCACCTACCACTGAGTAACACGTTATCTCTAATTCAGAAATTAGGCCACCAAGCTCCCCTAACTTTTCCAAATAAAGTTCTTCATTTTCTGCACACTGATACGGTAAGTAAACACAAAATATTGCAAATTTTCTGTGTCCCACTTCCAGCTGTATTCCCGCACACCAGCTTAAATTTGTCTCAATGGTTTTAATTACACTATCTAGGCACGATCTCCACATTATTGCAACTCCCCCTGGGGGGTGACCTGCCACAATACCATCACGTGTGTCCGTAGTGGAGACCCCGTACCCATGGAAATCTTTATCTAATATGTTCAAATTACCTAAGTCCTGTTTTGTGTACCAGGTTTCCTGAAGGCAGACTATGTCACTGGTCCTTAATGTAGATACGATGTCAGGTCGCAACAGGAGATTCCTCTTTGTTTTGGGGAGTCCTCTGCAATTGTATGAAGTTACTTTTATACTTGCTGCTGTTGTTGGTATCCCCTCCATTACTGCGAGTTGGATAGTGGTGTGCGATGCCTCCAAGTCCCAGAAGCCTCTGCACTGTCCTCATTGGGATATTGTCTTGGTTCTCTGTACCAGTTGACATATGCATCTTCTGGCCACAGGTCAGGATTCATGAAAACATCTGGATCTGGACATTCGCTAGTTATACAAAAGGAGGCACAGGTAGTGGACCTGGAGAGGGTGGTCAGCTGTCTTACCTCTATATTTATAAGTAGATTATCAGCCAAGTATGTCTTGAGATTCTCAGCAGTAACACTAGGGTTGAATCCTGTGGCAAACACCCTAGCTAGTCGGGGCCTTTTGATGGTATTGAGGCCAGTATCCTTGACCCTACCTTTAATTCCTGGCTGGTTTCTCGGTCTAGGGTGAACCTGCTCACCTTCCCTAGAGTAGCGAGGCTTGCCATTCACCCATTTGACCATAGTCCATGGGTTTTCCCTTGCATTGGCTCCTTCATTTGGTTCAGTTTGTGTAGGTAAATTTGAGGATGGTGTAGCTGGCACTGTATTATCTTCTCTCGTTGCCGACGATAAAGATTGCTGTTGTGTTCGGTGTTGTTGCTGTTGTGGTCGCTGCTGCTGCCACACCTGGTGTTGTCTTTGATATGAATGCTGCTGCTGGGTTAGTTTGGAATGTTGTAGTTGTCGCTGGTGTTGTTGTTTTTGTTGATGCTGTTGCTGCTGCTGCACCTGCTGTTGTTGTGATACTCCATACAAGGACGCACTGTGCCCCTGTACAGAGCAAGTAGCTGAGCAGGGGTAAAGAACCCCTTGAGGCGATTGAGCACACCCAGCTTCTGGGAGACTGCCTTAGCGAGACTGGTAATATGGTCTTTCCAAGTGAGAGCAGAAGAAAAAGAGACACCGAGAACATTGAGGGAAGATGAAGGGTTGATTTTTGTATTGTTGAAGAATAAGGGATAGTCCTCTGGAGGTTCCTGACGGGTAGTTAGGTGGATAAATTGAGTTTTGGAAGCATTAAATATAACAAGGTTTTCTCTACCCCAATTGGAAATAGTAGCTAGATCAGAAGATAAGCATTTTATGGCTTCATTACGTTTACTTTAGAGGGACTGCTGGCTGGGGCGTTCTGGAAAACTAATTGAGTGGTGTAAAGTAGAGTCGTCTGCATATGAATGGATGGGACTAGATGTACAGTTGAGAAGATCATTTATGAAAATTAGAAAGAGAATAGGAGATAGGACAGAACCCTGAGGAACACCGGAGTTGATAGGATGAAGAATTGAGCGATGGCCATCCACAACCGCAGCTATGGAACGGCCGGAAAGGAAATTATAGACAAAGGCACAGATGGAGGGACAGAAACCGAAGGAGGGTAGTTTGGAAATTTAAGATTTGTGCCAGACTCTATCGAAGGCCTTCGATATGTCTAGTGCAACAGAAAAAGTCTCACCGAAGTCCCGAAAGTTGGATGACCAAGAGTTAGTAAGATATGAAAGAAGATCACCAGTAGAGTGACCCTTAAGAAGTCAGCCAACCTAGGCAACATAGAACTAGGAACACCCAAATACTCTGACGTACTCAAAACAAAAAGTAATGCAACCTCGTCCCCAAAGAGAAGCCCCAATGATGAGGTTGCAAATAGCATACCCAGCATCATCATCACCAGCGCAGACAAGATTGTTGATTTGGGACTAGGGAGCATGCCAGCTAGCATCACCCTCTCGCTTGTGGAGGAGGAGGGTGACACAGATAGGCCTAGCACTCCCAGCAACACACCTACCTCTCCAAATAAAAATATTGTTGATCTAGGATTTGGTAGCATGCCAGCTAACATCAACCTCTCGCTTGCCGGGGCTCTCGGTTACTCCCCGGCCCCCACGATCCCTCGCACAACATCACCCGACCAAGAGAGGATACCACAGGGTACAGAAGCTACAGGACCAGCCACTAGCATCACAGAACATCAAACCAATAGGGGCAAGACCCGGGGGGACACCGCAACACGTGAAATCCCAATAGTGCCAGCATCGCAGAGGAATAAAAATCAGATACCAGTATGCAGGCACTATAAAATTGGAGCTTGCAAATACGGTCGAGTAGGCACGAACTGTCCCTCCTACCACCCAAGGTCATGCTCGAAATACATGAGACATGGGCTGAACAGCCGAGTACGGTGTAATAAGGGCCAGCAATGTAAAAACTTTCATCAAATATTATGCAGATTCTCCCTGGAAAACGGGGCTTGCACCATTCAGAACTGCAAATATCCCCACACCATAGGAACCATTAGGCCAAACAGAGAGCAACAACCTCCACCAGTACCATACAATCAAGCCAGGGGATATCCATCCAGTAGAACCCCAATCAGAAGCCAGCGCAACAACAACAAATCGCCAAGACAGGAGACTGAAATGGAAAGAGTAGCTGTAGACATGAGACAGAACACCCAGAGACCGGCCCACACAAATGATGCAGGGTTTTTTCGGCAAACAGTCGAGAAACTAGCTGCACAACAAGAACAGCTTCAACAAATTATGTCAGTAGTGATGGGAAAAATAGAAGGACAGGACAACTGGAAGAGGGCCTTCTGGAGTTACCACTAACCAAGATACTAACAGGTAACATCAGAGGGCTGTATCCAAGGTGTAATCAGAACAAAGTCCCCCTACTGCAAGAAATCGCTGCCACCGATAACATATCCCTACTCGCCCTGACCAAAACTCATCTGCACAACGATATACTTGATGCAGAGGTGCGGATCCAAGACTTAGAAATTTACCGCACAGACCGTCGGGATAGAAGTCATGGTGGAGTAGCCATTTATATAAAGAATAAATTTGCAGTAGCAATCCTGGACAGCCATTCAAACGGGACATGTGAAATCCTCACCCTCTCCATCAAGGATCTAAATCTTGTTATAACGGCAGTATATAGGCCTCCAAACGCCACACAAGAGCTTTTTGAGGAGGTTATGAACAAAGTTATTCATACAGTAGAACACCTGCCAGCTCCCAACACAGAATTCTTACTCCTTGGAGACTTCAATTTCCCACACATGAACTGGGAGACATTGGAAGTGGTGGGAGGAACGAATGGAGAAAAACAACAAGCTAGGCTACTGGTGTATCTTATGCGGACTAAATTCCTAACCCAATTTATATCCGAACCAACAAGAGGATCTAACATACTAGACCTAGTAGCTAGCAATAACCATGGGATTATGCACTCCTACGAGCTCTACGAGACCACCATGTCGGACCACAAAATCTGTGAAGCGTCTCTCGCAATAAATGCCTTGCTCAATAAACCACAGCAAGGTCAGCAAGAAAAAACAGGAATGGCAAAATTAAATTTTTACCACAAAGATATTAAATGGGCTGAAATTAAAGGCAAATTAAATATGGACTGGGCAACCAAAATTGCGGAAGACAGTGCTGCAAATATGCTCTCTAAATTCACCACAATTTGTGAAGAATATGTAAAGCCAATGTCCCGACTAAAAGTACAGCTAAGAAAAAACACATCCCACGAGACCGTCACATCCTTATGAGGAGGAGGAGCCTATACAAAAGAAAATTGGCAAAAAATCCTCCACATAGTAAAGCCACCAACTTTCACAAGGCCCTTCAGGAGATTGAAAGCAAACTCCTAAAATCCCATGATGACCAGAGGAAGAGAGAAGAACTACAAGCAGTCCAGAACATAAGCAGTAACTGTGCACTCCACTGAGAGGAGTGGACATAATACAAGAAACAGGATGTTTAATTTTAAGGTCCCGAGAATCCTAGGACAGGGTAAGCAAACATTCTTCTTCACCGCCATCAAAGACTGGAACGACCTACCCCAGTCAGTCCGTGAAAAGAGAACACTGTATTCCTTGAGACGTAGCCTGAAGGAACACCTGAACCGGACAGCTGCGGGAAGGGAGCACCAAGCTTATGTCTACTACTAAATGCGACATAAGAGTTAGACAAACCAAACTGAAATGATTACTGATTACGGATTACTGATATTTACTATAGGATGTAAGGTATCTTAAAATAACCCCCTAGAAATACTTTCTCTAAAGTATCTATTTCTTCATCCTCCCCATTTTCCCCAGCTAACCTAATCCCACAAGGACCCCAATGGAAATACGCCTAACGGCCTTATTGGGCTATCCTTAGTTGGAATTATGCAAGGCTGGTACATGTCATATTTGTAACAAACTATGTGGTACCAACTCTGTAAATTGCTAACTGAATAAATATTATTATTATTATTATTATTATTATTATTAACTCCAAGTTTTTCTTCTCATACGCTAACAAAAAATCCAAAAACATATCGACAGTAGGGCCATTAGAAGATGTCGATGGAAACCTGGTGGCCGACCCAGGGGAAATGGCAGACATACTAAGGGCACAGTATGAAAGTGTCTTCAGTCTTCCTAACCCCCACAAATCTGTGGATGACCCAGCGGTTTTCTTCACAATGCAAGAGCCCTCTCCCTCACCAATACTGACCGACATAATCCCAGAAATTAATGATATAATTCAAGCCATTGACGACATAGCAGCCGACTCAGCAACAGGTCCAGACGGGTTCAGTGCACAGCTCCTAAAAACCTGCAAAGCTGAACTGGCGCTACCACTGCAACTAATAGCTGCCAAGTCCCTAGCTACCGGTACAGTTCCCTCATCCCTGAAGGAAGGGGTAGTGAAACCTATCCACAAAGGGGGTAATAATAATAATAATAATAATAATATTTATTCAGTTAGCAATTTACAGAGTTGGTACCACATAGTATGTTATAAATATGACATGTACCAGCCTTGCATAATTCCAACTAAGGATAGCCCAATAAGGCCATTAGGCGTATTTCCATTGGGGTCCTTGTGGGATTAGGTTAGCTGGGGAAATGGGGAGGATAAAGAAATAGATACTTTAGAGAAAGTATTTCTAGGGGGTTATTTTAAGATACCTTACATCCTATAGTAAATATCAGTAATCCGTAATCAGTAATCATTTCAGTTTGGTTTGTCTATCTCTTATGTCGTATTTAGTAGTAGACATAAGCTTGGTGCTCCCTTCTCGCAGCTGTCCGGTTCAGGTGTTCCTTCAGGCTACGTCTGAAGGAATACAGTGTTCTCTTTTCACGGACTGACTGGGGTAGGTCGTTCCAGTCTTTGATGGCAGTGAAGAAGAATGTTTGCTTACCCTGTCCTTGGATTCTCGGGACCTTAAAATTAAACATCATGTTTCTTGTATTATGTCCACTCCTCTCATTTGCTTTAACAAAATCATTCTTTAGATATTCTGGAGCTCTGTCATAGAAAATTTTGAAGGCATTAGTTAGCCTGATTTGTTTGGCCCTGTCAGAGCAAAGGACTGGCCAAAAACTATCGGCCCGTAGTGCTAACCTCGCACATAACAAAGATAATTGAGCGGGTCGTCAGAAAGAGAATTATGAAACACATGGAGGACCTCGACGCTTTCAACGGGGGACAGCACGGGTTTAGAAAGGGCCGGTCCTGTCTGTCGCAGCTACTTGCCCACCATGAGGCTCTACTAGAAGACATCAGTAAAGGCAAGAACGTCGACGTGATATACCTGGATTTCGCCAAGGCATTTGATAAAGTTGATCACGGCCTCGTTCTTCACAAGCTGAAAAAGCTAAGTATAGGAGGAAATCTCGGCAAGTGGCTGCACAGCTTCTTAACACATAGGGACCAGAGAGTATCGGTCCAAGGACACCTTTCAGACCCAAGCGAGGTAATAAGTGGCGTTCCGCAGGGGTCTGTACTGGGACCACTTCTGTTCCTTATCATGATAGGGGATATTGATCATGATCTCCAGCACTCCACGGCCACCTCATTTGCAGATGACACAAGAGTAATGAGGAGGGTAGAGACAGCTGACGATGTGGCCCTGCTACAAGATCTGAATCGCCTACTGTGTAAAGTCAGTGAAAATAGGCTAGCCTAAACAGACCTCGGATGCGGAAATACCCTGAGCCGAACAGGCCAAGTGGGATATCTCTATTGGTCTAACTGGTAAGGTACCTGCCTCACACCCAAGGGTCGAGAGTTCGTGCCCCCACCAGGGCATGATATTTTCGTGAGGCTATTTTCGTGAGGTTATTTCCGCATTTAACGAAGTTTAGGTGTGCTGGTTAAATTGTTCAGATGGTTGAGAGTAAGATCGGAGCTCCATAAATCCTCTTTCAGGTATGGTGTAAAAACCGATCCCCACAGGACAAGGAAGAGGATAGGAGAGAGCAGGGACTGTTGTGAGACTCAATTGGGTTGGGTTGTGGAGTTGCCAGCCGCCCAAGCGAGTTGCCAACTGGGCAGTTTGTAGGTGCGTGTAGCATCGCTCAGTGAAGTTGACTCACCATTCCCGTTCATCTCTCTGACGGACTCTCGGTCGATTCGGCTCAAGCTTGTTCCTCTCTGTTCGTTCCTCTCTGTTCGGAGCTTTCGCTTCCCGGAAGGTGAAGTAGTGTAAAGTCAGCGAAAATAGGCTAGCCTAAACAGACCTCGGATGCGGAAATACCCTGAGCCGAACAGGCCAAGTGGGATATCTCTATTGGTCTAACTGGTAAGGTACCTGCCTCACACCCAAGGGTCGAGAGTTCGTGCCCCCACCAGGGCATGATATTTTCGTGAGGCTATTTCCGCATTTAACGAAGTTTAGGTGTGCTGGTTAAATTGTTCAGATGGTTGAGAGTAAGATTGGAGCTCCATAAATCCTCTTTCGGGTATGGTGTAAAAACCGATCCCCACAACTGGACTGGGCAGATTCCAACAACATGAGGATGAACGGCGAGAAATTCGAATTGCTAAGGTACGGCCCTCTACAAACCATCAAAGAGAGCACCAGCTACCAGGCAAATCAAGAAACCATCACTCCAAAAGAACATGTGCGGAATCTGGGAGTAACAATGAGTACAGATGGAACTTTTTCTCGCCACATCAACCAAACCACCGAGACAGCTAGGAGACTCGCAGGATGGATAATCAGGACCTTCCAAACTAGAGAGAGGGCCTGTATGCTGACACTCTGGAAGGCTCTGTTCCTCCCAAAGGTGGAATACTGCTGCCAGCTATGGACTCCCCACAAGATAGGCGACATCGGCAAACTGGAGTCTCTACAGAGGACCTTCATCAGCAGGATCTGGGGTCTCCAACACATGAACTACTGGGAACGCCTGAAGGAGTTGCGGCTCTACTCCCTTCAGAGACGACGAGAACGTTACATAGTGATTTATGTGTGGAAGACCCTAGAAGGGCTGGTACCTGATGTGAGACTAGTCATCAACAATCACGTTAGAAAAGGGCGACTGTGCTACATCAAGAGGCCTGAGGCTACCTCTCAGAAAATAGCAACAGTCGCCCACAACAACTTCAGCAAAAATGGGGCTCGCCTCTTCAATACTGTACCAAAGGCCGTCCGGGAACTGACGGGAGTCACGACAGACTCCTTCAAGCGTCAGCTGGACCGATGGCTGGCTACAGTACCAGACGAGCCCCCAATACCAGGATATCCCAGCACCGCATCCAACTCGTTAGTAAATAGACGGAACGAGGGAGTTGCGGAGCTGCCTGGCTGCAGCGGAGGTCCACTTTAGCTGCATCCACAGAGGATGGAATTCTACCAAGCATGACCAAGTATGACCAAGTATAGGGGTTTGTGTGGGACCTATCCGGACCTCGCCAGATCCGGAATTTTGGCACTTCCGGACAGGGTTTCCCCCCCATTTGTCCGGTTGGGAGGGGTTTTACTGTACTGTACTGTACAGTACTTGGCTCAGGTTTTCTTGTTTTTCAATTTAAAGAAATTAAAGGAAACCCCAAAATTGGAGAAACTGAACCAAGTTTTGTCAAAACTTGACTCGGATTTTGCCTAGGCCTACATGATTTTCAGAGTAAAAAATACCCTATATTATTTGGCAAGAATATAGTTACCGGGTGTAGGCTACCGCCCATCTTGTTTACACTACGCGGACGCTCACCATCATGTTCCCGTCTATTTTGACTGCCTTTGGATACAAAAATACATTACCCTAACCAAACAACCTAACCTAACCTAACCTAATAGGCCTATTATAGATTTATAAGTATTTATTTTATTATAAGTATTTATAGATGATTTATGTTGTATGTCGGTAGTGGTACACCCGGTAACTACATCCATTCCTATTATTTTGCCATGGGATACATGATGGGGATGCCGCTTTAGCCTAGCGTGCGGTCTACCGGGATATTCACACTTTAGTCTGCGGTCTACCAGGTCACTTGCATTAGGCCTAGGCCTAAAGAACACCCAAAAGTGTGCTAAATAAATAATATTACTAGGCTAATGATCATTGGGATACAAAACTAACCCTCACCTACCAGCTAGTGCGGGTTCCTAGTACCCAGTATGAAGCGATAGACCACGGGTGCGCGGTAGACCGCACGCTAAAGCAGCACCCTGGGCCATGAACCATGATGGGTGCTTATTGGAATCAGCACCTATGCTGTCACTTAGTAGGGGCCGCATATTCCCACCTATTTCACATAACTTTTCTCAAATTCCTCATTGTAGGCCACCATTTTGTTAGAAAAAATTATAAAATGTTTAGCTGGTTAGCCTGGTAGGCTAAAGATGCACTTAGGCTATTGAATAATTCCTAATATTTTGAGGAATCAGCTCCTAAGGATTCATGGACAATATGTATTTTAGGTCAGGTTCTGAGGTATGGGATAGGCTATACATATCTAGGTCTAGGCGGCAACGTAAAACTGCCTCCTACTTCCTAGTTCCCAGTTCCCAGTTTGGATCAAATTCACACACTCCATTAAGAATCTGGTAGCCTATGACCATTACATAATATGAACACTAGACAATCATGTATCTATGAGACATGAAGAGTAGGCTACTTGCTGGATGACCCATTATGTGGAAAATGTGAGGTGAAAAATGGAGTCCGACCACGTCCTCTCAGGCGATGTTGTTTTATTTTAGAGCCACCTTAAGATGAACCTTAACATTTAGACCAGAATTATAAACAGGCATTATGCCTCATCTATTCTGTATATTTAGTATCTTAGAGAGATGGTGTACCTTAACTAGCATACATATAAATACTGAAGTTGTTTATAGAATCATGCTTATTTTTGTAAGCCAGAAACTCATGTGGTCAATTGAGTCACCCATAAAATTTCAGTTTTCTTAGACAATTATTAAAGAAAACAAATGTACTATGGGTAACGAAATCAAATCGTAAAAGTATATATTTATATTATCGTTTATTTAGAGACAATGCAATTAATTGTATCCCATTTTTATAAATTAAATATATATATACAGTATATATATATATATCTATAAAAGGTTAGGTATTCACTTACTATGAATCTGCGTAAAAAAAAAAAAAAAAGGCATGTAGATATTATAGCCTTTATACTTATAGGCTAGTCGAGGCGACAGTTTTCAGTGAGTAGCCTAAATTCATTAGCAGTGCATTGCTTTCTATTTCTTCGTGTTTTAATTGGCTGCATTACATAAAGTTTTCGTAATAGAGGTTTAATAATGACCTCCCACGATGTAAAGCTGTATCCGTCAACGGACTGTACTATTATAAGTCTAGATAGTGTTAAATATTCTCCCTCGCCATCAATTGTTCATAAATTACCAAAAACATTGAAAATTAAAACTCAAACGAAACGTAGGAAGTGGTTTAGGAATAAGATATTCAAAACACAAAGGGAAATAGTCCTTGATAAACAAAACTGGGTTGAAAATAATAGTATACTAGAATATAGGTTTGAGTCAGAGGTCTTAGTAAAGCTTACACAGGGTTTTGATATTCAAATTAAATGGAAACGGGGACGAAAAACTCTCCAAAAATTCAGTATTAATACTATTGAAGAGGCCAACCTGAATACTGACAAGGCCAACCTGAATACTGATGAGGCCAATCTGAATACTGACGAGGCCAACCTGAATACTGACGAGGCCAATCTGCATACTGACGAGGCCAATCTGATTACTAACAACATAAACCTAGTAATTTACGAAGCCAAACAAGTTATTGAAGAGGCCAACCTTGATATTTATGAGGCAAGGGTAGTTACTGAGTCACAAGTCCCAAGGGCTATTGCCTATCTCAACAATATAAAGGAATTAGCGATTGCACATTATTTTCATCATGTCGATGGAGCGACCCTAAGAGCAATTCGAAAGATAGTACTTGATGTTGGACAAATCAGCCAATATGTTGCAGACCTCAACCAGGATAGTGAACATATCAGACAGAATATAGCAGAACTCATACAGCACATAGCAGAGAAAAGGGATATTGCTTCTCTCAGACAGGATATTGCAAACCTCAGGCAGGGTATTGCAAAGATCAACCAGGATATAGCACATCACAGATTGGATATTTATCAGCTACAGTATTTCTTTGACATTGAGGACTCATTCCAGTACACGTATAGGTATCGTGCCAAAGGATAGATATATGAGACGGAGGATGCGGGTAGCGAAAGGCTACCTGGCCGAACAGCCCCGAGTCCCTATAGACGGCCATGGCCATGATCGGGCTTTCAATGAGTAGATTATGTTGTTGGGGTAAGTGATTGTGTAGAATGCAGTCTTCTATGATGTGTTTAATAGTATGGGGTGCTGTGTTGCATCCTGGGCCAGAGAGATAGAAAAAGGGATAAAAGAGGAGGGAAGAAGAAAGTGGAGGGAGGGGGTAATAATAATAATAATAATAATAATACTTTATTTCAGACTCACACAGTACAGAGGGGACCATACTGGGGTCCATATATACCTTACAGTAACATAAATATATATAAATATATATAAGCTACTGTACATAGGCTACATAAAATAAAAAGAAATTAAATAATACCCAGCTTGCTATCATGTAGTTCACAGCACTGCCTCAACCAAAAACAGTGGTCATCAAACTACTGTGTTACCAAAACCACTGTCCTAATTGTGTACAGTACCATGCCTCACATCATTTAGCTTCCGGTACAGTATGTTGCTACAGTACAGTATAGGAATATCGGTACTGTACTGCACTATGAGGATCAGTACCGGTATGCTAATTCTGTAGAGTAGCAGACCTGAAATCATTACTTAAGGTTAAATATAGAGCAACTTCCTCCAGTGTGCCTGGATCCTGGAGGTGTACACTATGCTTGGAGTTTGTAGCATTTTAATGATCCTGTTCTCAGAAGTGTTAAGGCGCTGAATGAATTTATATGTTAGCTTTCTAATGAGTGATTTGTAACAGTGTAAGTTCATATAGGCACATAGCGTACTTGTACTCTCATATTTTGAGAGCCCCAGAAACATTTTCATGATATTGTGATATGAGATACTTAGTCTATTCACTGTAATTTTCTTATAGTTCCACCATAGTTGTGCTGTATACATTGGTGAGCAGTAGGAGTTGAACAATGTTATTTTTGTATCCCATGTGCACATATGAAATTTTCTTAATATTGAATTTCCCTGCATGTAAAGTTGCCTTCGCTGACGACCCATATCCTCATCATCTGAGCGATCACATGAAATATAGTGTCCTAGATACTTTACTTTACTTACTTCTTCTATAATTTCTTCATACAAATGGAATTTAGGTAGCTTTGATTTCAATAGAAGGTTAGATTTAAATATTATGATATTGCTCTTTATAGGATTAAATTTGACTGAATGTTCATAAGAACATAAGAAAATGGGAGTCTGCAGAAAGCCGATTGGCCTAAGCAAGGCAGATCCCTGTCCCACACAACCCCAAATCAATTACAAAGCCCAATTATAGGCTCAACACTCTAATACCCTGAGGATCATCTTACCAAAACGGTTAGAGATTAACGCAGGATTATGGGGGTCTGCAGAGCGCTGATTGGCCCAACCCGGCTGATCCCCCTTCACACCCAACCCTTCTCGTCCATATGCTTATCCAATTTTATCTTAAAGCTCCCTACAGTTTTAGATCCCACTATAGCACTTGGTAGTCCATTCCACCCATCTACAACTCTGTTCGATTCCAAATTTTTCACATACTCTTAATAATTTATCCAGTCCTGCTCCAGAGGGCGCGATTAAGGCTAGGTCATCAGCATACATGAGATGATTTACAATGGTGCTGCCAATACAGCACCCAGTGCGAGTCTTGTTCAGCTCCAGACTAAGATCATCCATGTAGACGTTGAAAAGATACGGAGACAATATCCCCCCCTGCCTAACACCATTGGTTACGGCGAAAGAGCCTGACAGGATGTTGCCCCATCTTACACACATTTTTTGATTAGCATACCAGAAAATAAGTATCCTAACAATATAGCTAGGCACTCCCCTGTTAACTAATTTTTCAAATAAAGTTTTGTGACACACCCTATCAAAAGCCTTACTTGCATCAAGAAAACAAGAGAAAATTGAGCTATTTAGTTTGTTGTATGTATCAATCACTTCTTTCAGCACATATATGCATTGGTCTGTGCCGTGATTTTTCTTAAAGCCAAACTGATTGCTGCTGGTGACAATATATGCAGACATTCTTTCTAGCATTATCATTTCAACTACCTTACTCACCACACTAGCAAGTGCTACTGGGCGGTAGTTGTCTTTTGCTGTAATTTTACCTGATTTATCTTTAATGACAGGAACAAGTATTACGGATATCATAGACTCCGGCAGGACACCATGCGTAAATAGACTGGTGATGCAAGAACTAAGTTTATCTATTAACAACTTATCTGCATATTTAAGATGTTCTGCATATATACCATCCAGCCCACAAGCTTTATTTAGGTTAAGTTTTCTTATGGCATTCTCAAGATCACTTTGTCACTTTAATGTCTTCATAATTACTATCTTTCACATATTGAATTGCACCATTAGTAGACCTTCGGTTTACACTGTTAAGTAGTTCCTTAAAATGAGTTTTCCATAAGTCAGCAATGTTCTCTTCACCCGTAACCCCCTCAACACTGACAGGTAATGGTGTGTTACAATTTTGCATGGATCTGATGTCCTTCCAAAAACAGTTAGTAGAAAACAAAGCCACGTTGTCATATTACAGAGAAGGAAAAACCAGCTAAAGCTTTTCTATGATGGAGGATGGGGATCTAAACTGCTGTTTAAAGCAAGGACAGGATCCCTAGAGACGAATGAGAGAACAAGGAGATGGAATGGAATGGGACCGCACTGCAATCAATGCGAAATGGGAGGAGACCCAATAGTAGAGGACGTAGAGCATATAATAATGGAGTGTACAAGATATGATGAGGAGAGAGATGAGATGGAGGGATACATGAGGAATAGAGTTGGGGAGAGGGGGTGGGAGGAGCTAAAGCAGAGAGACGATAGAGGGGTAGGGGCACTGTTGGGGTTAACACAAGAGATGGAAACACAAGACATGGAGATGATGAAGAGGATACTAGAAAAGATATGGAAGAGAAATAGGTAGGGGGGGGGGGGGGGGCGGGCGGTGGGAGGGAGGGGGGAGGAAGTGATGGGTAGGTCTATAAAAAAAAAAATATATAAAAAAAAAAAATCCCTTAAACTATCCTTCTACTCTAAACTTTCCCTCCTACTAACGTTTCTGAGCCAGTACCGATACAAAGGTCAGCCCTGTGGATCTGCACGGTCTGCGGGCGGGTTCTAAAGAAGAAGAAGGGCAGGTGTCGACGACTGAGATATCCATTGGCATTGTCAAGCCAATCAGCTTATCCACGATCGAGTCAGTCCTGGTTCCTGTAGTGACTGCTCTGGTTCCTGTAATGACCGCTCTGGTACCTGTAGTGACGTACCGCTCTGGTTCCTGTGGATTAGGGCATGTAACCTACAACGCTTGCTGCCGTAACCTTAACATAGTGCAACCCTAGCTGTGTAAACTACAATGCTGGCCGGGGAAGCGAGGTGAATGAGTCTAGCTTAGTGTTATGCCCTGATTTTATACAGGTTTAACTTGGTATAGATGAGTTCTGCAAGACTGGGCTTTTGGATATATTGCAAAGTACATAAAGGGAATCAACAGAGGACATAAATAATCGTGCATAAATGGTTTGTAATACAGCTTTATTTGAACTGAAAAACACTCGGGTATAGGGCACGTAATAGGATTCGCACGAACAATAGATGTTGGAGCACTCGGTTAGTTATTGGTCTTTTTAAAATCTCTTAGCACTGCTCGCGGATTTGGAGAGATCTTCGCTTCCCACTTCCAACGTTCAGGAATTGTACTTCTGATCACCTTACTTCAACGATTCGTTATCTTGAGCTGGTGTGTTGGGGGCTAACAGCGGATCCGGGGCCGTCCAAGGTGTCCGGGAGTGTAGAGAAGGTTACAGTTGGGCTAATTTGCCTAGCCGTTGTTGACACGTCGGTATGGGACTCCTCTGAAAGCCTTAAATGCCTCTGTCATTGGCGTAGCCAGAGAAAACAGTGGATCGAATTAACGTAAGACAGTCGGGAGAAACAACTTTTCTTACAATTCTGGCCTTATGGGAGGTTCAGACGTGCGAGCGGCTTTTTGCCTTTTGGTCAAACAGACAATTGTTTGCCCAGGAATCTTTCTCGTCGAGTCGTCTCCTAAACTCGCGTAATCCCTTCTAACACAACAAGATCTTTCTACCTTAGACCGGTTGTGAGTTATGATTGCACTTAAACTCAAAGTAGTGGCGAGCCGGCTGACAATAAGTTTATGAGACAATCAAAAGAATTCATGAATCTGTTATTGAGAGATATAATCTTGCCCCTGGTTTCTCAGTTGCAACAATATATTGGTCAAAGATTGATTCACTCCCTCACGGATGCACTTGGATCACAAAACACCGAAAATCACTGTATATCCTGAGAGGGAGAGGCTGGGGTAATTATCCACGAGTGCGGCACTTCCGTTGCGTGAGCATCTACCTCCGGAACTGCTTGTTTTTGGCGGGGGGTTATATATTGAGGGGGGAGAGAGGGGGTTTCTTTGTCTGACTTTTGGATGTCGGAGGGGAACACAAGTTAATTTAATCCCTTGGTGAAAGAGGGTAGCATTAAAGGTCTAGCATAAAGTTAGCATATAGGCCGCAATATGATTTATCTTTTTCTGACATTTACTCTAAGACAAATTATGAATAGGGGCTGGGAGGAGGATGTTGGGGAAGAAAAAAAACTAGTTTGTCCAGCGCCTTTGGACTCGAGCGGTAAGGCAGTCCACGTTAATATTATCTCTAGGATCCTCCTCTGAGCTAGCTGAAATGCTATTAGGAATTTAAGACGGGTTAAGGGGGACTTGGGGGTTAGATAGGAACGGGATAGGAATAGGATTTAGGCTGGAATTGAAACTTGGAGGTTGGTATATAGTTGTGGGCACCCGGAGTTTCTAGCAAGAATTTGGTGGCATTCAGGATGTCTATAGGCCTCCGCGAAGGGGAGAATCTGGCCCTCATCGAGGTGTGTAAGGGGGAGACTAGTCTCGCACACATTAATTCACTGCCCCAGGTTGTAGGGGATAGTTAAGGGCGGTACCAGAATAGGTTTGTACTCTCTGTTTACGGAAGCTTGAGAAAATGACTTGCTCGGTACAAATTAAAACATCCTGATGGTGTCTTTTTAGAGGGTATTATTAAACTCGGTTCGTATGGGAAGAAAAGGAAGACAGGCAACTAAAAAGGTTACAATTTGGCACGCTTGTTACTACGCAAAGTATTGGTGGATAAATTAGTTAACTTAGGAAAAGTTGACATGCATGAATGACGGTAGTTTTGCCGTCGTTAATATAAAAGTATAGAACCCGGTTGAATAACTCAAGTTCAATTATATAACTACTTAGGTACTAGAAACGAATCCCGGAGCATGGGCTACATACGTTTATCTTCTTAAATGGAGAGAGGACCAAGTGGCTTTTCTGGAGCTCTCTGGAGAGGATCGTATGCAGATTTGTCAATTAATTTGTATAAAACAAAGAGATACGAAAACAGAGTAGGGTGGAATGTGGACTAGAAGGGGGTGACTGATTAGACGTATAAGAGGCGTGGAAAGAACAAGACGGAAAAGAGGACAGAATGGTGGATGGAAATACTTAACTAACTAAAACGAAAGGCATGCAGGAAATGACGGTATTAGTCGTCGTCCAAATAAAGTAAAGGAACCTGGTTGAATGCACGGAATACGATTCGACATGGGCAGTGACTCTGTGTCGTAACAATATCGATCGGGCAAATTCGGGTTCATATTATATTTAATTACTAAAAACCAGAACAGTTGCCTGGGGTCATGAGGGGACATTTTTTGGCCTACCCTCTTTCACGGGAAGGGGGGAAGGGACATAACCTCGCGCGGTTCCCCCCTACGGTTCAGGTGTGGGGTGTAGTTTATTTAGGTTAGAGGATAGTCAAAAGAGATACAAGAATAGGTTTGCACTCTCTGTATACTGGGGTTCGAGTCGGAACTGACTCTGCACGGAATATAAAATATCCTGATGGGCGTCATGCGAGGGGAAGGGTCGTGAAGTTGGGTTGGTAGGCCTACGGGGAGAGGAAAAGACAGGGTGGCTAAAAGGGTTACCACTGGCACGCGGTCACTAGGCATAGTATTGTGGATAAAACTTTTTCTTTAACTTATAAATTAATACATGCATGAGTGACATCGATCTGTCTCATAATGGAGAGAGAGAGACTAGGTAGTTTTCCTGTACTTCTCTGGAGATGATCGTATGCAAATTGGTTAGTAATTAATTATATAAATCAACAGATATGGATTAGTACAAGCACAGGGTTAGGTTAGTTATCTGTGGATCGGTGGCACACATAGAAAAAGGGGTTTTCATGGGGGTAACCATTTTTGAGGCGATTGTACCGAGTTTGACCCGTAGCCAAAGTTACGCGAAATTAACACGACGATATTGTCCGGCACGACAATTACCTAAGCACAGGCCCGCATACGAAATTGGGGATGGTCTGGGGGCTTTCCTAATCAATGAGTAATTGCCTAATTAAATCTCGGAATTACTCCTAGGTATCTTGTCTAGTGAAATGGAGGTTGCATTAGGAAGGTTGGGAACATATATAGTTAGTGGATAAAACAACGGGAAATTAGGGACATAAACATAACATTAATACATTTCTAGCACCAGGCAACAAAGGCCATATGGCACTAAAGCAGGAAACAGATAGTGAGAAGGAAAGGAAGGTAAATATCGTTAAGGAGTCTGAGAGAGGAAAGGAAAGCCATTACGTGGTCAACGGAAAAGAAAGGGGACTCTGAGAGGAGATCGGCAAGACAAGGACGACGATGGGCCGAAGAAAAGAGAGGACAGTCAAGGAAAATGTGAGAAATGGAAACCTGAACACCACACCGGGAGCAAAGAGGTGGAGGCGAGCGGGACATGAGGAAGGAGTGGGTAATTCTGGTATGTATAATTATTATATAACTAAGTACAGGTCTAGGATGTTCACTTGTCTAGGTGATACTTCAGACCGAAAATATCAGTGAGGGCGAATCAGGTTTCTGGTGGAGAATCACAATAACTTATTTCAGAATTGCTTTCGCTCGAGCCGTAGTCCAATTGATTCAGACTTATTTCTTTGGCGAGGTTAAACCTGATGGCAAGAATAATTACTGGAGTCGGTTCACCTAAGCTAAATTTCACTGATATATATTAATATATACTAGCATAATAATCACTTGCTTCCTAACATCACAGAAAATTGAGACATAATCGAACACACTGGATGGTTGAGTTTATAGCACCGTAACACTGGTACTTTGCGAAGTAACACTGAGTTTTCCTGGTTATCTTGCGTTAGTGATGTTGGGGGTTAACAGTAGCTCTGGGGCCGTCCAAGCTGTCCGGTAGTGTAGAGAAGGTTTACAGATGGGTTTCTTGCGTAACCGGTGATGACGCTCCGATATGTTACCCTTGCTGGGGACCTTAAATAACGCTGTATCAGGCTCAACCGGACTAACAACGTATCGGATTAACGTAAGACAGTCGAGAAAAGTGACTGCTTAACCTCTGAAGTGCGCATGGGGGTAATTGGAAACGTCCCCCTGTGCTGACGTATTTGAGGTGTTTCCGTCACTAAAATATTCATTGTGCCATTAATAGCATTAATACTTATCCATATGCGCCTATTATGGGTTGATTATAAAGGTATTAACCTGAAACAACAATAAAACGAGTGAAAACAGCGTTTGGATGGTCAAAATCGGAGATATAGCCCGCGAGTTGTATAATGTATGGGTGAGGCAATCTGCTTTCCCGCCAATTTCCCCCAAGGCCACTGAGACACAGTCGATCGATACTCTCTCTCTCTCTCTTGCACTCGCTTGCTATCAGTGATGACCACACCCTCCAATCGGATTTCTAATGTTAGCACGAAAATATACCTCAGAATAAGGGAATAACAGGGAAAATGGGTGATAACTGAAGGAGAGGAGGAAAGTGGGGAAGGAGGGGAGGTAGAGGACTGAGATTTTGCATGGCCCAGGGGCCAAAAAAAATAAAAAAAATATATTTTTTTTTTTTTTTTCGATGTCAACAGTTGATTTTTTTTTTCTCTGACTCTTAAGAGTCTCCCCGCAGTGCGCCGGGGGAACTCTTAAGAGTCTCCCGGCAGCTCCCGGGTTAACTATCTCTAGTCCTTATAAGAGGTTCAAGGAGTGCGGGCGGTTTTGCACCTTTTTGTCAACAAATGTTGATGGGGCCTACAGTCAATTGTTGCCAAGGAGTTATTCTTGCAGAGTCCTCGCTCAAGAGTTTCTCGCATAATCCCTTCTAACATAAGACCTTTCTGCCTTAGATCAGTTATGAGTTATGATCGTTCGTAACTCAAGCAGCGGATGGTACACTACAAGAAGTTTATGAAACAATCAATAATTTGTGAATTTGTTGTCTACCAATGTAATATTACTGCCGGTAGTCCCGATCGCAATAAAACATTCGTAAAGGGTTAATTCACTTCCTCACCGAGTTGCACAGATTATGGAATGCCGAATTATCGTGAATCTTGGGGGGGGGGGGGGGGAATACTATACGTCAACACAGTGCAGCCAGCCGTTGCCTTGAGCTCTAGTATTCAACTGGCGAATATTGCCTCTGTGGCATATTTATAGGCTTGGTCAAGGGAGCCTCAGGAATATTCTAGAAGTATTGAATGTCAGTGCTATGAAGTAGTTAATTTATTCTGGTGAACTTAAGGGGTTAGGGAGGGGAGTCTTTAATGTGGCAGTAAGTACCTTGTCATCTGATTTATTATCGTGGATATCTTAGCTCTAGTATGAGGTAGGGTTGGTTAGGCAGATTTGGTGAAGGTTTTTAAGGGTGACTGGACGACTCGGCCCATGGGACAACTCGGCTCGGACAGCTCGGCCCACTTTTGGACAACTCGGCCACGACGGCGAGACAGCTCGGCCCATTTGAGACAGCTCGGCCCCATGTTATGCTATGGTTAGGTTAAGTTAGATAGGGACAGTGATTTCAAAATGATCAATACGAGAAATAAAAGTTAATGAATAGTCACTTGTTTGATGAAACTAACAGATAGATACATAAATAGATAGGGACATAATGATTCCAAAATGATCAATATAGCCATCTATATCGTGTTTATGTTGTCGAAGAAAATATGGGTTGTGAAAGGCAGAGTTGTCTCGCAATTAACACTGGGCCGAGTAGTCTAGCATTCTTTTTAAGCACTACTTTGTTGGCGCCCTACGTGCATAGGCTGGGAGGTATTATTCATCAATTCACCTAAGTATCCTTCTCTGGTCTAGCTGACATGCTATTCGGAATCTAGGATGGGATAAGGAAGATTTCGGTTTTGGGTAAGGATGGTATTTGGATAGGTATCTAGATGTGTAGTTTATAACCTGTTGGAAACTCACCTGTTGTCTGGCAAGAATTTTCTGGCTCACGTGGGTCATGGTAAATCTCCGCGGGGGTTGGTGGAGTCCCCGTGGGAGCGGGGGGGCATGCCGCTCCCTGAATATGGTTATAGAGAGCCCTTATGTTAATTGGGTAGAGATATGGGTTCAGGTTGTCAGGAGGTATATTCCTAGTTAGGGTTGATCACTACATCTAGTTTTCATGTACGAGGATCACTCGTGGTTGTTAAGAATAGTGGTTTTGTGAAAGTGCAAGTCAGTGGGAAAACTACATTTTAAGGGGGGGGGCGAGAGGGGGTCGCCCTAGCCTCACGCCGTCTATTGCTCTGCTTCAGGTTGTGAGTTGGGCTAGTGAGTTAGAGGATAGTTAAGGGGGGTACAAGGATAGGTCTTTACCTCCCATTTATTGGGGCTAGTGAATGAGAGTCGGCATGTTATAACGTTCTTGTGGAGCCTTTACAGGGAGAAGGTTGTGAATTGGAAAGGTGGTGGTTTGAGGCTAGGTTGTCGCGCCGCTCGTGACCTACGATAGTGACCCTTAATGCGCTGGACATAGTGGTGGCATTGCCCGACGATCGAACAGGTAGTGTGGTGTGTGCAGCGGGGCGTGAAGGAGAAAAGGACAGGGTGACCCAAAAAGGTGACCACTTGGCATGGGGTCACGAAGCAAAACAGAATAGTGTGGATTGTGGATTAGGAGGTGGTGAGTGGAAGGCGTGTAACACTTGTGGAAAAGTAAATGGAAGAGAGGAATAACAGGCGGATAAAAGATAATTAACTTAAGAAATTAATGCATGTATTAATGACGGTATTAGCCGTCGTCATAATAAGATGATGAAACCGGGTTGGTATGCACGTGGCATAATCCGACACAAGGACAGTGCCGCTATGTCGTATCAATATCGGTGGGCATACTCCGGTTAATATTATATATACACTTAGTTACTAGAAGAAAAGGGAAAGGGACAACTGGGCACGGGGGTACATATATCTATACTCGTCATGGAGAGAGAGACACGAGGTAGCTTTCCTGCATCTCTTGATAATCGTATGCAGATTGGTCATATTGAGCTTATCCGAATTAACAGGCCTAAAATCAATACAATAACTGGCATATGGTTATCGGGTGTATAGAGTCGCGGTTAATGGTTGTTACATAACTCGTAATTAACTAATCTAACTCGACAGGCATCAATCAATACAAGAACTGGGCGGGTGCCCAACCCCGAAAGGGGCGGGTGCCCAACCCCGAAAGGGGCGGGTGCCCAACCCCGAAAGGGGTTGAAATAGGGGAGCTATCCCCCCGCCAAAGGCGGCTTTCTAGGGCCTTTCCTAGCTGATGCTGAGAGGATTGGGTTCTAGTCATGTGGTGATGGGCTGGTCTATCAGAGTGAGAACTGAGCGATCTCTGCCATACCCATAGCTTACTCCGACTGTTCCTTTTACTTATGTATTTCCTAGATCTCAAGTGACGGCGTCTTTTCCGTGGATTGACCTCCCAATCTACCAAGATTGGAAGCCAAAGCGTCACATTTTTCCTTTGCCCCTCAACTTTCTCTTCATAATTGCTGAGGGGCACAGGGCCCTGGGTGGGGCTTTGTTTTCCCGGGCGTTTCCGCACCCTCCTCGGCTCCCCGCCATGGAGTGGCTTCGGTCACCCGGGCTTTATTGTGGTAGGCAGGGAGGGTTCTGTGGGGGTGCTCGGTTATGGCCTTGGCCTTGCTCGGGGCCTTGGGGCTGTTCGGCCAGGCAGCTTGGGGAACAACAACAACAAGAACTGTCAAGGGACACAAAATGACAGAACAATGCAACGTGAGATTATGTATAGCTAACTGCTAAAATGGGGGAACGAAGATAGGTGTCTTCCCTTTCTACAAGTTCCCTAAATTATGTTAACATTAGGGAGTTGGTACATCAATAAAATAGCAATGTGGATCTCAGTGAGTTATGGGGCTCTCTAGTGTAATTGCATAATTAATCTCGGAATTACTCCTAGGTATTTTGTCTAGTGAAATGGAGGTTGTATTAGGAAGGTTGGGAATATATATAGTTAGTGGATAAAACAACGCGAGGTTAGAGACATATAATTACTAGAATTGGGGGATTATGATTGTTATATAATTAAATACAGGGCTAACGTAATCACGATCTGATTTGTTGTGAAATGGAAACTAAGGTGTCTTTAGATCGCCTCGAACCTACACAATGAAAGCATTATAGCCTGCATGGTCATTACATAATTGAATACACATTTAGTCAGTACATCAAGGATGTCAAGGAGTAAAGTCATGTGGTTTGTATACTAGAAGACTGTGATTGAGAGACGTATAATATGTGGAATGAATTGGGAGAGAGACCAAATCGGGGATGGAAGTGGGACCGGGGATCTCGTTGGGGGTGGGGGTTTCGCTCCCAGGATTTTCGTTCCTGTGGTATTTCACTAATCTTAGCCGGATTCAAGGGTAAAAAGACGTCATTGTGCTGAAGGGGTTAATCTTGGATATCTGAATAATTCCCCTATTTTGGTGAGCAGCTTAGGATGTCTATATAATAATTGGTAACTTGTAATTTCACATAATTATACTGTATATATCTTAGTAGAACCGTGTGAAATTGATGTAAAGAAAGTATGGATTAGTACAACTTCATCATATGTTCCAATATCATCGCAGTCATTCTACTCCACAAAATATAAACTTGGCTGCAGTTTCACTCCATTGAGAATCTCTGTCAAAACTAGTAATTCAAAGACTAGACTAAAGTACATTACATCGGCAGTGAAAATATAGCAAAGTATAAAAACAAGGAAAATCACATCAATAAAAAATATATTAATGTAGTTAGTATTTGTGCCTATAGTTCATTCATTATAAGTAGGCCAAAAATCTTGACTGCAAACCTCTATGACTAAAAAACAACAGGTGTAATCAGGCTCATATTTCTACCATTTGGGAAGAGCCAGCCAAGGAATAGGTGTGGAAATTTACAGCCCATTTGCTCTAGCCCTTTTTGAGTTGTAGGAAAGGCCCTAGAAAGCCGCCTTTGGCGGGGGGATAGCTCCCCTATTTCAACCCTTTTCGGGGTTGGGCACCCGCCAAGTTATAGAGGTTAGGGTTCACGATTTCTGGCCTACCTTTTTTAAATAGACTATAGTATCTCCACTATATCAATGATGAATGAAAGAAGTTTTGTATAACCTATTGGGGCAGGGCCACCATAAGGCTGGAACACATATAAATTAACTCCAGTTTTTGATAACGCCAGAACATTTAACCCTTACTGCACCAGCGACGGTATACACCCATCAGTAATAAAGTCACTCGATAGTACTAGCGACGAAGATCACAGTCAGTACTATGCGGTCCTTGTAACTGCCCGTATCGAGCGGTACCAGGTACCATGACTTTTATGCACTGTTCTGAGACCTTGGCAACTTCTCAGCCTGGATCCAACCCTGTGGGAGCTACCTGGGACAGTAATCTTCCAACTTTTGGGGTGAGAGGGTATTCTCGCTTTACTCTGAAGCCATTTTTACCACAATACCTAGTACTGGAGGGAACATTTATAGTAATAACCTCTGGAACAGTAGGGGTTAACAATGAATTGCAACTACAGGTCTCCCTCACTATCCGATTCCCCGATTTACGATATTATTATAAGTTTTTAGGGTTCGCTATACAATTTTTCTATTTAAGATCGGGTTTTCAGGAACATAACCCAATCGTAAAACGAGGGAGACTTGTACCAGTATATTCACAGATAAAAGGTAATCCTAAAAAACTAGATAACTTAACTGCACAATCACACTCAACAGTTGTATCCCATCTCCTTAACTTTAACTATAATTTGTTATTAAATTATAATTGTTGAAGAGTACTTTTCCTTATATCAAGAGGGAAAATCTAATTGAAATTGTGAAGGTTGACCTGACTGTTGAGTGTGATTGTGTAAGCAAAAAGATAATTAAATACTGTATCATGATGTATAAATGTTATAAATCAACAAACGCATGAAAATTAAACACAAGAGCTTTTATAGTTAACCCCTTCTGTACAGGGGATGAAATTTTGTTTTATTTCAGCTATAGGCAAGTAAATTGTTCCATAAATTTAATCTTTTTAGGGTCAATTATTGTGACTGTATTCTAAAATTTGACATCAATAATTTTAATCAAGCATTTTTAACTTGAAGTTTCTTGTATAACCTCTGCTTACTTTTTGTCTGTATTTATTGTTTATCTTTTTCTTTTTCTATTATTAATATTAATATTGATGATTTTTTAAATTTATTGTTCTTGTTAACACCTTATTAGCGGGCTAGGCGGTTTATTTATATGTACCGCCCAGCGGGGTGTTTTTAGCCAAAATAGGTCTGTTTACGTGATAATTTTCATGCCTAAATAAGACCCAGAGTGTAAAACAAGTATCTATCCCTGAAAGGGCATAAACAGAGCTTTCCAATGACACCATAACGATCCTTTTATGATGGCTAGTTTTCTTGCAACAACCGCGCAACGCGAGTGCAAAAAGCATGTAATTAGGCACTTTCCCCATACAATTCCGTATATAGCGAGTGAGAGAGGGAGGGAGGAGGTGGGATTCGTGTCAGTAGGTTCGCCGCGGTGGTCTGGAGCAGTCATACGCTCGCTACTCTCCTGCCACCACTTGTCTCTCTCTCTCAGCAACATTACGTGCTGAAATTGCCACACGACCTATGTCGAGCGCCGCCAGATAGTCCAGATTTATTATACTCGACTTATGTTGCGCGCCGATAGTTAAGGGTTAAAAGAGTACTCTTTGTTTAAATCTGTTGTTACTTCATATTTTGCAATTATTTGTCTTTATATTATATGTATTCATTGTCGATAGTATCAATTGCTTACTTTTGCGATTTCCTTAGTTTATTTGTGCTATAAATGTATGTTATTTGTAGGGTAGTTATTGATAGGGGTCACTTGAGGCATGCTATGCTTACAGGTACCTACCCGATAGCACTATCGTTAGTGAGTGCTGTACTGTATTTTATATATTATTTTGTAATAGTATAGATATCTTATCAATATTTGTATTTTGTACTATTGTTAATGTCTTGTCATGTTGCAAATTTGATTTTAAATAATATTTTGACATTTAACATTTAGTTTCTTTATTCATGCAGAGTTTAGTAAAATTTGCCAGAACGTGCCGGACTTCCCAAACTTGACTACTTCCTTTAACGTGACGATAGTGCGTTGTTATATGTGCGATTAGTTTGCTTGGGAAACAGATTAACTTGCTCATGTAGTAATGTACACCCTATGTGGTGGATTGTGTTCTTTTATTTAATAATTTTAATTTTAGTAAGAGTTGTTTCCACATAGCGATTTTGATAATTTAATTTGACTTTATATTGTCCTTGTCCCAATTTTGGTTTGTTTAGTTTGCAAGTTTTACATTTTAATTAATCTATCTATCTATCTATTGCCTGACGCCGTGATCCCCGAAGGGGTGGCCACGAACGAACCGCCCCCATGCACCTCTGTCCCCAGTCAGTCGACGCCCCTCCCCCCAACCAGCACCGCCTTCGTTCATGTAGTTCCTCACTCCATCCTTCCACCTCATATTCGGTCTACCTCTCCCCCTCTGTCCCTCCACCTCGCTCTCGTACACCCTCTTAGTCATTCTCTCGCTTTCCATACGTTCCATATGGCCGAACCATCTCAAGTTGTTCCTTTTCACACTTTCCAGCACATCTACCTCCACACCACACCTCCTTCTTACTTCCTCATTAGTCTGTCTATCCCTCCATGTAACTCCGCACGCACTCCTTAAGTAATTCATTTCCACTGCTCTCACTCTTGGTCTGAGTCTCTCAACCAACGTCCATGCTTCGCTTCCGTAAGTCAATTTTAATTAATGTGTTCTTTCATTTCAAAAAAAATATTCTAGTAAGCGTTGTTTCAACATAGCGATTTTGATAAGTTGTTTGGACTTTATATTGTCTTTGTCCCAGTTTTGGTTTGCTTTATTTGCAAGTTTTACATTTTAAACTGTATATTTATACGATATGTTACAGTTCAGGAAGGATATGTGGTAGTTAAAAGGGTGAATTGAGATACTTGGAAGCCTTTTAATTGATGCATGTCCTTCTTAAGCTGACTAAAAGCCCCTAATAATTGTTAAAATATAATTAAGAGTACAACCCGGTAGTGAAGGGGTTAACATTCGATGATCAACATTTTTCTAACAACATTTCTGGAATATTTTACACTGGTATCAGAAACTAGACTGATGGTAGATGAATTTAGGTCACCGAAATATTATAAATGTTAACCTCATAAGCTGCCAGACCAGTGTTGAGGATAAATGTTGAGGGAAAAAGCGCTCGTGTGATACCGGCTTTACATAAGTAGGCTATACAGTACTGTATACCAATAATATAAGCAAGGATAGAAGTAGGCTATACAGTACTGTATACCAATAATATAAGCAAGGATAGAAGTAGGCTATACAGTACTGTATACCTATAATATAAGCAAGGATATAAGTAGGCTATACAGTACTGTATACCAATAATATAAGCAAGGATAAACCAACACTTACTAATGCGAGGGAATTAAGTGAAAATATTGACTCAATAAAGTGTCCATTATTTAATAGAAAAAATTTAGTTGTACGGTCGGCCAAATAAGTTGTGTCTCCGCTGACATTACATTTTCCTCGCTGTGTTCTGTATTAATTTCTGTCAGATGTTGAATAGGTTATGTAAAGATAGGCACATGTTTGTATATCTCACTCAAAACGATGAAATATAGCTTAGATAGATAGCGCTGATGCCAATTATCGATCGAAATATACTTTATGCCGCAACATAACTTATTTGGCTGATCGCACAAGTAATATAATCTGTATTAAGGGAAGAAAATAGAACAAATAGGGTATGGGCCTGAGTACATACATACATAAATAAAAGATTCCTTCACAGGATGAGATCAAACCTGGAGGGAATACATCAATAATGAGACTTAGTTTGCTATTCTATTCAGTCACTTTGTCTTGAGAAAAATATATAAATTAATCTAGTAGAGGGATTTAATAATTATTATATTTTTTCACCAACCAACTTTACTTCTAAACTCAATTAATGAAATCAAAAAATACATGTGGCACTCCAAGGAGTCGAACCTAGGATACTCACACCAAAATTCCGCGCATTTATGCATTACTCTATCAAGACAGTTAAAGAATTATGCACAAGCCTACGATTTATTATGCAATTTCGAATCCTCCATAATAATAATAATAATAATAATAATAATAATAATAATAATAATAGTGTGTTTCCAACTGCTGCACAGGCAATCAACACTTAAAGTAATAAAGGTAATAAAATTATACCCACCGATAGCTATACAAGTTTACGGTTAAGGGGAGGTGGGCCATTTTTTGGATCGTTGGGTGTTGGTGGTATAACGATTTAGGTGCTTATGTTCTGGGTGTGGTGTCCCGAGTTTGAATCCTAGGAGGACCATATGCTTTCATTAGTTTATTCAAGTAAATTGGGGTTTGTAATTGATGATTAATTTTAAGAAAGGGGTGTTACTTATAATTAATATATTCCTTTATTTCCTAGTTTCCTTGCTGGACCTCCATCAAGCTTGGAAAAACACCCCCTAGATAAATTTCAGGCTCGTTTTCGCTCGCCAGGAAAGAATCAACACCTAAATAGCACGAAAGGTCTTAAAATCGCTAAATTAATGGGCCGAACGTCTTATAATCTCAAAACAAATAGGGCTTAACACGAGGGAGAACAGGTGCCAGAAAAACTACCCATCTCCCCTTAAAAAGGTCAATATAGATATATGTTTGTGGCAAGAAAGAAAATACACGTTTACAATATGAAAAGTCAATAGATAAGATTATGGTAAATAGATTAAATAGATAGAAACTTACGGTAAGTAACAGTCATCTGAAACACAATTAATATATCTATACACCCCAATTTAAAACAAATAAATAAACAAATAAACAAAAAATAAAAAATGAAAAAAGGGGTTAATTCCAGTGTACATATATATTCAATTAAAAATTATCTAATTAAGTAATTAATTTTGTTTTGTTTTGTGAAAATGTGAGAAAACAAAAAAAGATTAAGAGAATCTACAGGACTATTCTCTTATGATCTTGTAATTTTGTGCAGTAAGGTTCTGTCTCGAGTCGGCCACCCCCAGCTATGGGGTATGTGCTTGTGTATAATACATACTGTACATACATACAAGATCAAGTTGTATGTATGCATATACTCTGGCACATACCCCCATTTAGTTTAATAAATTTTAACAGAACGTCCCCGACTTCCCAAATTGACTAATTCCTTGAACGTGACGATAGTGCGTTGTTATGTGTGTGATTAGTTTGCTTGGGAAAAATATTAATTTGCTCGTGTAGTAATGTACACCCTATGTGGTGGATTGTGTTCTTTTATTTATAAATTATTATTTTACTTAAGCGTAGTTTCCACATAGCAATTTTGATTAGTTGCTTTGTCTTTTTACTGTGTTCGTATAAGTTTTAGTTTGTTTATTTTGCAAGTTTTACATTTTAATATATACTGTATATATATTTATATATTTATTTTATTGGGGGTAGTCGACTCAAGACAGAGCCCGAACAGAGACATAACAAGACAAAGTTACTGGAAATATATCTACAATGGCCACTATGAAGAAGTAGAAAGACTGTTACTTTGCTATAAAGTTAGTATTTGCTATAGATAAACAACTTGTAAATAGATCACTATCAGTTTATATCCAGCTGATGGTAAATTGTTATGTTAATATACTGTATTGGTTACTCAGCTTTTATGTAGATTCTGTAGTGAAATGTCCTGTTAATTATGAACACTTTATGTCTCTGCATGAATACGATGCAGAGACATAGTACTGTAGATTCATATTTTTCCATTAACCATTACTATACCAGCGACGGACATTGGCCGTCAGTAAAAAAAGTCACTCGTCAGTACCAGCGACGGACAACTTACGTCCATAATATGCGGTCCTTGTAACTGCCAGTATCGAGCGGTACCAGGTACCGTGACTTATACACACTGCTTTGAGACCTTGGAAACACTTCTCAGCTTGGATCCAATCTTCCACAGGCTAGCTGGGTCAGTATTCCTCCAACTTTTGGGGTGGGAGGGTGTTCTCTCTTGACTCTGAAGCCATGTTGGCCACAATGCTTGGTACTGGAGGGTACATTTATAGTAATACCCTCTGGTGCAGTAGGGGTTAAGTATAGAAATCAGTTGCCAAGGGATTCAATTTACCATCAGCTGAATTAAAACCAACTACAGTACTGTATAGTTTTTACTAACAGCTACAAGGCAATAGTTTAACCCATTCTGTACCGACGATATCTTTAATATTATTCTTGATGCTATTAGACTATTTCATTCAGTTTAAAAAGGGCCTCCAGGAACTAACAGTCTTCGAACTATCTCACTGAACACTTCTTACTACCATAGATCCTTCTTAAACTGCACAAAATCATCTAAAATGAGCTAGAATAAAATTAAAATTAAGTCGCCAGAACAGAAAGAGTTAAGAGAATCTAGATACAATGTCTAAAGTTTATAATATATTTAATTAATTAATCCTGTAATTCTGATGTAGCACCCTAGAAGGAACACTTTATTACCAGGGCTGGGGAGTCCATGAGATAGAATGTTCGACTCAGACCCCAAAATAGCCGACATTGACTTCGTAACCTTCATAGTCGGTAAAAAATGTCCGACTCTGAAATAGCCGACATTAACTTCATAACCTTCAGTCGGTAAACAAATGTCCGACTCCGACTCTGAAATAGCCGACACTGACTTCATAACCTTTGGAGTCGGTAAAAAATGTAAGACTCCGATTCATACTAAATGTTCAAGGCTCTAGCATTTAGCTTTAACATTATTCACACCAAAGAAAATGTTAGCAAATATCAAGTCCCAATTTTCTTATCACGTCTCTAGAATTATTTGTTTTTTACTATTACTATAAAAAAACGAGGCATTAGCTCCAATAAATGTAGTTAATCTGAGAAGGCACCATCTGTACTGCAACTATATTATGTTACTGCAATTATATTACTATATTCACAAGCGCTATATTGTATATTATATCTATTTATATGTCTATAAAATCCACTGTAGCAGTCACCCAATTAAGTTACCCCTCTTCAGGATTTCATGTACTGTACACGTAAAATTTGTATGATTGAATTACGATTGCAAATTTTTCCAGTCGTTAATTCATCTGATCATTTAAATGTTTCATAGCCAATTAAACTGGTAAGTTAACCATATTTCCTTTGATACATAAAATCCAGGAGAGACAAGAATGCCTGTGGGCAACTGTTACTGTACGCTGACAATGGTAACAAGGAATATATGTACAGTATATGGTTTATACAAGTCACAGGCAGTCACAAGCTTAGCTTAAGCGATATTATGTTGAGTTACAGGTAGTTTCAACATTAGCTTTTATTAACTCGTATGTTTTTTATTTCCTACGCTAAAAAAATGCTCCCGGGGTAACGAGATCTCACCAGAATGACCAGATACTGTACCACTAGGCGAGACCAGCCGCGTGAGCTAAGCCGAGCTCAGTACAGGTATCCCTCAGTATCCGATGCCCAATTTACGATATTATTAAAGGTTTTTAGGTGTTTGGGTTTGGGTTTTGGCTGGTCCGAGAACGCATCCCCATTTACCCCATTAATTTTAGGGTTCGCTATACTATAGTGTCTGCCTGGGTTTTAAAGGAGTGTGCAGAGCAATTAGTGGAGCCAGTGAGGGACATAATTCAAGCTTCCTTAGATAAAGGACAGGTTCCTGTTGAATGGAAAAGAGCTAATATCATCCCGATATACAAGAATGGAAACCCTGACGACCCTCTAAACTATAGACCAGTTTCACTTACTAGTATTGTATGCAAGATTTGTGAAAAGCTAATTAGGAAGAGATGGATGAAAATGTTGGAGAGAAAGAAGATAATAACCCCAAAGCAATTTGGATTCAGAGAAGGGACATCTTGTGTTACCAGTTTGCTATGTTATTACAGTAGGGTGATAGATGTACTCCAAGAAAGAGGCGGATGGGTGGACTGCGTCTACTTAGACCTTTCCAAAGCATTCGATAAGGTACCACATAAGAGATTGTTATCTAAGCTTGAGACGCTAGGATGTGTCAGGGGGAGTTTGCTGAAATGGATGGAGAGCTATCTAACAGATAGGGAAATGAGGACCAACATTAGAGGAACTTACTCATCGTGGCGGAAAGTTGAGTGTGGTGTGCCGCAGGGATCTGTGTTGGCACCTCTCATGTTCCTTATGTACGTGAATGACCTGCCGATAGGCATAAATTCCTACATGTCAATGTTTGCAGACGACGTAAAAATTATGAGACAAATAACAAATAAAAGTAGTTGTGAGGAGCTGCAAGGGGATTTAGATAGAATATATGAATGGAGCACCAAGTGGAAAATTAAATTTAATATAAGTAAATGCCATGTGTTAAATATGGGAAGAAGTGTGAATAGACCAAATTGGGAGTACAGGATGGGAGATAATATAATTAGCAAGGCCGAAAAAGAAAAGGATTTAGGGTTGATTATACAAGATAATTTGTCGCCAGAGAAACATATTAACAAGGTCTTTAGCGGAATGTATGCAATGGCCGGGAATATGAAAGTTGCTCTGAACTACTTGGATAAGACCATGGTAGCAAAAATTATGAAGAGTATGATTAGACCAAGATTGGAGTATGCAGCAGTGGTGTGGTCCCCGCATCTAAAGAAGCATATTCACAAGTTAGAAAGAATCCAGAGAGCAGTTACTAGATTGGTTCCAAGTCTCAGAGAACTGCCATATGAAGGGAGGCTAGACAAATTAAATCTACCAAGTTTAAAAGAGAGGAGAGAGAGGAGAGACATGATAATGATGTACAAATGCACCCGGGGGCTGGAGAGGCTGGAGAGGCTGGATAGGGAAGATATGTTAATTATGGATACAGGAATAACTAGAGGCCACAGCTACAAAGTAAAAAGACCTACCTGCAAGAACGATATCAGGAAGTTTAGCTTCCCCTATAGATGTATTGACAAATGGAATGGGCTGGAGGAGGAGGTGGTAGGGGCAAGGAACATCCATATTTTCAAGAAAAAATTGGATAAAAAGTAGACTGAGAGACGGGACAACACGAGCTTAGCTCAACTCCTGTAAACTACAATTAGGTAAATACTATTTTTCTGTTTAAGATCGGGTTTCAGGCACTTAACCCAATCATAAATTGAGGGAGTCCTGTACTGTAAGAGACATCCAAGCAAGTGCATGCCTCTTCATACACTCCTAGCTTGACCCTGCACACTCTCCCACATAAACACAGTCGCTTTATGTAGTCGCTGTGATGGCCATATACAGGTCTCCGTCACTATCCGATTCACTAATTTTATGATATTATTATAGGTTTTTAGGTGTTTGGGTTTGGGTTTTGGCTGGACCCAGAACGCATCGCCATTAATTTTAGGGTTCGCTATACTATTTTTGTATTAAAGATTGGGTTTTCAGGAACGTACCACAATCGTATATCGAGGAAGACCACTAACAGCTACGAACATCAGGTTGGTGTCTGGCCCTGAATACCAGCTTTTATTTACACTCTTTATTTTTCCCGTAACCCTCCACTTCATTGAGTTATAGCGAGTACAATAACCAAAATATGCTGAAATATGTCGACTCTGGAAGGGTTAAACTAAGATAAAACCATAGTCAAAATGTTAGCTTCCATTAAGCTAAGAAGTTGTAGGCCAAACTCCACAGTTTAGCTACCACTAAACTTTAATGAAGAAAGTCCAAACATTAGCTTTTTGATAAGTTCTTCTATAAGTTGGTCTGTGTTTTTATATTTTGCAGTTCATGTTTTGGTACACCAATGTACAGTTGCCCACGTAAATTAGGTTCCTCGTCTTTATGTTATGTATGAAAAGAATATAGTATGAATGAATTGTGAGTGTGGTTTCTTTTAATTATCAGTTGACTAACTAGATGAGTTAACCACTGCATATGAAACTACACTCGTTATTCAATCACGAGTGTCGTCTTTTAATTACCAGTTAACTAATCAGATGAGTTAACCACTGCATAAGAAACTACACTCATAATTCAATCATGCACATTATATTTCCATGTATAAGATCACGGACAGGAACAGAACTTATGTGGCCAACTGAACATTGTAGCCTACAGACCACTATAGTAGCATACTGCTTGCATAAATAATGGTGTGGTATAAACATTGAATATTAGTGCATTAGTTATTTGTACCATTTATGTTGCTTTAGTTATTTTCATTAAGCCTTTCTGTACCAGGGATGCCTTTTTATCTTTATATCAGCTGCATTTAGATAATTTTATGAAGCTTCGGAAGGATATATGGTCGAACGAGGGGTGGCGCGCTCCTCGGTGCCACTAGACAGAGTGGCAAACACAACCTTAGGTAGGTGGCTAAAAAAAAAATGTTTACATAGTTTGTAGCCTTTAAATCGGTTGATGTCCTTCTTAAGTTGAACAAAATCGTCGAATAGTTGCCAGAATATAATGGAAAGACTGTCCCCAGTACTGAATGGTTTAACTGCAACACTCCGGGAAAAACGATAGAAACTACAGATCTCCCTCACTATCCGATGCCCCGATTTACGGTATTATTATAGGATTTAGGTGTTTGAGTTTGGATTTTGGCTGGTCCCAGAACACATCCCTATTTACCCCATTAATTTTAGGTTTCTAATTAAGATCGGGTTTTCAGGAATGTAATCGAGGGAGACCTGTATATCTAACCATCATTCCCCCCCCCCCCCCCCCTTGTGCATATTGTGTTAGAAGCCTTAGTATGACTAGGACATGGTTTAAGAGAATCATTTAGTTGCCATGTTAGTACAGTAGATCACATGAGACACCAATAAAGTCGCCACCTTCCCCGTAAACCATTAGTCAATAAGCGACACTACTAATGTTTTTCTATTAAGTATTATGCCTCCAGTAAAATTAGAATGGTATATTTGGTTTTATGGTGCTTTTTAGGATGAGCGGTGACTGTAATACAGTGGCAATTTACAGTCAGGTATTCTGCCAAGTGAAGCAGCTCTTAATAGGGCTGCCTGGACCGCCGCCATTAGGACGTGAGACCGGAACCGCGCTTCGTGTGGAGCACTCCGTCATTAAATTTGTATATGTATTCTTACCATCCTTTTCTAATCTTGACTACTTAGGGAAATTGCAATGGAAATATCAAAGGCAGATCATGAATTTGACTTATATAATTTAAATGAGAAGCAATAATCATTAATATAGCAGAACTTATGTATTCATATTTACTCATCAACCCACTTACAAATAAACCTAATTAATGAAATCAATGAAACTAATGAATATATGTGGTACTCCAAGGACTTGAACCTAGGATACTCGCACACAATTCTGCGCACTAAGCATTACACTATCAAGACAGATTCAGTCCTGAAGCTGAAACATACTTCAGAAATAAGATCACATCAGTCACCCTTTTGATGAATTATTATGTTTTTCCACCAACCAACTTCACCTCTAAACTCAATTAATGAAATAAAAAAATACATGTGGCACTCCAAGGACTCGAACCTAAGATACTCGCATCTAAATTCCGCGCACTTATGCATTACGCTTTCAAGACAGTTAAAGAAATATGCACAAGCCTACGATTTATTATTCAGTTTCGAATCCAATAAATATGAACACCCAGAGTACTGACTTGCTGATATTCAGGCCAAAACTCTCACAGGGTTACCTAACTACTACAGTACTTCGGGAGCATATATATAATCTAATGTCATTGTTTACTTTTCTTACAACAATAACAGTTGAGTTGTGTGATCGTATATTCTTACCTGATAAATATTAATGAAATGAAAGATATAAAATTCATTACCAAGATATGAGGATAATTATTTAAATTTTCTTGTCTCGCCAGTAAATAAAATTCTAAGTTATTTTGCAAGTTTTAAATTATAATTAAATTGACAAGTTTTAAATTATAATTAAATTGAGACAAGTTATTTATCTATCTATCTATCTATTGCCTGACGCCGTGATCCCCGAAGGGGTGGCCACGAACGAACCGCCCCCATGCACCTCTGTCCCCAGTCAGTCGACGCCCCTCCCCCCAACCAGCTATCGTTCATGTAGTTCCTCACTCCATCCTTCCACCTCATATTCGGTCTACCTCTCCCCCTCTGTCCCTCCACCTCGCTCTCGTACACCCTCTTAGTCATTCTCTCGCTTTCCATACGTTCCATATGGCCGAACCATCTCAAGTTGTTCCTTTTCACACTTTCCAGCACATCTACCTCCACACCACACCTCCTTCTTACTTCCTCATTAGTCTGTCTATCCCTCCATGTAACTCCGCACGCCCTCCTTAAGTAATTCATTTCCACTGCTCTCACTCTTGGTCTGAGTCTCTCAACCAACGTCCATGCTTCGCTTCCGTAAGTTATTTATAAGAATACCAAATCTCTTTTTGTGATACAGTACACACACAAACTTTTTGCTCCCTCTCTACAATATTTTTGGTTTAAGTTGCTATAGGATAATTCTAAAGCTTACATTAAGGGAAAGTACGAGAAACATTACATTTTCCAGCAGGTAGAAAAGTTATTAGGCACTATATATTAGACTTACTTGCACCACAAAATTAGGACCTTAAACCGGTATCACACGAGAGATTTTATAGTTACAATTCGGTGATAAACATTTTTCTGGCAACATTTCTGGAATAATGTGCAATGGTATCGGAAACTAGACTGACGATAGATGAATTTAGGTAACCAAATTTTTTTGCATGTTGACCTCTTAAGCTGCCAGACAGTGTTGAGGATAAATGTTGAGGGAAAAAGCACTTGTGTGATACTGGCTTTAGTAATGCAATGTCCTTGACGCCACCTCGCCCATGACATATTTTTTAACAAAAAAATTACAAATTTATCTAAAAGGGGGGTCTTGGGGGTATTTTTTGAAGCTTGATGAAGGTATATCTATTCCTTCATCAAGCTATAAAAAATACTCCCCAAGACCCCCCTTCAAGATCAATTTGTACATTTATCGGTAAAAAAAAAGTCACTAAGGTCCTCAAATATAGATAAATACAGATGAAAATGCCCGTTTGCCAATTCTCTGGAGACAACTTAAATGCATACAAATGTTTCCCACCTAACTTTTAGAAAATGCAAGTAGTAATCTAATTTTCCATAAGGAGATATAATTACAGTATGCCCAAACATAATAGAATAGCAAATATGTCTAATCAATCTCCAATAATCATGAACTTGGCAATTCGCACACAGGGCTAGAAATTATATTATTTGTCAAATTAATTTTGTGTAAACATGTACGGTACTTATCTAACCAAAGCTTTGGGTAAATATGAAACCATCTATCTATCCAGAGTGTCAAGTAAACACAATCATATTTACCCACAAGGCCAGATAAATACTATAGTCTATTCGCTGTAAGTAGGCGAGAAATCATGACCTCTATCCTCTGTAACTCAAATAAGGCAAGAGTAAATTGGCTGTAAATGTTCACATCTATTCCTTGACTGACTCTTCCCAAATGGTAGAAATATTAGCTCTATTACTCTAGTTGTTTTTTAGTTACATAGGTTAGAGGTCACGATTTCTCGCCTACCTACAGCGAATAGACTATAACAAATACAGTGCTCCCCCCTAATATGCATAACTGCTAAAATGAGAGTCCGATCATTATGTTCAAGTTCTTCATTTGCCTACCAATACAACATTTTGGGTGCATCCGCTTGACCAAGAACTGATTTTTAATGTTAAATATTATTACTACACCCACATCTACGACGAACTAACAGTCCTCTAAGGTAAATGGCATTCTTTTTGCTGTTTTACTCAATAATCTAATGTATCTTTCTTTCAGTAAAGGTTATTCTTAAAATGTGGAGTGTACGGTGGGTAATAATAGGGTTCTGAGCACCAAGCCCAGGAAAGGTGTCTGACCATATACCTTTTTTCCCATTGATTATTTGCTTCACAGTATGCAAATTCGCAATATGCAACGCATTTTGCAGCCCAAAAACTAGCTATAAACTATTTACAAATTATTATTTTACTTAAGCGGTTTCCACATAGCGATTTTGATTAGTTGTTTTGTCTTTTTACTGTGTTCGTATACGTTTTGGTTTGTTTATTTTGCAAGTTTTACATTATAATATTAGGGAGGAGCACTGTACAGTATTATCTCATCCATCTCTGGTAGATAGGAACAAATCTACCCAGTGTTGAGTGCAGGCGGATAATCAGTAATCTAAAACCGGTGAAGGTGCTCTCCCTCCCCTTCACTCATTAAGGGGGGATGGTTGACTTTTTGGCCGATTTTTGCATGTATTCATTATTTTTCTAGTTTCCTCCCTAGACTTCCATCAAATTTAAAAAAACATCCATTAGATCCCCCTTCTAAATTAATTTGTAAATTTTTCGGTAAAAAATTTCCCGGCCAAGGGCCAGTTCTTCCAACATTACAGGCTCACTATCGTTTGCCAGGGAAAAAATTGACACCTAAATTAAAATGTAAAACTTGCAAACTAGCACGAAAGGTCTAAATATTGACGAAGAAATGGGGCGAAAGGCCTTAAAATCGACTAACTAATGGGGGAAACATCTTAACATCTGAAAACTAATGGGGCTAAACATGAGGGAGAAAGTGATCCAGAAAACCGGTCCATCCCCCCTTAACCACAACACAGAGAATGGAGCGAGGGGTAGGGTCTGTCTGCACAAACATAGGTTTAAGACTACAGTGGTTGGATCTTACCACTCAATGGGCTCCTGGCTCTTGGGTTCTCGGGAGTAGTGACTCCCACACATGTACCCAACCGCATCCACCTCCTTCAGAATCTACAATATAAATATTAATATTAATATAGATAGCTTGGGAAACAGATGAACTTGCTCATGTAGTAATATACACCCTATGTAAGATAAGAATTAAGATAAGAATTGTGTATTTAGCCCATTTACATTACAGTACATACATTTATATACAGTACGTGTTTTATAAAAATATTAAGGCTGAGCCTCCTGAGAGTTTATACTCTCTTGAGGAGGCACCAAGAAAAAACTAAAATTAAAATACTGTTTACAGTATTTGATTGAGAAAAACAAAAGCTAGATGATAAAATGCAATAGATTTTTTACATAAAAAAAATGAATTAAGAGTCTATTACAAAAGCAGGATTTTAAAAACAAAGCTCGTGAAAAGAGGTGTTAACGAAATTATAATAATATTAATATAAATAATAAAATAATAAATAATACTAATATTAATAATAGTAATAATAATAATAATAATGTAGTGGCTTTGTGTTCTTGTACTGTATTTCATAATTTCATTTGATGAAAGCGTTATTTCCACATAGCGATTTTGATAAGTTCTTTTGCCTTTATATTGTGTTGTCCCTGTTTTGGTTTGCATATTTTGCAAGTTATACTTTATAATTAATATTAAGTGTACTGGTACTGGTGTATTGTACTGGTGGTGGATTCTGAGGAGAAACTGCAGCAGGTAGTCAAAGAGTTTGGTGCGGATTTTGGAAGGAGGAAACTGAAGGTGAACGTCAATAAAAGTAAAGTAATGGTGTGTAATAGGGGTGATCATAGGGTGAATCTAGATGTGAGGCTGGATAGGGAAATATTGGAACAAGTAGAGCGTTTTAAATGTCTAGGAGGAACGATAAGCAGGAGTGGAGGTATGGAAATGGAGGTAAAACAGAGTGTGTGTGAAGGAAGGAAAGTTTTCGGAGCAATGGGAAGTATGTAGAAGACGAGAAATCTCGGAATGAAAGTAAAAAGTGCAATGTATCAAGGAATTGTTGTGCCAACAGTGATGTATGGGGCTGAGATGTGGGCTCTGAAGGAAAAGGAGAGAAGAAAGCTATATGTGATGGAAATGAGCTGTTTGAGAAGTATGTGTGGAGTTACTCGTAGAGACAGATTGAGGAATGAAGAGATACATAGGAGAGTGGGGGCAGCAGGAACATTTGACAGCCAGAGTGGACAGAAGGGTGCTTAGCTGGTATGGTCATGTTGAACGAATGGGAGATGAAAGGCTTACAAAGAGAATATGTGAGTCAGATACAAGGGCAGGAAGACCCCCATTGAGATGGAGAGACTGTAAGACAAGCTTTGGATGATAGAGGAATGACTATAGATCAGGCAAAGGAAGTGGTAATAAACAGGAATGAATGGAGAATGCTTGTGAATAGATGAGTGAAAACGTGGTCATTTGGGGGAAGGGGTCGGGTGCAAGTTAGACTAGATAATAGTCCATCAGGCGCCTGGCCCGGGGAGATGATTAATATGAAGGGTGCGCCTGGAAGTGTGGTGGGCGGGCTTGTGGTGGTAGGCCTTCGCTGCATGTCTGCCTGCCGAGATCGGAACCTCTCCGAGTGGTCGGGGGCCGGGGGAGTGCTGGAGAGACCTTGGTGACCCTGGTCTCTGGGTCTTCTCCTGGGTGACCTAGATGTGTGTGAATTTGTGTTTTGTCTGTTTGTTCGTTGTTTTATGTTGTGTTTTGTGATTTCCCTGTTCTTGCTCTGTCTTGAATCGGCCACCCCCCTAAAAAAGAAAAAAAAGAAAAAGAGGGAAAAAGACAATATTTGTTTAGGAAAAGTGGGGATTGGGCCTGAGTAGATAGATAGATAGATAGATAGATAGATAGATAGATAGATAGTACTGGTACTATACAGTTGAACATACTGTATCTTTATTATTATTTTAGTATTATATTAATTACTCGGGTAAAGCTGTAGTTACGTTCCTCAAATTTTTTTTTTTTTTATATGAAACTACTTTACATAAAGCAATTACTGTACCTAGATTAGTTTTCCTGTCACTATTGACGAGGGGGCTCTTCCTACCAATAATATTCCACAGGCCAGGGTCAAATCAGTCCTATCAGAAAGGGCTTTTACCAACAAATATAATCTACATCTTATCCAGATGTGGTTGTTGTTGTTGTTATTGTCGTTCCCTAAGCTGCCTGGCCGAGCAGCCCCGAGTCCCTAAGGAAGGCCATGGCTACGGTCGGGCTTTCCCACAGGGCTCTCAAGGAGTGTAGATTATGTTATTGGCGTAAGTGATTGTATGAAATGCAGTCTTCTAGGATGTGTCCAATAGTATGGGGTGCTGTGTTACATCCTGGGCAGGTGTCGTCGACGGATATATCCAGTCTCTTCTGATAGCTCAGAAGAGCTGAATGGTGCCCACATCTCAGCCTGGCCAGGTAGACTCTGTCCTCGCGAGGAAGGAAGGATTCAGATGGCTGGATTTCGGGAGGTTGTGCCTGCAGCTACGTGTTGTCTACGAGTGATTGGATGGAACGGCGAGAGATATGAGTATGGATGTGCTTCTGGAAGCTGGTTTGGGGTGGGCAGGGAGGGAGAGAAGACAGTATTTGTGTGTGATACCGTGTGCTGGGTGTTGTTTTGATATTTTTTGGTGTGTGTGGGTTTGTTGCCATGTAGTGTAGTGGGTGGTGTTGGTTTGTGGAGGCTACAGCCAGGAATTGAGTGCCTCTCATGTCTAGGTGGTCTTTGACTTTGAGGACTTTGGTTTCCAGATGTGGTGACATTATTTTAATATTATAACCTTCAACAATAGTTCCCATATAACTTAAGGGGTATTATTTGATTGAACTGACCTTATCAAGCATTTCCTTGGTGTGAGCAGCGGACAGACAGAACCTCATACGTCCCCCGGTGATCTTGGTGGCCGGGAAGCCCACGCCAACGCCAGCCACACCGCGCTTTGTTAACTCACGCACGAACATACTGTAACCACCATAATTTAACACCATTAAGGGGAGGCAGACCATTTTAGTGGACCCCCTTCTCCCTAATGTTTAGTCCCATTAGTTTTGAGATTAGAAGACGTTCAGCCCATTAGTTTGGAGATTTTTAAAAATTTGCCCCATTTCATTGTCAATTGTTTAAGACCTTTTGTGCCATTTAGGTGCAAAAAGTATCAGACGAGCCCATCCTCGCGAGGGAGCGAGCTGTCGCTTCAAACAGTCTACAGTACTACACCAAAATCACCACCCATAACGAGAGGCGCCACGCTCCTTGGTGTCGCTAGAAGAGTGGCGAACACATCAAAAGTATCAAAAGTAAGTATTATTTCCTGACGAGCAATAGCGAGCCTGCAATTTTAAGAGGAACCGCCGGGAAATTTTTCTACCGAAAAATGTAAAAATTTATCTTGAAGGGGGGGGGGTCTAGGGGGTGTTTTTCTAAGCTTGATGGAGGTCTAGGGAGGAAACTAAAAAATATATATGAATAAATAAATTAATAGACCAAACAAACAGTCTGTCTCCCCTTAATTAATAACATAATTTAACTTTAAATAACTTTTACCTTTCAAGTTTCATTTAGTTTTAATTGACTAATCATCTCTTTAAATCTATCATTCAACATGATCTCTTTTTCTACGTTTAATTATATAGTGGTTATTTTTGGGTCTATTTATTTATATATTAATTTATTTTCTAGTTTCCTCCCTAGACCTCTATCAAACTTAAAAATCATCCATTAGATCCCCCTTTGAGATTAATTTGTACATTTTTCGGTAGAAAAATGTCCCGGTTCTTCCAAAATTACAGGCTCACGTTCGCCAGGAAAAAATTGACACCTAAATAGCACGAAAGGTCTTAATATTCACAAGGATATGGGCAGAAGGTCTTAATATCTTGGTGACCGGGAGGCCCCACACCAACTCACACACTTTTAACAACTTTTACCTCTCAATCCTCATTTTGTTTTAATTGACTATCATCTCTTCAAACATATCTTTTAAGGGGGGCATGGGCCGGTTTTCTGGACACTCCCTCATGCTTAGCCCCATTAGTTTGGCAATTTTAAGACCATTCGCCCCTTTTCTCTGTCAATACAGTATTAAGACTTTTCGTGTCATTTAGGTGTCAATAGCGAGACTATAATTTAGGAGGACACGGCCTTCGGCCGGGAAGTTTTTCTACCGAAAAATATACAAATATATCTTGAAAAGGGATCCTGGGGTCGTTTTATTAAGTTTGATGGAGGTCTAGGGAGGAAACTAGAAAAATAATATATACTGTAAATGAAAGAAGAAAAAAAAAAATCAACCCAAAAGTGACCCATCCTCCCTTAACAAGCTGTCTTTTTCTACATTTAATTATTATTTAATTTATTTATTTTCTTCAGCTAACTGCTCATTTCATGGTTAAGGGGAGATAGGCTATTTTTCTGGTCCCCCTTCTTCCTCGTGTTTAGCCCCATTTGTTTTCAGATTTTATGACATTCGTCCTATTAGTTTGGCGATTTTAAGACCTTTCGGCCTATTTCCTTGTCAATATTAAGACCTTTCGCGCTATTTAGGTGTCGATTTTAAAATGTACAAACACATCATTAGGGGGGGATCTAATGGATGTTTTTTAAGCTTGATGGAGGTCTAGGGAGGAAACTAATAAAATATAAAAAGATACATAAATGATCAAATAAATACGCCCATCTCCCCTTAAGAATGTCTTCTGGTCAATAGCACTAAAATCTGTACATGAAGCATACTATAACAAAAATAAGAAAAAATCCTATAATAATGCATACTGTATATTAATTCTATAGATGCTATGCTAAAAGAATAATATTATCCATGCATAAAACACTCTGAACCCCTTCTGTACCGGAGCCGTCCTTTTAACATTATTCTGGCTACTATTAGACGATTATATTCAGTTTAAGATGGGCCTTCAGCAATTAATTGGCTTCAAACTATCTACATTATCTCTCTTTAGTACCATAGATCCTCCTGAAGCTGCACAATATCATCTAAATATGGCTAGAATAAATTAAAAAAGACGTCACAGGTACAGAAGGGGCTAAAACTAATCAGTCGTATCCTAGTTGAATGAAGACTAATCAAGCAGCCAATAATTTTCAGCGATCATTGCCAAGTAGCATTTTCCATCACTTCGCCATTATATTTTCAAAACAAGCAAAAATCATTTAGAAATTAACCCATGGAGTACCAGCGACGTGTTACATTCTATTCTAGCTCTATTTAGACGATATTATGCAGCTTACGAAGGATGTGCGGCAGTTAAAAGGGTTGGTTGAGTTACTTGGAAGTCTTATTATGGTTAGGTCCTTCCTAAGCTGAATAACAGTCTAATAATTGCCAGAATATGATGCAAAAGACATCCCTGGTACTGAATGGGTTAATGCAAAAAATATTCAAAGCACTTCAACTCACAACAAGCAATATCAAAAGCAACTTGCAAAATACAGCTCAAAATTTGTTCAAAACTTTTCAAAGAACTCAAAGCGCAATGGCACATCAATAACTTTTACGGTATATACATTATATTTCAATATATGATGTACCGACTGATAGCGTAATGCTTAGTTTGCGGAATTTTGGTGTGAGTATCCTAGGTTCAAGTCCTTTGAGTACCACATGTACTTTACAGTATTCATAACTTTCATTAATTTAATTACCGGGTAGTTAGGTTTATTTGTAAATTAATTGGTGGGTTGGTGAAAACTAATGTGAATTGAAAGAAATATCTAGGAAAAAATAATGTGGCAGGGCCTTACTCTCACTTCATTCACGCCTGTGCTATTTGATCACACCGAAGATTTTTAGTTACGGTATTGTATTATTGTTCTGGATCCCTCAGCAACCAACACTACAGTATTTATTGTTAGTCCAGTGGCTCGACCACATACGTTCGCTTATCCCGCCCTCTTAACCCTCTCGCTATCCTGTGCACTCGGGGGTTGCCGTACAGCATTCATAAATAGAGTTCTCTCAATCTTATAATTACCTCTCCAAAATTAGTTTTCTGCCCACAGCTAACTCTAAGACAACTGCAGAGGTTGTAGTAACTAAACTAAAGGTTTTCTAAACACCCCTGATGGTCAAAAATGCTTTAAAGTATCCCACAAAGGGCGCAAATCACGTCCTGCACGTGAAAGGGTTAATTAAAATTATCTTCCAGTTTACCATATTTGATCTGGTATGCTATTGATTTCTGGCATGCTTACTTTGCTACTAATTAGGGTAATTACTGGTAATACACCTAAAATTTCAATAAGTACTCAGTAGCCAATGCATAAAACACTAAATAAGGTAATGAAAGAATATTTAACATACAATAAATAATTAACATTTAGTCAAATGTCGAGCGGTACTTGAAAAGTAAACAGAATGGATGAAAAACCCCATCTGAGGAAGAGCACTTTATTGACAACATTTCGCAGATAGCTTCATCAGATCACTAACCTGATGAAGCTATCTGCAAAATGTTGTCAATTAATTGCTCTTCCTCAGATGGTGTTTTTTATCCATTTAGTAAAATGTAATATTATAAAAGAGGAAATAATAAACTAAGTAAAATAATACCAGAACTAATGTTAGTGCTTATAGCTTCATTAACTTTGAACTTCTGGAAGTACCTAAATATTTACAGGTAGTCTAAATACATACCAATATCCTATCATCAAATTAATATACTGTATGTTAGCCTGAAATTTTGCAAACTTAACATCTATATAAGAATAGACTAGCTATTTTGTACACTCTTGTCCAATTAATGTGTGAAATATATAATATACCTACCCACAAAAAATGTGAAGTTACCGGTACCATGAAAACATATAAATGGAAATCTGCAGAATGCCTATTGGCCCATACGAGGCAGACCCCTTCTTCTCTATCATACATTTTTAATTTTGTATCAGAATGTACGATGGTTAAAATACAATAAAAGTACAGTACATTTATAAATCTCATTATAAGGTAGGTAATGTATTTTTCTTCAATATAAGTTTTGGTGTGTTTATTTTGTAAGTTTGACATTATAATATCTTGGTAGTGTAATGCTTAGTGTGCCAAATTTTAGTGTGAGTATCCTAGGTTCGAGTCCTTGGAGTACCACATATATTCATTAGTTTCATTGATTTTATTAATTACGTTTATTTGTAAGTTAATTGGCGGGTTGATGAACAAACTGTATAAGAACTAATGAAACCACCACATACAAATTAGTTAGCTTACCTATTTCACAGAACATGGCAACAACAACCTTTTTGGGGGTAGACTATACTAATCCGGATGACACTACTTACGAGATCTTTGGAATGAGGTACAAGAGTAAGGGAACAACCGGAGAATCGTCATGGCCGTAAACAATGAACCCCAACTGCCTTAGCTGCTGTCGGAAATACTTGACATTCCGTGCGAGTTGCTGGATGCGCCTGCGACCTAGAGCAGGGGCAGGAAAATAAAGAAATCAAAGTCAAAGAGGCCGTGCGAAACCCGTGTCGCCGGGGAGTGGTAGGAGGAGCCGGTGGGGTGAAGCGAGCACATGTCAACTTGACAACTAGGGTAAATAAAGTTACCTTCTGTCCTAAAAATCACCATAAGAATCGCAATAAACAATGCTTAACATCTCGCTAACTGACCAACTTGCTACCTCATCACCTCGTTACCAACTATTAACATTAATTATATAAACTTAAGCACCGGAAATAAAAGCTAACCCACCAAATTATAGCCTATCAACATGTCCATTTAACCTAACAAGTGCGCATGGGGGTAATTGGAAACGTCCCCCTGTGTGGACGTATTTGAGGTGTTTCCGTCACTAAAATATTCATTGTGCCATTAATAGCATTAATACTTATCCATATGCGCCTATTATGGGTTGATTATAAAGGTATTAACCTGAAACAACAATAAAACGAGTGAAAACAGCGTTTGGATGGTCAAAATCGGAGATATAGCCCGCGAGTTGTATAATGTATGAGTGAGGCAAGCTGCTTTCCCGCCAATTTCCCCCAAGGCCACTGAGACACAGTCGATCGATACTCTCTCTCTCTCTCTTGCATTCGCTTGCTATCAGTGATGACCACACCCTCCAACCGGATTTCTAATGTTAGCACGAAAATATACCTCAGAATAAGGGAATAACAGGGAAAATAGGTGATAACTGAAGGAGAGGAGGAAAGTGGGGAAGGAGGGGAGGTAGAGGACTGAGATTTTGCATGGCCCAGGGGCCAAAAAAAAAAAAAAAAAAAAAAAAAAAAAAAAAAAAAAAAAAAAAATCGATGTCAAAAGTTGATTTTCTTTTTCACTCACTCTTAAGTCTCCCCGCAGTCCGCCGGGGGAACTCTTAAGAGTCTCCCCGCAGTTCCCGGGTTAATAAGGTTTTGGTAGTTAGATCCTCTGATTGTCACAAGTGATAAAATTGGTCAAGAGCCACGGCAGTCAAGTGGAGAGCACGCTCATGTGAGGATCTGCTTGCCCTGGGTTCGATCCCAGCCAAGGCGGACTATTTAGTGGGTGTGGTAGTACAGTACAGTAGGATCCCGCATAAAACGTGTTCGCATAAAACGTGTTCAGATAAAACGAGTCTCGATTAAAACGAGCGACCTAAAATATTAATATTTAAATATTTAATTTTCGATAAGAACGAATGTGATCACATAAAACGAGTCCGCCGCTAAAGTGGGGCAAATCCGAGGAGTTTTCATATAGAGCGCCGAAATATCGTACAAAACGTACGAAATATCGTACAAAACGTACAAATTATCGTACGTTTTGTACGGAAATTTACGCTTACAGTGAACATTGACGATATTGGGCCACCAAAATGCCGTGTTCACATAGAACGAAATCGCATAAAACGGCCTCGTTTATCGACCAATTTCTCGTTTTATGCGGGACCCTACTGTACGTCCTAACGCGTCCCACATGCTCGCACCCAGTTGGGGGGACACCTTGACGACGTATACAGACTAATAAACACACAACAAAGCAAAGCCATTCCAACAGTTTCTTCTATCTACAAAACCCCTTCTCTGCTATCTTCTCTTTCCCAGTCATATGGTCCTAGTGTACTGTCTGATGGCGTAATGGGATTCAAAATTAAAGGGATGAACATGAATAGAGCAAATGAGATGGTCATATTGACAAGTAAGCTTTAATATTCATCTTCATCCATTTTTTGTAAACTATACAGTATTTTCATACTAGAGGACCAAACTAATGAAACCTGGCCCAATTTTGGGTAGGTTAGATTTTTAATCAATTTAATTTCTATGTTCGGTTTTGGTAACAGCCTAATTTTGGGGTAGGTTAGATTTTGAATCAATATATTTTTTATGTTTGGTTTTGGTAGCAAGGTAGTGAGGTAACTAGTTGTCTCAAAACCACCCACAATACATTTCAGATATAAGGGTGGTATTCTTAAACAATTGTTTTCCTTCGCAGCGACGTAAGTGGACGAAATACCTTGGAATTTGTTTTTATCTTTAGAAATGGACATGTTAATCCGTCTAATCTCTGTAAACAACGCTCATTCCCACAGCACTCGTTCGGTATCAGGTGCTGCGAAGGGAAAGGATTGTTTAAGAATCCCACCCTAAGTCCAGAAACCTAATCAAATATTGTGATTAGTGTCGCAAATATTAGTATACTGATGATTAATAGGACAGAGGTTATGGGCGATACCAACTTACCGTTATATATAATATCTATAAAGCTTCACACAAAATAAAACTTTGGCAATTATCTGCAAAAGCAATTAAACAAATTGTTGTTTACAAATAAACAGTAACAAGTACTGTAGTAACAAATAATATATCCAACAACATAATATGTGTTTGTGACATATAAACAAAAATTATTGTATTACAAGAGACAAATACAGTAAACAATAATGAGAAAGAACAATAAATAAACACAAACAACAATCCCACAAAATAATATTCGTCTGTGGCAATCGTGATGCACTCATAGCTACAAGTGTTGGAAACCCCCAAATACGTGAATAAATTACATCAAATTAATACATAAATTAGGCGTTACAAAAGTCAATGATACATAATTACATAAGTCAAAGGACCTCACATACAATGAAGAGTTCATAAGTCAAAGGACCTCACATACAATGATGAGTTGTACATACCGAAAATTGTAGTAAGAATCATGTTCTATACAATCAAAATTAAATTATCAGCTACAGGACTCCCTCACTATCCGATGCCCCAATTAACGATATTATTATAATTTTGTAGGTGTTAGTGTTTGGGTTTTCGCATACCCATTTACCCCCATTAACTTTAGGGTTCGCTATACAATTTTTATATTTCAGATCAGGTTTTTAGGAACGTAACCCAATCGTAAATCGAGGGAGACCTGTATTACTAAACTAGATTAAATCAATTACCACGATACAGCAATTGGAGAGAAAATTCAAATTACTTAGGTGAATACAGCACACCAAAACAACATAAAATAACATGAATTAAAATCAAAATATACATTCTATAATAATAGATAGATATACTGATTAAGTTTTCAAGAATGATTAGCTGCGGGTGATGTCCTTTTGATTCTATTCTGCCTACTATTAGGCAATTTTCTTCAGCTTACGACGGACCTCTGGCGATGCAAAGGCTACAGGCTATGTAAATTAACCCTCATAACGGCCACAGATCCTTCCAAAGCTGCATATAATCGTCTAAATGTAGCTAGAATAATATGGAGAAGACATCACCCGCCTTGAAAGAGTTAACAAGAGTTCTAATAAGTAGTGCTGTATAGAGCACATATCTCAGCCATGCAGGCTTTAAGAGGAGGGGTGGCGTGCATTATCAGTAAAAATGACATGGTAAAATCTTTGAATATCCACCAAAAACTCTAAAGATCTTCCAACTCACATTTTACCAGAGGAGAGGGGAAGGACTGGGAGGTTCAGCAAATCTTAATCAATAGTTCATCTTTTCAAGTGATGGTTATGACCAAATTATATCAAACTCAGTAAGTTTTAAAGGTGGTGGTGCATGGGTTGAGATAAACATGGAATAATTAAATTAATCGCAAACCTGCACGTAATTATCTTGCAAAATGCAATGGCACTGAAATAATTATTAAGAATGGATAAAGGATTTTGTGGATCGTCTACACTGGATCTATGACGTCATAGGAGTAAGTCCACCCTCCAGTCCAGGATGAGGATACTCCTGTGATGTCACTATGACGTCACAGGTCCGGTGAAGATGATCCACAAAATCCTTTATACAGTACAGTACCTTTGTTAATAATTATCTCAGTGACATTGCAAGATAATTATGTGCAGGTTGGCAATTATTATTATATGTTTTTCTCAACCCATGCACCACCACCTTTAAGATGTCTTATTGTTAATCAGACAAAGACAGACAGACTGACAGATAGCGGCGATGGTGACGAACTATCCACCTAACTCGGTGAGGCGGGGGAAGACAAGAGGACATAAGGGTGAGCGACCTAGACTACAGCGGAGAGTGGAGGAGAGGTAAAGGTTCAGGCCAAGAGAGAAAATATAAACAGTTCATGAAAAGCTTAAGCCTTGGCAACACATTTATACCGAACGGAACACAAAGTTTCCCCAGAAATATGAATAGAAAATTGGTTACCTCTAATTAAGAGAAGAAAAATATAAACTGATCTGAATGTCAAAAAAAAAAAAAAAAATCTTTAACCCATGGAGCCCGGTTGTTCTTCGTAAAACCGGTATCACACGAGCGCCTTTTCCCTCAACATTTATCCTCAACACTGGTCTGGCAGCTTATGAAATCAACCCTTTAAATATTTTGGTGACCTAAATTCATCTGTCATCAGTCTAGTTACCGATACCAATGCAAAATATTATAGAAATGTTGCCAGAAAAAGGATGATCATCGAATGTTGACTAAAACAGCTCTTGTGTGATACCGGCTTAAAGGACAGTCAGAGCTTGCACCACGCTGCCCTGTTATCCTTTGCAAAGAACATAGCTCTTTTTCGTACTTTATATCGCACGCGCTTGAAGGTATCGTTTGTCAGTGCGTAAGCAATGCCTATATGCACCGACTACGCTCATTCTCAGTCTTTGTTATGCCGCTAACATGCAACCACAGCTATCTACAAGTTCCGCCACATCCAAACCGATTCGCCCGCAAGCAATCTCTACGCCTATTACTCCCGAGAAGAAAAAGAATCGCAAGAAGAAAAAGGAGAACCTAAGTGATATGGCTATTGACAGTGAACTGAATAAAATGTGAAATACTGTAGCTAATTTATCATAAGTTAGAAGTGGTGCTAGTGGTGGTGAAGATGAACCGCTTAGTGATATCGAGTGGTTTAAGGGCTTACAAGACGACATATGACCACAATATGTAGTCAGCTGAAATATAACCGACTATATTACCGCTGCATTTTGGTATTACTGAGCAGTCTCCCTCCCTGCCCACCCCGAACCAACTTCCAGAAGCACATCCATACTCATATCTCTCGCCAATCCATCCACTCACTCACAGACAACACGCAGCTGCATGCACGACCTCCCGAAATCCATCCTTCCGAATCCTCCCTCCCTCGCGAGGACAGAGTCCACCTGGCCAGGCTGAGATGCGGACACCATCCAGCTCTCCTGAGCTATCAGAAGAGACTGGATGACTCCGTTGTCGACGCCTGCCCGGGATGTAACACAGCACCCCATACCATTAAACACATCATCGAAGACTGCATTTCACACAACCACTTACGCCAACAACACAACCTACACTCAATGAGAGCTCTGTGGGAAAGCCCGATCGTGGCCATGGCCTTCCTCAGGGACTCGGGGCTGTTCGGCCAGGCAGCTTAGGGAACAACAACAACAACAACAACAACAACTGAGCAGTCTCCGCTGATGCCAGATGTAAACTCCAGGCTTCCCTCCTGCGAGTCAGTCAGTGTGCCACGAGGCTTCCTAGTGACCAGGTGTGTGTGCTTTCAAGATGCGTTTTGGAACCTATTATATAGGTCTCCCTCACTATCCGATGCCTCGATTTACGATATTATTATAGGTTTTTAGGTGTTTGGGTTTTGGCTGGTCCGAGAACGCATCCACATTTACCCCATTAGTTTTAGAGTTCGCTATACAATCTTTCTATTTAAGATAGAGTTTTCAGGAACATAACCCAATCATAATTAGAAGGAAACCTGTACAGGACAAGCATAAACAAGCCAACTTCTATGTGTATTTTTAAGGGCTACATATGAGGTACAATGTCCAAAACTCAAACTGTCTTCCAAAAACATCACCTTCTAATCTAATTAGTCATTTCATAGAGTTCTAGCAAATGGAAAATGACAAAACCGGCTGGGAAAGTACGCTCGGTCTGGGGCTGCTACCGCCGGCTAAACGCACAAACTGCCACCAACATACTGTACTGAAGGCAACCTGGTACAGCTACTGACAAATGTTTGTGAGCTCTTGCAATTTTCTTTATGCAAATACTGTACTGTATATCCATTTAGCTTGATGGGTTCGAATCCTGGTCAGGATACCTCTCACTTAACCTGTCGTACATCATTATATATTTGTCATTCAGAGAGGTTCCGTAATAGTACCAGGACGATTAAAATCGTATCACTTAGCAGAGTTGACGAAGGGGGGGGGGGGGGGGGGAGTGTAAAATAGTCATGGTTGAAGTCTAAAAAACTTGCCACGTGTTTGAAGGTATAGTCCTCCATGAGACTATAACCTGGTTCATCAAATAAGAAGTAAGGTGGCTTTCCTTATATCCGCTCATGGCCGAGTGGTTGTTGTTGTTGTTGCTGTTCCCAAAGCTGCCTGGCCGAACAGCCCCACGGCCCCGAGCAAGGCCAAGGCCATAACCAAGCGCCCCCCACAGAACCCTCCCTGCTTACCACTAACAAAGCCCAGGTGACCGAAGCCACTCCAAGGTGGGGAGCTGAGGAGGGTGCGGAAACGCCCGGGATACCAAGGGCCCTGTGCCCCTCTCAACAATTATGAAGGGAAAGTTGAGGGGCAAAGGAAAAATGTGACGCTTTGGCTACCAATCTGTCAACCTCTAGGTTGGCAGTAGGGAGGTCAATCCACGGAAGAGACGCAGTCACTTGAGATCTAGAAAATATATAAGTAAAAGGAACAGTCAGAGTAAGCTATGGGTATGGCAGAGATCGCTCAACTCTCACTCTGATAGACCAGCCCATCATTATGGTGCCCAAATCTCCCAAATATACCTGGAGTGAGTGGGTTCGAATCCTGGTCAGGATACATCTCACTCAACCTGTCGTACATAATCATAAGAGATATTTGCATAAAGAAAATCGCAAGAGCTCAGACATTTGTCAGTAGCTGAACATATGTTAATGAACCAGGATTTTTATAGGGAGATCTGACCTGAATTTTTCAATGAGCACTGTCTCGTTCCGCTCGCTTCCATACCGCGATATGGCGAGTTATAGAGAATGAAAATAGCCGAAACACCCCGCAGTGGCCCAGGCTTCCTTACAGTTCGCCGCATCGAAAGGGTTAACATTTGAAAACAAAAGAATACACAGGTTTGCTGAAAACCCTTCAGAGAGAAAGGCGCGAAAAATTCCCCCCAGCTCCATGGGTTAATATTCTCCATATATATAATCGGTAGAAGGAATAGGATGATTATGAAAATACTTTTACTTAAAAATAAAATTTAAAAATATTACGAATAAATTTGATTAAATAAATTTGAAATGTGTCTGCCAATCAAGCAAAAAAACTTAGGATAGCATCACACAGGCATATTTTCAGTTGATGCAAGCCTTTAGTAAATTCTGGACTTAAATGTTCATTCCATTTTAGTTGATGTTGCCTCTGATTACCCAATTTATGTGTGATCATCAATTCTCATTCATTTTTTTTCTTTTCTTTTTTACTGGGTGTGGCCGACTCGAGACAGAGCCCGAATAGCAAAAAAAAAAAAAAATAAATAAAAACCTGAAAAAAAAAAAAAAATCACACACATCTAGGTCACCCCGTTTATTTTTTTCCAGCTGATGGTAAATTGCCACATATTCATCTTAATAACTCGACTATTACAAACATTTTGTAGCGAAATATATAGCCGATTGTGAAAACTTGGCAATAAGATGATGCAGAGACATAGTAGTTTCATATTTTATCATTAAGTATCGATAAATTATATATATAATCAGCGTTATTTCCACATTACGATTTTTGTAAGTTATTTTTACCTTTATCTTGTATCGTCCCAGTTTTGGTTTGTTTAGTTTTCAAGTTTTATATTTTAATTTAAAGAATTCAATTTGCCATCAGCGGGAAATAAACCGACTATAGGAGTGACTTAGGTGACTGGCTACAAAACAAGAGCCAAAATTTATGAGGCTAGCAAAAATATTGAAAACACATCCATACGATACCACCTTAACCCCTTCAGCACCATGACGTCTTTTTACCTTTGATTCTGGCTAAAATTAGACGGTTTAATATAGCTCAAGGACCTACGTTATTCTATTTATCTATTTACTCAGGCCCAATCCCCACTTTTTCCATTTTTCCTCTTTCACCCTTTCTTCCTTTTTTTTTTGGGGGGGGGGGGGCCGACTCAAGACAGAGCAAGAACAGGAACAACACAAAACACAACAGAAAACAATGAACACACAAAGACAAAATACAAATTCACACACATCTAGGTCATCCAGGAGTAGACCCAGAGACCAGGGCTACCAAGGTCCCTCCAGCACTCCCCCGACCACCCGGAGAGGTTCCGAAGTCGGCAGGCAGACATGCAGCGAAGAAGAGGGATTATTGAGATCGTATTTACCCATTTGAGTAATAGAGGTAGATTCTAAACTAAAGAAAACTGTCTAACGGTAACCAGAATATGATGAAAATTACGTTATGGTGGTGAAGGAGTTAACCCTTAGAGTACCAGCGACTTGAGTTACATTGTGTTCTAGCTATATTTAGACCATATTATGCAGCTTAGGAAGGATCTGTGGTAGTTAAATGGGTTGATGGAGATAGTGTGAAGCCTTTTTATTGCTACAGGTTCTTCCTAAGCTGAATAAAATTGTCAATTAGTTGCCAGAATATGCTGAATTGTTCTAGCTATATTTGGACCATATTATGCAGCTTAGGAAGGATCTGTGGTAGTTAAGGGGTTGATTGAGATAGTTCAAAGCGTATTAATTGCTGGAGGCCCTTTAATAACTGAATAAAATTGTCTAATAGTAGCCAGAATGTGATGAAAAAGAAGTCGCCGGTACGGTGGCGCTAAAAAGTCATGTCTCAGTTGTCATTACGTTTGGCTCGCTCTGCGCTGTATTAATGTCTGTCAGATATTGAATAGGGTGGGTAAGTGTAGGAACATAGTTGTATATCTCACTCAAAAAGTAGAAATCATGTGTAAATATTGTTGATACCAATTACTGATCAAAACATAATGGGTGCCGAGACATCACTTCTTGGGCCAACTGTACAGAAGGGGTTAACCAGCTCATCGTGAAGAGTTTGCGACGGTACTCACACAACGATGGCCGGAACGTATAACATTAGGGGGACCACGGGGGAGGCCTCACTGCCGTACACAATGAACCCCATATGCTTTAGCCTCCGGCGGAAGTATAGGGTATGTCTAGCAAGCTGTTTAATCCGTTGTACACCTACACAGTGAAGGTATGAGGGAGAGGTTAGTATAATGCTACACACGCAAGGCTCAGGTATAGGTAGCGCCGACGAACTTGACAATAATCTTGATCCCTGACCTCTCTGTAACTCAAATTATAGGTAGCGCCAACGAATTTTATGATAATCTTGATCCCTGACCTCTCTGTAACTTAAAAGGGCCTTGAGCAAACTGGCTGTAAATATCCACACCCATGGGCATATGGAGAGAATGGATGAACAAAATTTGGTGAAAAGATGCAGGTTGTGATTGTGGAGGCAGCTGCACCAAGGGGTGGACCGAGGAAGACCTGGGATCGGACTATAAGTGCCGATCTCAAATCCAAAAACTTGACAAGTGAAGCAGCCCTTAACAAGGTTGCCTGGAACGCCGCCATTAGGACGTGAGACCGGAACCGCATTTTGTGTGGAGCGCTCGGTCTTTAAATTTGTGTACAGTATGTATATTAACTATTATATAACTGTCATAGAATACCTCCAATATTATCTTGATCTCTGACCTCTCTGTAACTCAAAAGGGCCTAGAGCAAACTGGCTGTAAATATCCACACACGATAGAAACATCAGCCCGATTGCTTTCATTAATTTTGAGTTATAAGAAGTTAGGGGTCAAGATTAGTGTCAAGTTCGCTGGCGCTACCTATAGTACAGTTAGTAAGAATTATATAGTGAAGGGATAAAGGATCAGTTAGTACAGCAGTCAAATTTTGCTCTTTCAGTCCCCCATGCTTTTAGAGTCCTAAGGTTTTCTGATATTAAAGTACAAACACACAAAGTGAAACTGAAATATTCAGAAAGTGAATCTTCATTCAGAGTTTCAAGTCAACAGAGTTTTCACTTTTCCCACTAAGATTTCCATTCAACCAGTCGGGGGGGGGGGGAAAAAAAAAAAACAAAAAAAAACAGTAATTATAAGTAAGGGTATGAGGGGTAGGTTAGCATAGTAAAGTTATCCAGCACAAAGATACAGTATAGACATACACAGTCAGGGTATGAGGGACAATTAAGTCGGTATCACACAAGAGCTTTTCTAGTCAACATTCGATAATCAACATTTTTCTGGCAACATTTCTAGTAAATTTTGCACTGGTATCGGAAACTAGACTGATGATTAATTTATTTAGGTGACCAAAATATTTAAGATGTCGACCCCATAAGCTGCCAGACCAGTGCTGAGGATAAATGTTGAGCGAAAAAGCGCTCGTGTGATACCGGCTTTATACTCGGTTTCATTTCATCTGATGGTAAATTGCTATCTCTTCATCTTGATTACTCTGCTATTATGCAGGTTTTGTAGCGAAATATGTTGTGAATTTATGAATATTTGTCACTAATATGAAGCATAGATATAGTAGTCACATATTTTCCCGTTAGTTATCGAGAAATCAGTTGCTTAGCGACTCAATCTACCGTCAGATTAAATGAAACCGGGTTATAGTACACTTACTTAAGCCGGTATCACACGAGCGCTTTTCCCCTATACATTTATCCTCAACACTGATCTGGCAGCTTATGAGGTCAACATTTACAATATATCGGTTATCTAAATTCATCTACCACCAATCTAGTTTTTGATAGATACCAGTGCAAAATAGTCCAGACATGTTGCCAGAAAAAGGTTGATAATCGAATGTTGACTATAAAATAATACTCTCGTGTGATACCGGCTTTAGATGAACTACTACACGTTTAACCCCTTCAGCACCATGACGTACCTATGAAAAGTAGATTGTAGATACGAGGTGCCGTTGTAAAGGCTTAGCCCTCAATACCTTCACCTGACCTGACCTATGGTACTAAGAGGGTTTATTGAGATCGTATTTATCCATTTTAGTCGTATACAGTAGTTAGATTTACAAATATTAGTTTAGTAAGCGTTGTTTCCACATAGCGATTTTGATTATTTATTTTGCCTTTATATTATCTTTGTCCGAACTTTGGTTTGTTTAGTTTGCAAGTTTGACATTTTAACTAAAGAAAATAATCTAATGATACCTAGCATATTGTGAAAATTATGTAATGGTGGTGAAGGGGTTAAATATATAGGGAAGGTATGAGGAATAACTTAAGGGGAGGCAGACTGTTTTTCTGGACCCCTTCTCCCTAATGTTTAGCCCCACTAGTTTTGAGATTTTAAGACGTTGGTTCCATTAGTTTTGGGATTTTATAACCTTTCACCCCATTTCGTTGTCAATTTTAAGACCTTTCGTGCCATTTAGGTGTCGATTATTTCCTGGCGAGCGATAGCGAGCCTGCAATTTTAAGAGGCCGGGACATTTTTCTGCCGAAAAATGTACAAATTTATCTTGAAGGGGGGTCTAGGAGGTGTTTTTCTAAGCTTGATGGAGGTCTAGGGAGGAAACTAAAACAAATAAATGAATTAATAGAGCAAACAAACGGCCAGTCTCCCCTTAACATAATGAAGGTGTGGGTAACATTTAGTACACATCTAACTTCTACATAGTGGAAAGAAGAGGATTAAATAAATAAGTCAATATTAACCCTTTCTGTACTGGCGACGTCTATTAGTTTAATTTCAGCTCCATTTAGACGATTTTATGAGGCTTAGGAAGGATACATGGTAGCTAAAAGGATTAATTGATATAGTCTGTAACCTTTCAATGGGTAGATGTCCTTCCTAATCTGAACAAAAACCTCTTGTAGTTACCAGAATATAATGAAAAGTACATCACCGGTACAGAAGGGTTTAATCACAAACAAAATATGGAAGACTATTCTACTGTATTGTATTGTACACTCGGACGCCATAGTCTCTACCCCACTCACAAGAATTCCTGGAACCCCTATGTTATTCTGAATGCAATTATAACTACCTGGATTGATTTTTGGATGGAACTTCCTTTTCAATGAACAGTATATATAGATTTGCAGTTGATGTATAGCAAATTATATTCATATATTCGTTTCCAGAGATATACTTCCATAATTAGAAATGGGTGAACTCTATGAATATTAATGAGTGGGCTAGAGACTATGGTATCCGAGTGTACATGCTCTCTGCAGAACTAAGGATATAAACTACAATAATGCATAACTCTTTTCACTCCCACACAAAATAAGTCACTATAATTTGTACAATCTTCAGGACCACAATTATTTACCTCCAAAGATTTTAAAATCTGTCTTGATAGCGTAATGCTTAGTGTGCGGAATTTCAGTGCGAGTATCCTAGGTTCGAGTCCTTGGAGTACCACATGTATTCATTACTTTCATTGCTTTCATTAATTAGGTTTATTTGTAAGTTAATTGGCGGGTTGGTGAAAACAAATATGAATAGGTTCAGCAATATTTTTGTAGCGAGGTCGGTCCTACATTATGTGATCTGTAGACTTTACCCCATAAAATGTTCTTTCCTCTCGCATAAGCATTAGGCTATTCATAATGCAGTTGTGTCTATAGTCAATTTGTTTCCAGCTGATGATAAATTGTCATATATTCATCTTAATTACTTAGCTATTACAAAGATTTTGTAGCGAAATATGTTGCTAATTATGAAAACTTCTCCATAAGATGATACAGAGACATGGTAGTTTCATATTTTTCCATTAAGTATCGAGAAATCAGCTGCTAAAGAATTCAATTTACCATCAGCTGGAGAAAAATAGGCTATAGTACATGATTAGATTGATATCCAGTACCGGTATTCCATAAATGGATATTAATCATGGCCACGTGCTGTACTTATAACTGTCTTGATGGTGTAATGGTTAGAGTGTGTAAGTTCTGTAAGAGAAATCCTGGGTTCCAGTCCTGGGAGGATCACATGCTTTCATACATTTCATTTGGGGGTTATTGGTGTTAAGAACGTTGTTAAAAGTAAAATAAATAAATTAAATATTAAGACAAAATATAAATAATACAATATATAATCCAGTATAATATACAGTACAGGAACTCCTGAAAGTGAATAATTATAATTAATGGATTTAATCACATTGTCGGACAAAATTACAAAATTATATATATAAAATAAATTCACATAACCTTTCATTTTCACAACAGTTTCACAACATACATATTATATCATCGTTACAGAATCAACCGGGTATATCAAGAGAGCACATCATTTAAATAAGAAGTGACAATGAATATACTCTCTTTCTTTTCAGCTGACGATAAATTGAATCCCTTACCAACTGATTTCTCGATAACTAACAGAAAAATTAGCAACTACCATGTCTCTGCTTCATATTAAGGTCAAGTTTATATAATTAGCCCTATATTTCACTAGAAAAACTTCAACATAACTGAGAAATCATGATGGGAACTTTGCAATGTACCATCAGGTGAAAAGAAACCGAGTATAAACAAGTGCACTCCAAATATACAAACGATACTATCAATTGCTCTCTCAAATGATTAAGCTTGGGTCTATCGCCTCCCATTTTAGATACATATAATATCACTAAAATAAGGCCATTTTACCTGATTAGAAAGACTCACAAGACAGTTAAAATAGGAGTACAAGTGAACGATGGTATAGCCTGTGTGAAAGGTCTGGTTCAGAAGTGGTTCTAATCCTTCCATGGGGGATTTACTGCCGGCGGTTGATTTTATTACCTGTGCTTGCATTCTTCTAATAAAAAAATATATAAAAAAAAAAAATTAATAATAATTAATAATAATAGATACATAAATGATGAAATAAATACACCCATCTCCCCTTAAACACTACAGTAGAAATTAGACAGAACCAGATTAACTTGTGCATGTAGTAATGTACACCCCTATGTGGTGGATTGTGTTCTTTTATTTATAAATCATTATTTTACTTAGCGTTGTTTCCACATAGCGATTTTGATTAGTTATTTTGTCTTTTTACTGTGTTCGTATACGTTTTGGTTTGTTTATTTTGCAAGTTTTACATTATAATTTCATTATCAAGCCCATTATATTTTCCAACACATTCTAATTGTGGAAAAGTCCTATAAAAGAAAAACAAGTTGGTATTCTTTAAAAGATTGATTACATTGAGAAAATCCCCAAACATCGGCAGCTGTCTCTCCTTTCCTGCAAGTATCTTCTAAATTAGAAACCAGTAAATATTTATTAACATGACTTTGGCATGAATTGAGGAGAAACAAGTAATTAATAATCTAAGAAAATGTTTATAACTACCAGAACAAACAATTATGAATACAAATTACAACCAAAATCAATAGTTTCCTAAATAGTATTTGATAAATGGATACAAAATCATAGTCATGTACTTAACCTTTAACTGTCTTGATGGTGTAATGGTTAGTGTGTTTGAGATCTGTATGTGGTAACCCAGGTTCGAATCCTGGTAGGATCACATGCTTTCATAAATTTCCTTGGGAAGTATTCGGTTTTGGGAGTGAAATGGGTAGAGGATTGGGTTTAGTAGGAAAGAATGGTGTGTGTGACTTTGTTGTTTTGTCTGTGTTTGTGCTGTGTTTTGTTTTGTGTTTTCCCTGTTCTTGCGGTCTTGAGTCGGCCACCCCCAAGAAGAAAAAAAAATAAAAAAAATAAAAAAAAAAAAATAAAAAAAAAAGTAAAAAAAAAAAAAAAAAAAAATGGAAAAGTGGGGATTGGGCCTGAGCATATAGGTAGATAGATAGATATGAAAGAATGGTGGAGATTGGGAGTTGAATTAGTTGCCGTTTGCTGATGACACAGTGTTGGTGACGGATTCTGAGGAGAAACTGCAGCAGGTAGTCAAAGAGTTTGGTGTGGTTTGTGGGAGGAGGAAACTGAGGGTGAACGTCAATAAAAGTAAAGTAATGGTGTTTAATAAGGGTGATCGTAGGGTGACTCTAGATGCGAGGCTGGATGGGGAAATATTGGAACAAGCTGAGTTTTAAATATCTAGGAGGAACGATAAGCAGGAGTGGAGGTATGGAAATGGAGGTAAAACAGAGAGTATCCCATGTATTCATAAGTTACATTGATTTCATCAATTAGGTATATTTATAAGTTAATTGGTGGGTTGGTGATAATATGTATAAAGACGTTATATACTCATATAGTGATGTACACCCTATGTGGTGGTTTTGTGTTCTTTTATTTCAAAAATATATTTTGCTAAATCGTTATTTCCACATGATGATGATGATGCAGTTTTTACCACCATACACTCCCTGCTGAATAGCAAGGCTAGGGTGGGTGCCCTGATGAATCAGGGACTTAGTGAATAGTTGCCACAGATTGCTAGACCGCACCGTTCACCAACAGCACTGACGTCTGCCAATAACACACTGGCTGGCCCGAGGCTCGAACCGTCAACCTCACGGTTAGCAGGCGAACGCTCTACCAATCGAGCTACGGCCTGCGATTTTGATAAGGTTTTTTTCTTTATAATGTGTCATCCGTTTTTATTTGTTTATTTTGCAAGTTTTACATTATAATTTATAAATTAATTGGTGGGTTGGTGATACAGTAATATGAATAAAGACATTAGTGCTTCTATTCCTCGTAATACTGACAAGTTGTTCTTTCTTTTTACTGTGTTCATCCAAGTTTTGGTTTGTTTATTTTACAAGTTTTACATTATAATCCTAAAAATAGTAAGAGAAGTGAAGTTAATGTTGTGTGCGGTACTAACCTTCCGTGGTGCCGTCCTTGCCCATAATGATAGACATGGAGGTGATGATCTGTTGTGCTACCGGTGGCGGCATGGAGGCTGCGTACACCTGAGCGTGGCTGTTCACTCGCAGGTGGTTGATCAGATCCTACCAAAAAAAAAAAATATAGGATTTACTTATTAAATGCTAGGTTAGAGAGAAAGGTCAGATTCTATAATTCTATCTATCTATCTATATATATACTCAGGCAAATTCCCCATTATTTATTTATATCTATATATATATCTATCTATCTATCTATTTAGGCTACTCAGGCCCATTGCCCATTTTTGTTTTAGTGTTTTTATTTTTTTTATTATTTTTTTTTTTTTGGCTGGGGTGGCCGACTCAAGACAGCTCGAACAGGGATAACATAAACAAAATAAGATAAAATATAAAACACAAAACAAAACACTTATTCACACATCCTATAATTACAAACAGTAAACTAGAAAAATACATTTGGAAGCAGTGCAGAACTAGAAATTGCTGTTCACTCGCAGGTGGTTGTGTTCTTATACTTCAAAATTATATTTTGCTAAATCGTTATTTCCACAGTGATTTTTATAAGTTATTTTGTAACTATATTGCCCCGTCCCTGTTTTAGTTTGTTTATTTTGAAAGTTTTACATTATAATAAAGAATCAAAATATGAGCTTTATATAGGTGTACACGGCATCCTGGGCAGGTGTCGACGACAGAGTCATCCAGTCTCTTCTGATAGCTCAGAAGAGCTGGATGATGCCCAAATCTCAACCTGGCCAGGTGGACTCTGTCCTCGCGAGGAAGGGAAGATTCATAATATGCAGCTGCATATTGTGTATGAGTGACTGGATGGAACGGCGAGAGATATGAGTATGGATGCGCTTCTGGAAGCTAGTTTGGGGTAGGCAGGGAGGGAGAGGTGACAGCATTTGTGTATGATACCGTGTGTTGGGTGTTGTTTTGATATTCCTTTGTGTCTGTGTGTGTGTTGCCATGTAGTGTAGTGGGTGGTGTTGGTTTGTGGAGGCTGCAGCCAGGAATTAGATACCTCTCATGTCCAATTGGTCTTTGATTTTGAGGACTTTGGTTTCTTGATGTAGGTGATCTGTTCATTATTGTGCCGCCCTTAAGATAGTAAACATACTATAACGTACCTTATCCCCAGCAATGTAACCCCCGGCGGCCCCGAAGCTCTTGGTGAAGGTCCCCATGAGTATGTCAACATCCCGCGGGTCGGCACCAAAGTAGTCCACCACACCACCACCATGGGCACCCAGAGCACCAATACTGTGTGCCTCATCTACATAAAGGTACGTCTGAAATTTGTAAAATCGTTCTTAACACCAATAACCCCCAAATGAAATTAATGAAAGCATGTGATTCTCCCAGGATTCGAACCTAGGATATCACATACAGAACTTACACACTAACCATTACACCATCACCTTGACATGCATGGCACGGTGGCACCAAAAATTATTTGTGCTGCCTGAAAATATCCAACCGGAAACAAAAAGTATCAGGATAACTCAACGAGTATAACTAAACTAGGGCCAACTAAGCCAGTGTCAACTTAACCCTTTCAGGTCCGGAGGTTGCCGTTTAGTATTCAAAATATAATTTTCTTAATCTCATAATTACCTCTCCTAAATTAGTTTTCTGCCCACAACTCGCTCATAGACAACTTCAGAGGCTGAAATAATTAAACTAAAGGTTTATAAACACCCCTAATGGTCACAAAGTTTTATAGTATCCCTGTAGGACGCGATGGCGTGCACACGTGCGTGAAAGGGTTAAAATTCTAACCTAAATAAATGTAATCTAACTTAACCCTTTCGCGTACCAGGACGCGATAGCGTCCTTACAGGAATAATTTAAAACCTTTGTGACCATCAAGGGTGATTAGAAACCTTTAGTTTAATTACTTCAACCTCTGCAGTTGTCTTTGAGTGAGCTGTGGGCAGAAAACTAATTTTGGAGGTAATTATGAGATAAAGAGAATTCTATTTCTGAATACTAAACGGCAAACCCCGGACCTGAAAGGGTTAACAATGTTGGTTCAGTATTAAATAGATGAGGTCAATTTATCATATTAGAATAGTCTACTGTTATGTTTAATGGTCACAGTAAAACAAGGACCCCAAACTGACCTTGTACTTCTTCTTGATCCTGATAAAGTTGGGTAGATCACAGATGCTGCCTTCCATGGAGTATATTCCCTCCACTACAATGATGGCCTTCTTCCAGGGCCGACGGGTGCGGGGGTGGCCGTAGATGATTGCCTCGCGCAGTTTTTTCTCTAGATCGTCAGCGTTATTGTGTTGGAAAACCTGCAGACAAAACCAATGTGTACAACATGAATATTTTTGGTACATGCATATATGCTTAAGCCATGAACTTCTAGAACATGTGCAAAATATAAGGCCACGTTGAGGGAGGGACGGGGGTGGGGTATAAAGGGGGGAAGGAGTGGAGGATGTGGTATGGAAAGATGCCACTACTTTTTATGTCACCCAAATTTCAGACATTTCCTGGTACTGGCATGTTTTTTTTAAAGGGTTATTTTTACACATGTTTAACCCATTGACTGCGGGTGACGCTCCTGAATGTCCTGGCAATTTACAGCAATTTCCATGTTTTATAGCCTGTGAAAGCCGTAGAAATTGAGTGTCAGTGGGCGTGAGGGACCCACCTCCGACCCTCAGAGTAGCGAGCGGCTCACTGAGGGAGATTGTCTCGCGCGGGTGTCTCACAACAGTGTTGCCGAGCGAGCCAGTGCTAATAAATAGCGGTTTTCCCGCATTTCTATGGCACCGCTGCGGGTGAACCCCGCCACCTACGAAGCCCGTTCTGGTCTCATTTAATGCAGATGCTTGATTAATCATTCAGGAGTGACTGAATATGCCCTAAATAGCCCAAATATGGCCGCAGCGTAAGTGTTAAATACCATGGCTTCCAAGAGGACCCCAACAGTCCATGGGTTAATCACGTACAATGATATAATCATATCAAAATACTGTAATGGTATCAGTATGAACATTTTATTTTTCAGTCTACTACAGTACTTTGGGATAAGGAAAAGCAAAATTGAAAAAAATCCATGATTGTAATACAAAATATAAGAGGAGAATATGACTTTAACAAATATAGCACTTCATTATAAAAAGGAAAATGCATTATTAAGTACTGTAGCTCACAAAAAACAAAAAAACAAATATAAAAACAATAAGAGACAAACTGAAAAACAATAGAAAACAAACATTCACACACTTTTGACAACAATATAATCTTATATGAAACTTGCAAAATAAACAAACCAAAACGGGGACGACACAATATAAAGGCAAAAGAACTTATCAAAATCGCTATGTGGAAATATAGCTTTAATTTAATACTGTAAAATTTTGAAATAAAAGAACACAAAACCACCTTACCTTAACAGTGGCACCGGAGAGACGAAGACCGAGGATGAGAGATGCGTGGTTGAACTCATCAGAGAACACCAGACAGCCAGGACCCAAGAGTGAGGGAAGGTTGAGAACGTTGGTAGCGAACCCCATACCAAATGTTATGGCATCCTCCACTCCAAGGAACTCCGTTACTAGCTCCTCAAGCTCACGGTGAATCTCAAACGTGCCTGCAAGTTGACAAGTTATACGTTAGCTATAAGGTCTAGTAACGGATAAAAATTAAGGTACAAAGGAGTACAAAGGAAATCAAGCAACAACAGGTCTAGTGACCCTTCTAGGCTGCTTGTCCTCCAAAACACTGAGGATCAAGTGTCCAAACAGTGGTTTAGAGTGGGTAAGGGAACATTGGAAAGGGAACTACTGCCCTGGAACTAATGTCCGTGGCAGGACTAGGAAGTTAGTAGGGGACATATGGGTTAGTAACTGAGGGGAGGATAAAATAAAGTTATTCATTTACAAACGCAGTCAGTCGCGGGTTTGATGCGAGATATTTGTCTAGGCGGAGTTTAAATGAATCAACGGTGCTGCAGTCTATAACGTCTCGGGGAAGTCCATTCCACAAGTTGACAACTCGATTGAAGAAGAAATTCTTAGATTCGTGTGAGTTAAAAGATTTACCAATAATTTTGCAACCGTTTCCCCGCGTGTAATTAGATTGGTCGATAGTGAAGTACTTACTACAGTTCATATTGTCGATGCCTTTGATGAATTTGAACACTTGAATTAAGTCACCTCTTAATCTGCGCTGGGTTAAAGGAAATAGATTTAATTCTCTAAGACGCTCTTCGTATGGTTTGTTCTTTAGGCTAGGTATCATTTTGGTAACTCTACGTTGAACTGCGAACTCTGTTGAACTCTGTTGAACTCTTGAACTGTTGAACTCTAGTGATTGCGATTGTGTAGTGGTGGTGGTGGTGATGTTTTATTGGTGGTGGTGATTATTGAAGTGGTGTGGGTGTACAAAGTAACTCATAGTAAGCAAGAATGTGGGAGGAGGAAGCGGAGGGTGAATGTCAATAAAAGTAAAGTGATGGTATGTAATAGAGGTGCTCGTAGGATAAATCTAAATGTAAGGGTGGATGGGGAATTACTGGAACAAGTGGAATGTTTTAAATATCTGGGAGGAGTGATAAGCAGGGACACACGTGGGGAAATGGAGGCAAGACAGAGAGTATGTGAAGGAAGGAAAGTTTTCGGAGCAATGGGAAGTATGTGGAAGGTGAGAAATCTCGGAATGAAAGCTAAAAGTGCAATGTATCAAGGGATAGTTGTACCAACAATAAAGTATGGGGCTGAAACATGGGCTCTGAAGGCACAAGATAGAAGAAAGTTGGATGTGATGGAGATGAACTGCTTGAGGATTATGTGTAGTGACTCGTAGAGACAGATTGAGGAATGAAGAGGTACGTAGGAGAGTGGGACAGAAGATGTTGAGCGAATGGGAGATGAAAGGCTTACAAAGTGAGTATATGAGTCAGATACAAGGGGAGGTAGAGGGATAGGAAGACCTCCGTTGAGATGGAGAGATAGTGTAATAAAACCGTTAGAAAGTAGAGGGATGACTGTTGAACAGGCAAGAGAAGTGTTAATGAAGAATAGGAATGAATGGAGAAGGCTTGTGTATAGATAAGTGATAACGCGGTCGTTGGGAGAGGGGGGTCGGGCGCGAGTTGGACTAGATAACAGTCCGTCAGACGCCTGACCCGGGGATCCTGTGTATATGAGGTGGGCGGGCACTGTGGTGTGCTCCGCTGCGTGTCTGCCTGCTGAGACCGGAACCTCTCCGGGAAGTCTGTGGCCGGGGGAGTGCTGGAGGCCCTTAGTGGTCCTTGGTCTCTGGGTCTTCTCCTGGGTGACCTAGATGTGTGTGATTTTGTATTTTGTTTTTTGTGTTGCCCCAGTTCGGGTTCTGTCTGGAGTCGGCCACCCCCAGCTATGGGATATGTGCCTGAGTATATACATACATACATTATACTGACCCAGTTCAAGGCGAGGGCTGCTGGTGGTGATGCCTATGGTCTTGGTGGTCTCCTCCGCAGCATCGTGACATGGACCAAACTTCTCCGCAAAACCCAGGTAGTTGTAAGACCCCACGTTGATACACTTCTGGCTCTTACCAGTCAGTCTGATGTGAAAGATTTTATATAACACAAGTAAAACAGTAATGGGACTGATATAAACAAGAATTTAAATTATAAAACTTGCAAAATAAACAAACCAAAACTGGGACGACACAATATAAAGGCAAAAGAACTTTTCAAAATCGCTATGTGGAAATAACGCTTAAGTAAAATATAATTTTGAAATATAAGAACACAAAACAACCACATAGGGTGTACGTCACTACATGAGTAAGTTAATCTGTTTCCCAAGCAAACTAATCGCACATATACAGTATATATAAACCAACAATATCGTTAATACAGTACGGTACTCAAATCGCGGACTTACTTCATAGTCCATCCATAGTCGGGACTGTAGCGCTCCATGAGGTCAATCTCGGCGCCGGGGACACTACAGATGGCTCGGTTCCAACAGTCCTGGATCCGACGGTAGACATTCCGAGTGTAGAAACTCTCAAACCCAATGTACAGTGGCACGTAACCCTATAACGAAGCAATGAATGAATGGACGAATGAATGAATGGACGAATAAATGAATGGATGAATGAATGAATGGATGAATGAATGAATAGATGAATGAATGAATAGATGAATGAATGAACGGATGAATGAATGGACTAATTAATGAATGAACTAATGGATGAATGAATGAATGAACTAATTGTTGAATGAATGAACAAACTAATGAATGGATGAATGAATGGAAAAAAATGCACTGTACTGCAAAAAATTAAAGTTCCACACAAATCAATTACAAATTTGAGACATATCACCCATAAATAAAAACCCACATTTTAGAAGATAAAAATAAAATACAGCATACAATAATGAAATGCATAAATGAACCCAAAACTGCACTACATTAATAAATAGATGAAATACATAGGGGCAGTAACTTGACAAAAGCACTCACATGCACATAGACGCCAGAACTTGAACACAAAATCAATCAATAAAATAGCATCACTAATCAAAATTGATAAATGAGGCATAGATATAAAAGCACTCATGGGAGATAGACGCTAACAATTTACATGACAAAACACTAAATAAAAATAATATGATCACAGCACAAGAACAATATTTAGGCATTTATATGGCAATAGCACTCAATGTGACATATACTGTACAGCACTAAAAACTGAAGATGCGAGGCGGCAATTAATGAAAGCACTCGTGGCAGACCGACTTTGGCACTACTGTACTGTAATGGCAGGCACACAAACACCTTTTCCGGCAATTCAGGATGAAAGATTTACATTAATTCAACAACCACCCTAAGATAAGCAATTCAAATTTGTTTGTTTTTTCTGTATTCCAATTACTCCCTCTCGGGCATAAGTTGAGAGCCTGCACATTCACCGCTGAACACGGTGAAGCCTGTGAGGTCTTGTTCCAGCCTAGGAAGTGAGACAAGTGAAGCACGAGCTACAACCAGCCCTCGCCAACCTGCCATCGCAGACGCGCGACTCTTGGTTGCCCACTCTGGCTCGAAGCAGTCCCACTTCTGAGGCTGCTTCGCCTTTATGCTTCACTGTCTGATCTCCTCGACTCGGACCCTCACTCTCAGAACGCCACCTATTGAGCATTTAACTCACTAGGCATTGCCCCCCTGTAGCATATTTTGAATATGGGAATATTCATACACTGCTATTTAATCAGGGAACAATGAGGGTATTTTTTTGGCGTTTCGGCGGGCTTTGTGGTAATGCACTGATACTAGGTACAACACAAATTCAATCCTAATAATATCTTCCCATTGACACATCGGGATTTGAACCCGGGACCTTTGGATTACCAGTCCAGTGGCAAGACCACCCCACCACACCTCCCCTGAAATAGTTACATTAATTAACCCTCCAGCACCGGCTACGCATTCTATTATTATGTTCTCTCCACCAACCAACTCTACTCCTAAAATCGATTAATGAAATTAACAGACACATGTGGCAGTCCGGGGATTCAAACCCAGGATGCTCACACCGAAAATCAACACACTATGCACTGCACCACGAAGACAGTTAAAGAATACTGCACAAGCCTACGATTTATTATGCAGTTTTAAATCCTGCATACCAACCTTAGCATGTACAATATCCCAACTGCACTATCGGAGGCTATGCATAGGTGAAAGGAAATAGTAATTAATGCGGCACTTAACCCTAGGGAAGACGTCTCGGTAAATTACTACTAATATATCCCCGAAACCCGGGGGATTTGGCAGAAAAAACGTATTGCCTAGGCTACCGTATCTTTGTTATTTTGACTGCTTCCGCATTCCTGTGCATCCCCTAGAGTAGATGTATTTCGTACCTATAGAATGGCATTGAGTAGAGCTCTCTAAGTCAACTGGTTCCGTTGTGATGACAATTTCCGTGGAGAGAACTTTGTGGCGATGTCAGCCATATTAGCCACTTTTCACTACTGAAACGACAACATACAGCCACACAAGAACAAACTACGCCTCTCCTTCTTGTGTTCGGAGGTGCGCGGCGTCGGTCCAACCGGCTGTGTTTATATGCGTCGGACGGACGCCTTTCAAAACAAGCTTACAGACTTTCAAGCTGCCGGAGCCTCAGAGCCCTACCGGGGTCAGAGGATTAACCCTAAGATAATCTACAATGTTATCCCAATATACAAATTCAACCATCCAAGGTATTCTACTTTCAGTCTAGATTGTCATGATCAGTGATAGTTTGAGCTCGGTTTATAATGCGATCAAAATAAAACAGCCCCAACATGCTGCCAAGAATGTTGCCGGGAAAAGCATTTGTGTTTTTCAGCCTTAAGCTAAAATTTGTATCACTGACATACCCGTCGTCTTCAGAAGCCCCGAGGTGTCAGGATGCAAGACTTAGGTCAAAGTATTGTTTTAACATATATAGGTAGAAGTTAACTCCAGACTCCCCCATTGGCAGAGCTACCAAGTAAATGTTCAGTTCTGGATAGTAAATAGACAGATAGATAGGATTAAAAGTGACCGCAAAAGGGTGGAAATTACAAAAAATAATCCCTTGAGGGGGTAGTAGTTACTTTTTGGTATATATATATATATATATATATATATATATATATACTGTATATATATATATATATATATATACTTATTTTATAGTAACCTCACTAGACCTCTATCAAGCTTATAACAACACCCCCTAGAGGGAGATATTTGGTGTTGGGAGTGAAATTAATAAATTAGATTATTCGCCTATACATTAGGCTACCATAGCACAGTTGGAATGTATGCACATGCTCAGATTAATATGCAGGATTCGAAACTGCATAAATCGTAGGCTTGTGCATAATTCTTTGACTGTCTTGATAGCGTAATGCATAAATGCACAGAATTTTGGTGTGAGTATCCTAAGTTCGAGTCCTTGGAGTGCCACATGTATTAGTTGATTTCATGAATTGAGTTTAGAAGTAAAGTTGGTTTGTGAAAAAATATGAACTCATATCAAGACGTTCATTAATTCATACATTAGTAGCAAACATATAATATTAGTATTGGCCAATTTATGGAGAGAATAAGTTTTGCCAATGGAAGTAGTAAAGGGTTAACCTCTCGTCACTCTACCTCTCTGTTCGTTTCTTTCGTTGATGGAGGGTAGAAGAACTCTTTAACGTAGCCCACGAAGAACAGCACACCGTACGACAGATAGATGGTGAACGTGGTAAACGGTGGACACAGCTCGATGTCCTTCTTTAGATGTGGTAAAAAAACAACAAATAAAAGCATTCCATATACAAACTGGAGAACAGAAGCAGTGAATTCCAAAACACAAGACAAAAATGGACAAGGCAACAATTTTATGCAGCTTAGGAAGGATCTGTAGTAGTTAAAAGGATTAATTGAGATAGTTTGAGGCCTTATAATTGCTAGAGATGCTTCCCAAACTGAATAAACTCACACGGAAATCATTGATAGTGTCTAGGACAAATTAAACCCTTTCAATCAGATGACTATTTTTATTACTTTAATACTACTACTGCCAGATGAGTATTGTCAGTTTAAGAATGATTTTGAATATATATAGGGTTAAAGACTACCTCAATTAACCCTCTACGCCAACAATATAATATACACTCCTTGAGAGCCCTGTGGGAAAGCCCAACTGTAGCCATGGCCTTCCTTAACCCGGGAGCTGCGGGGAGACTCTTAAGAGTTCCCCCGGCGCACTGCGGGAAGACTCTTAAGAGTCAGAGAAAATAAAAATCAACTTTTGACATCGAAAAAAAAAATTTTTTTTATTTTTTTTTTTTTTTTTTTTTTTTTTTTTGGCCCCTGGGCCATGCAAAATCTCAGTCCTCTACCTCCCCTCCTTCCCCACTTTCCTCCTCTCCTTCAGTTATCACCTATTTTCCCCCTTATTCTGAGGTATATTTTCGTGCTAACATTAGAAATCCGATTGGAGGGTGTGGTCATCACTGATAGCAAGCGAGTGCAAGAGAGAGAGAGAGAGTATCGATCGACTGTGTCTCAGTGGCCTTGGGGGAAATTGGCGGGAAAGCAGATTGCCTCACCCATACATTATACAACTCGCGGGCTATATCTCCGATTTTGACCATCCAAACGCTGTTTTCACTCGTTTTATTGTTGTTTCAGGTTAATACCTTTATAATCAACCCATAATAGGCGCATATGGATAAATATTAATGCTATTAATGGCACAATGAATATTTTAGTGACGGAAACACCTCAAATACGTCAGCACAGGGGGACGTTTCCAATTACCCCCATGCGCACTTCAGAGGTTAAGGAGCTGTTCGGCCAGGCAGCTTAGGGAACAACAACAACAACCCTCTAGCTCTGATAGGCCCTTCTTAAGGTGAATACAATCATCTGGAGGTAGCTAGTAGAAAAAGGCCTCATCTGACTGAATAAGTTAAAAGCTTGTGTGGACAGTACTGCATGTGCCTAATCAGCTCATATGCAGTAGTACAGGAATTGCATCAATTTGTAATACAGTACACAAACCTGTAAAAGAAATAATCATATATTACAGAATCATAAAACAAATATATAAAGGGGTTGGATACAAAGCATTAGTATTGTGTTGTGAAAATAAAATATACAGTACTATATAATGTATTAGTACGGGTACAGTACTTGGGAGGACGCATGCTCCTTTTCTAATCCAATTCGCTTTAAACAAATGGTGAAAAATATGAAGGTGTACACTTGAGAATGTTGTGATGAATACAAGGTGTCAGAAGAACGCAACCTTCGGGAGAGCTCGGATCAAGAGAAGTTAACAACGGGCAGTAGGTTATATTTATGTTAGGTCTATCTATCTATTGCCGGACGCCGTGATCCCCGAAGGGGTGGCCACAAACGAAACGACCCCATGCTCCTCTGTCCCCAGTCAGGTAAGATAATGTTAATTTGTTCGACAAAGTTGGCCGTAGAAAGTAAGTTAGGTTAGGTAAGGTAAGGTAAGGCAAATAGGTTTGACAGAGTTCTCCTAGCGGCTGAGTTTGCATTCGTCCAACTTTTTTTTAAACGGCAAAACAAACCTTTCAAGTCTTTCACATGTCAAACTGAAATGACCTAGATGTGTGTGAATTTTTATTTTGTTTTTGTGTGTTCATTGTTTTCTGTGTTTTTTGTTGTCCCTATTCTTGCTCTGTTTTGAGTCGGCCACCCAAAAAAAAAAAAAAAAAAAAAAAAAGTGGGGATTGGGTCTGAGTAAATAGAGAGAGATAGAAGATATTTTAGCCAGATAAACTTGGAGTTCAGAGAAAATGTCAAGAACTTACATTCACTGGTTAGTTATGGATTTGAAAATCCTGCATAAAACTAGAGGGGCACTCAATAGAGCGCATGCCTTCGCCTACGCTGGCTGGTTCTTTACTATTCATATCATAGGCGCAAATTTTCTACAGGTTCTCAGTTCTAGGATATGATCCAGATTGCCTTCTAAATTGCATCGCTTCTTCCTTGGTGCATATCCTATCTACTCACCAATTTTGTGAAAATCTCCGGATAAAATTAAATCACTACTTCCTTGGCGCATATCCTATCTGCCTATCAAATTTCGTGAAAATTGGTCCATAGCGCATATCCTATCTGCTAATCAAGTTTCATGAAAATCTCTCTATCGCCTCCTAAAATGAATCACTTCTTCCTTGGCGCATGTCATATCTGCCCACCAAATTTGTGAAAATTGGTACAGAAGTTTGTGAGATAATAAGTACATAAGTGAGTACATAAGTTTGTTTACAGTCAAACAAACAAACCAGAAAAACAAACGGAGGCGAAAACATTACCTTACCTTTTGATGTGTTCGCCACTCTTCTAGCGGCACCAAGGAACGCGACGCCCCTCGTTATGGGTGGTGATTTGGTGCAGTAGACTGTTTGAAGCGACAGCTCGCTCCCTTGCGAGGATGGGCTCGTCTGGCACTTTTTGCAGTTCGACATCTAGGGCTCTCTTGAAGTTGTCTAACGAGATGTCCCTCATGTCTCTTACTCGCCGTGGGAGTTTGTTGAAGAGACGTGGGCCTCTGTGTGATAACCAGCCCTCTCGCAGAGAGCCCATAGCACCCCTGTTATTCATCCGGGGGATTTCGCATTCCCAGCCTCTCCTATCACTGAATTTCATGACTATCGGAGTATGTAGGTTTGGTACTAAACCCTTCGGAGGTAATAAGTGTCGATCAACAATTCAACATGCAACTCTACTAATGTAAAGTGCATTAAATAGCATGCCGTATTCGGTAATGCATTGTAACTTGCATCATGCTAAATAACGTGCAGTTTCAGTCTCTTGTCCTAATGGCGGCGTTCCAGGAAACCCTGTTAAGGGCTGCTTCACCTGTCAAGTTTTTAAATTCGAGATCGGCACGTATAGTCCAATCCCAGGTCTTCCTCCGTCCACCCCTTGGTGCAGCTCCCTCCACAATCACAGACCTGCATCTTTTCACCCAATTTTGTTAATTTTCTCCACATGCCCATACCATCCCAGTCAACTTGTACGCATCTCGTCGCTAATATTCTTTATACCTAAGCGTCTCCTCAGCTTATCATTAGTTATTCTATCCTGCAGTTTGGCCTCACACATCCATCCTCCTGGGCGAACCACTAGACGAAGTGACATCTGGTTTTCACCATTCTCTAGAGAAAGATGAGAGCTTGATTTAGCAATTTAGTGGATGTCTCTAACCCTTTCCATTTCGGAGAATGATCAAGTGGAAACGATCGCGGAAAAATTACCTTGACCGTCGGTGTAATTTCACCCCGAGAGAAACTTTTTTTTTAACCCTCAAACCCAGAGTGACGAGAATTTGCGTCGGTGAGATTCTGTGCCACAGCCCCGGGTGAAGCATATACGCGTTTTGAGGTTTCGCACCATGCAATCACACTTTATGCGGGCCACATGAATCCTAACGGCCTTGAGGCTCTCGCGGTGATATCAAACAAAGCAACATAGAAGGATGCGGTTTTCACCATTCTCAAAATGAAATCAGGTGAAATTACTCCGACTAACCCTCATGTAAAACTACAATAAAGCTCCTAAGAAACTTACCCATGCTTTTCATTAGGTGTATAAGGCACCAAATTAATTTATATTGTGTACTAAATGCCATCACTATAAAGGGCCCTGGGTGGGGCTTTGGTTTCCCGGGCGTTTCCGCACCCTCCTCAGCTCCCCGCCATGGAGTGGCTTCGGTCACCCAGGCTTTATTGTGGTCGGCAGGGAGGGTTCTGTGGGGGCGCTCGGTTATGGCCTTGGAATTGCTCGGGGCCTTGGGGCTGTTCGGCCAGGCAGCTTGGGGAACAACAACAACTATAATTTCTATTGGCACTTGTATTACTTTCTATAGTGTACAATGATATTCTGTGTTATTTCTGAATAACCTAATCATTCTTTAAGTATGGTAATATACATACTGTTAAGTCATCTGACCACCAGATGATCAGCAGAGAAGACGAGGATTGTAGGTTAGCGTATTCAGTGAAAAATACAATGCAACACACTAGATAAATACCTTCAATACGATCAAATTGAATGGTCCCTCCGAAGATGAATAAAATCATCTGGAGTTAGTTAGAATACAACCCAAATTGGAATAAACCCTAAACAAATTACTGTACCGATGGGTGACACGCTAATAGGTGCCTCTTGCAGGTGGCGATCTTTATAACAGATTATAATGTAAAACTTGCAAAATAAACATATCAAAACTGGGACGACACAAGATAAACGCAAAGGAACTAATCAAAATCACTATGTGGAAATAACGCTTAATCAAATAAAATTTGAAATAAAAGAAATAAAAGAACAGATAACTCCAATTTGAGTTGTATTCTAACTAACTCCAGATGATTTTATTCAACTTCGGAGGATTAATCGATACATTTGTTAACCCTTTGCTAAGTTTGCTTTCTAGGTCCTTTCAAAGCTGAGTAGAACCATCTAACATTAGCCAGAGTAAAAGAAGTAATTTTAGTGAGTGTTACGAGCATCTACAAAGCCACACACAAGCTGCATATCTATAGGTCTGTTTCTTTCCAGCTGGCGATAATTGAATCCCTTAGCAGCTAATTTCTCGATAAGTAATGGAAAAATATGAAACTACTGTGTCTCTGTATCATGTTAAGAGCAAGTTTATATAAATAATTAATTACCACCATATTTCACTACAAAAATCTTCAAACTAACTGAGAAATCTTGACGGTATCTTTGCAATTTACCGTCAGTTGAAAAGAAACAGAGTATAATTATGGGTAGTCCAATGTCCACACTCAGTGTCCCACCAGAAGAGTGGTCAAAATTAAATGCAAACTCAAAAATCATCTAAATAATCCAATTTTTGTAAAGCAATTACATGATCCCCCAAAATGATGTAAATACTATAGTCTATCCAATATAATTAGGTAAACACTCTTGACCACTAACCTCTATAACTCAAAAACGACTAGAATAATCAAGCTAATATTTCTACCATTTGGGAAGAGTCAATCAAGGAATAATTGTGGATTAACAGCCCATTTTGTCAAGCCGTTTTTGAGTTACAGAAGTTAGAAGTTACGATTACTGCCCAACCTAGAATGAACGGACTATAGTACTGTACAGTACTGCCAGCTGATAATTATCTGGTATGGTACAGTACAGTAAATATTCTCAGTTAGCCAAGGTTAATCTGCTATACACTTTCCAGAACTATTTCCAGATGATAGGGCCTAGATACATAGATTTTTTTTTTTTTTTTAGTTTCCAGGCTTAATTTATCTCTTTGCTACTTGAAATACACACTGACATCTAACTATTCACCCAATTTTATTTTGGAATCCTGGTAATGTAATTACAGTAGATGCTATCCGGTGTATAAAACAAAGAAGTTTTATACTGTAATTAATTGTTACTTCAATAGAAATTGGTCAATAATTCAGCATTGACAGAACTCCATTGATGATGTCACAATTAATACGGAACCGGTAATCTAACAGACTTTATTTAATTATATATACTGTATATATATATATATATATATATATATATATATATATATATATATATATATACTGTATACCGGTATATATAATAAAAGACTGGTTGCATGGCTGAACTTACAGGGCTGACACACCTGTATATTTGTACTGCATTATATACTGTATACAGTAGCTAAACTGAACTTATTATATATGTTTATTTATCTTAAGCTATCCATTAATAATCTTGTACGGTAATTGAATGAAGATTAATTTGCACTAATAGAAGGTCAATGTAAGATTCAGTGGATCTTTACTTTTATCAGAAGGTAGTATTTTGATTATCACTTGGCTAACTGTACACACCAAATAATCAATTATTTATGACCGTACTGTAATGTAATAGGATACATTCCAACATATGATAAAGTAAAGTGAAACTTTAGTTTACAACATTTAATTGAATGACTAATGTACTTTTATAATCATAAACAATATACGGGATGGATGTAGTGTCTGGGCGTACGGTCATGTTTACATAGGTCGATTGCTGCGGTAAAGTTCGCGTCTATTTCGACGGCGATTATCGGTTATTTGCCCCCTGCTGGCAATAATTATACAGTATATGATGATGACAATACGTCATGGGGGGGTGACATATTATTGTATCCAACGGCAGTCAAAATAGACGGGAACATGATGGCAAGCGTCCGCCGCCGCTCCGCGAAGTATAAACAAGGCGGGCGGTACGCTCGAACTCCACATTCTTGCCCAATATACATAATAGAATGTAATATATCATGGCAAATATGCAACCCCACCCAATATGATAATCAAAGAACAATATTTCTACAGTCTACTGAGCTTGGACTCTCACAAGGGCATCCCACACAAAATAATCTGCAGCAAAGTGTCAAACCGGAGCAATTTTGTATTTTTGTTTGAAGACTTGAATGAATATGAGAATGAATATGAGAATGAATATGAGAATGAATATGAGAAGGAATACAAGACAATAACATGAAATAGCATTGCTTGGCCATTTTATCCCTTCCAATGACACAATTTGAACTATAAACCACAATTTTCTCTTTACATAAACAAATATTTAAGACTAAGATTAATGGACTTGGCTTTCATTTGACACTCTGCTACTGGGCCTGGGCTCTCACAAGGGCGTCCCACACAAAATAATCTACAGTACTATACAGGTCTCCCTCGATTTACGATTTTGTTACTTTCCTGAAAGCCCGATCTTGAATAGAAAACTTGTATAGCGAACCCTAAAATTAATGGGGATGGGTTCTGGGACCAGCCAAAACCCAAACACCTAAAAACCTATAATAATATCCTAAATCGGAGCATCGGATAGTGAGGGAGACCTGTAATGTCTTCTAAATAACCCCCGACCAAAAACTAAAAGCACACTACCTCTCTGTTCTTCTCTTTGGTGGTGGCGGGATTAAAGAACTCTTTGACGTATCCTACAAAGAGCAGAACCCCGTAGGACACGAAGGTGAAGAAGGCCACAAAGAGCGAACACACCTCCTCCTTGTGCCCGATCTTCCTTTGGGGCCTTTTGGAGGACTTGGCCGAACCTCCCACATCGCCGTTCATCTGGGTACTGACAACCCCATTCTGAAAAAAATAATAAGATGGTCAACTTCATCATCATCCTCTCCGAGAGACCGAGACTCTGACAGTGAAGTTCTGACACCTTGCTTCCTCCTGGGAAACTCTGTGCTAAAAGATGGTAATGACAGAAATACTGGTAAGAGTTGTATTAACTAGGCTACCAATGATCCTTCCTCATCTGTATAACATTTACAAATATATCTATAATGTCCCTAATAAAATATTTACAGTAGGCTATAATAAGGCCTTATCCATATCTGAATAATTATCATGCAAAAATGTACCAGATTCTATAAATTATAGGCTATGACATCGGCCTACCAATACCATAATCATCTAAGTGCCCGAATTGGAGGATAAAAGTAGGCTAACCATGACCAAAAATATTTTAGTGGATTGGGTGGAACTAGGCTAGGCCTAATATGAATATTTACCAATAAGAATAAACGGAAAAACTCCATTTTTATGTCACAAATTTTCCCATGGATTTTTGTATTATTCCCTGTTAGTTTTCATCAATATATAGTGTTTGGAAATAATTACAACCCTCGGCGAAACCGTTTTCCCCATTATACAACGATCTTAAGACACGCCGCCCGATAGTGGGGAGGGCTATGAAGTACAGGGAAAATGAGGAGTTATATGCGTAAAACGGCGATAAAAACGTATTTTAGCAAAACTTGGCTCGGGTTTTAAGGTATTTCAAAGGCCTAAAACCCAATATTTCGAAAACCCGAGCCAAGTTTTGGCTAAAGCTGGCTCGGATTTTGCGAGTTTGTAGAAAAAAAAAATACAGTAACCTCATTTAGAAATTTGGCTCAGGTTTCCCGAAATTGCAAAGCCATAAAACCCGAATTTTGGAAAACCCCGAGCCATTTTTTTTTATAAAACTTGGATCGTATTTTGAGAATCGACAAAAGACTAACGAAATGTCGGAAATCGGCTCATGATTTCCCTAATTGCAAAGCCAAATAACCAGATTTATCAAAAACGTAGCACTTATTTAAATCATAAATATCCAGTAACATAGACCTAGTACATTGGATAAAAGCCTAATCCACACCTAACGCCTACAATGTGTCCGTAGTACCTAGTAGGCCTACGTGGGATACAAGACGAACCCTTACCGCCGCCCATTTAGTATTCGGGAGTATCTGTAAATACTACCGCCGTAGTACCGCAACTACGAATCTTGTTTCTGAGACCTAGTATATTAACCTAACCAAACAACCCAACCTAACCTAGACCCAGCATGTGGGATACTAAACTAGCTTTTGCATGCCAGCAACAGTGGATTCATAGTACCCAGTACGTGGCATACTAAACTAGCCCTTGCATGCCAGGTAGAGCGGATTCATAGTACTCAGTACGTGGCATACTAAACTAGCCCTTGCATGCCAGGTAGAGCGGATTCATAGTACTCAGTACGTGGCATACTAAACTAGCCCTTGCATGCCAGGTAGAGCGGATTCATAGTACTCAGTACGTGGCATACTAAACTAGCCCATGCATGCCAGGTAGAGCGGATTCATAGTACTCAGTACGTGGCATACTAAACTAGCCCTTGCATGCCAGGTAGAGCGGATTCATAGTACCCAGTAGGAATTATGGAACTCTCGTCGACCGGAATTCTCGTCGAAGCGCGAACCTAGAACTCTCGTCGACGACATAGAACACTCGTCGACAGGTCCACCTACAAAAAAATCGTTGAAAAGACAGAATAAAGTTTAAAAATATATATTTATATATAAACTATAATTAGAAGTTATGGTGAAGCTTAAGAACAGTGGTTGTGTAGGTAAGTGGTTCGTTGTGTAGTGGTAACTGATGCGATAAAAGGATTGCGAGTGAATGCTGATTTGAACGAATGCCTTTGCAAAAGCACCTCCCTTTTATTGTTTGTAGTTTTATTCGTCTTGATTGTTTTGTTTTTTTATTTGATTTCTTCTTAGTTTCCACTAAGGTATAAAGGTATAATACATAATATATACAGTATATATATCTATCTATCTATCTATCTATTGCCTGACGCCGTGATCCCCTTACCTTACCTTTGGATACCTTTGGATGTGTTCGCCGCTCCTCTAGCGGCACCAAGGAGCGCGACGCCCCTCGTTATGGGTGGTGATTTGGTGCAGTAGACTGTTTGAAGCGACAGCTCGCTCCCTTGCGAGGATGGGCTCGTCTGGCACTTTTTGCAGTTCGACATCTAGCCCCGAAGGGGTGGCCACGAACGAACCGCCCCCATGCACCTCTGTCCCTAGTCAGTCGACGCCCCTCCCCCCAACCAGCACCGCCTTCGTTCATGTACTTCCTCACTCCATCCTTCCACCTCTCATTCGGTCTACCTCTCCCTCTCTGTCCCTCCACCTCGCTCTCGTACACCCTCTTAGTCATTCTCTCGCCTTTCCATATGGCCGAACCATCTCAAGTTGTTCCTTTTCACACTTTCCAGCACATCTACCTCCACACCACACCTCCTTCTTACTTCCTCATTAGTCTGTCTCCATGTAACTCCGCACGCACTCCTTAATATACCAATAATATATAATAATGGTATTATACTGTATATAGAAGTTTTGGTGAAGCTTTAAGAAAAAAGAATGCAAGCTTAAATGACTATTCGAACAATTTGTTTTTTTTTAATTTTTTTCATTATTTGTTTTGTCATCATCCATAGTTCCCTCCAAATACCGAACTGTAATAACAAGTTGTGTGAAAAAGCCAGGGTGAGCTGCAATGTGTATGAACTAATTGAGGTTCTGCACAATTTTGTTCAAGTGCAGCATCAACTTGTGGCCCAAGAGAAGATGGAGAGGCACCAGAAGGCAAGCCATTCCCTGTTTCAAGCCACTTTTCTGCGGGCGTGGGATGTACCGGTAATGATTTTTTTTTTGTGTGTATGAAAAAACTACGACTAAATATTTAATAATACAAATAGCCTACATATATCTTTTATAATTTTTATCATTTATGAATTATGTCTCAAAATAAAACAAAAACAATTGAACTGATAATCTTACAGTTTCTTACAGTAGATCCTCTGGAAAAAGGCAAACTAGGCCTGTGTATCCAGCTCAGTACCAGTACTTGCACTGCTGCGGTCGTTCACGGTGTTGGCGGCGACGGTAGCAGACGCAACATTTTTACTATTCTGTATTTTTGTTTTATAATCAAACTTCAAATCTTGTCTTCCCCATGCTTTATCAAGATTATTTTCAAACTCCCTTATTGATTCGGAATCGACTACATACTGGGGCAGTGCGTTCCACTCATTTACCACTCTATCACAAAATGAGTTCTTTGCCTTCTCAAGCCTATTTCTTTCTTTGTAAATTTTCTTAGAGTGTCCTCTCGTTCTTGTTCCCTCCCGCATCAAGAAGATACCTTCACACACATCCTCATCGTACTTTCCTGACACTATCTTAAAAGTCTCTATCATATCCCCTCTCTTTCTCCTATATGCCAGTGTCGGAAGCCCCAGTGTCCTCAACCTCTGCTCATAGCCCGCACTCTTCAACGTTGGTACCAGCTTGCTAGCTCTCCTCTGCACTTTCTCCACTGCTTCTATATCCTTTACCATATATGGAGCCCACACCTGGTTCGCATATTCCAGGTGCGGCCTAACCAGCGCTGTATAGAGATTCCTGAAGATTTCTTCGTCAAGTGACACAAATGTCCTCCTTATCAGCCCTACAATTCTATTGGCTTTGTTTATCTTTTCCGCTAAATGTTCTGAGAAATTTAACTTATTGTCTATCACTACTCCTATATCCTTTTCTGCATTCACTTCCTCCATCGCTTCATACATACTGTATCCTACCTTGTCTATCTTGCTGGTCCCAATCTGCATGTACTTGCATTTTTTTGGATGAAAAGGCATTAACCAATGCTCAGACCATCCCTTCATGCCCTCCACATCTCCTTGAAGCAAACCCATATCCTCCTTACTCCTCACTCTTCTATACAGCTTAGTGTCATCCGCATACAGGTATACCTCACTTCCATTAGTTATATGATTAATAAATATGATTAAGGTTAATTCCAATAAGGAATGAACATACCAGTATATAAAAAGGAAATAAATATATATACAGTATTATATATATATATAAAACAAAGACAATAGAGGAGACAGTTGAAAAGGATGTCTCTCCGAAAAAAACACCTCTTAATTGGAACACTCGTCGACGGCAAAAATTGGAACACTTGTCGACGTCGACGAGAATTCCGGTCGACGAGAGTTCCAGGTACCCCCAGTAGTACGTGTCATACTAAACTAGCCCTTGCATGCCAGGTAGAGCGGATTCATAGTACCCAGTACATGGCATACTAAACTAGCCCTTGCATGCCAGGTAGAGCGGATTCATAGTACCCAGTACGTGATATACTAAACTAGCCCTTGCATGCCAGGTAGAGCGGAGTCATAGTACCCAGTACGTGGCATACTAAACTAGCCCTTGCATGCCAGGTAGAGCGGATTCATAGTACTCAGTACGTGGTATTTATTAGGCCTACCCATTAATTTCCGGAAGTTTAAACCTAGGCTAGGCCTATGCGTAAAAATCCTACCTCTTACACGTCACATCAGTAGTCAAGCACCCATGTTCTAAATGGCGTGTGTACGAATCGGTGCTGTCTATAGGAAGGTATTGACAACCATGTTACGAAAAAATTCAATTTTAGTAGGCCTACCATAGGCTATATTTTTATTAGGTTTTGCCGAGGGTTGAAACTAATTTGATAAATCTACAGTTATACTACCCCTATTTTGTCGCTATTCTGTTGGTACTAATGGGTTAATATTATTAGTAGTCGACTTAGTATGGTTTGATGATGCGCGGAAATGTATATTTGACTTGAAATAGATACATTGAAGTATTACAAACCTTCGCAAACCCATAAACAGGGAAGGTGAGCAGGGTTTAGACCGTCGCACACCCATAAACAGGGAACGTGAGGGGGAGTTTAGACCGGCGCGGAGACAGGTTACTTTTCGGTTAGGCTAATGTTAAAAATACTAAAATGCGACGGTCCTCGGTATTATACAACACTGTATATCAAATAAAAAATAAAAAACAATAACAAATTACCTGAAAAACTTGTATCTGGTTGGTGATAAATTTTTATCAAAATACGTTTTTTTCCAGTTTCCGTGTCAGCTGAACCATCCAAAAACACGCTAAAAGGCGTGTTTTGAAGAGGGGAGGTGGTGGGGGGTAGTGGGGGAGGGGTAGTATAACTGTAGATTTACCACTAATTTTACTATGATGCTTAGAGCATATAGATTCCATATCTGTCTTCAAATAGGCTATGTCAAAATAATTGGTGACAAATAAATGGAGTTACTGTATACTGAATAAACGCCGGTCAATATTTACGAGTCGCACCACAGCTCGGATCTCATTTCTAATGGTAGTTTTGGGTTCCTATCATGCTATGCTTCATTTCTATATACTTTTTATCCACGGGGAAAAAAAAAAAATTCTTGACTTATTTTTTTTTTAGCACCCTAACCAAAAAACCTAACCTAACCTAATAGCCCCCAAATACATTTAGGTTAGGTTAGGTTTTTTGGTTAGGTTAATGCAAAAAAAAAAAAAAAAAAAAAAAAAAAAAAAAAAATCCCGTGGATAAAAAGTATATAGCAATGAAGCATAGAATGATAGGAATCCAAAACTACTATTATAAATGAGATCCCAGCTGTGGTGCGACTCGTAAATATTGACCTAAACGCCTAGGCCTAAATAAATAAATGATTTAGAAATGTGCAGTACCGTACATTAAATAGTCGGTTTCTTTCCGTTTTCACTAATGAAAATTTGGCACAGATTCCAGAAGTCAATATGGTATATAGTGATAGTATAGTGGTGGAACGAAAGTCATTGATTGATTATGTATGTGTGGATGAACGAATGAAGAAATCTGTGATGGATGCTAGGGTGTATAGGGGTATTGGAGGGGGTCTGTCTGATCATTATGTAGTGGTAGCTAAGGTTAGGATACAAAAGAAGTGGGTGAGGAGAGCGGGAGGGAGGCGAGAGGAGGGTGGAATGGTGAGGAGGGTGGAGAGGTTGCAGGAGGAGGAAATCAGGGAGGAGTACAGGAGAGCAGTGGAAAGACGACTAGGTGGGTTCGACCTGGAAGTTATGGGAAGTGGAGGAGATGAGCAAGGTGTTTAAGGATGAGATCTGTGCAGCATGTGAGGAGGTGTGTGGAGTGAGGAGAAGAGGGAGGGGAGTGAAAGGTACAGCATGGTGGACAGAAGAGGTACGAATAGCTGTGGAAGAAAAGAAGAAAGCATATAGAGAGTGGTTGGGTAGCAGAGGGAATGAAGATTCCGAGAGACAGAAACGAGCGAGGTACGTGGAGAGTAAGAGGGTGGTGAAGAGAGTAGTGAAGGAAAGTAAGAGAAGAGTAGATGAGGAATTTGGAAGGAATCTGAGTGTAAAATGGAGGGAGAGTAAGAAACTGTTCTGGAAAGAAGTCAAGAAAGTTAGGGAAGGTAGCAAGGGAAACAGTAAGGGTGTGAAAGATAAGAATGGGAGAATGCTAGCCGAGAAGCAAGAGAGAGTCGAAAGATGGAGGGAGTACTTCAGTGAGTTGCTAAATGAAAGGAATGAAGAGCCAGCAAACATAGCTGGATATGGTATGGGAGGGAGAAGAAGAGAAGTAGTGGAGGAGGAGGTGGGGATCAGGAGGTCAGAAGTGTGGGAAGCCATGAAAAGAGTGAAGTTGGGGAAAGCACCAGGAACAGATGGAGTGTGTGGGAAATGTTGAGGTATGGTGGTGAGATAGTGATAGAATGGGTATGGAAAATGTGCAAACTAGCATGGGAGAAGGGGAGTGCACCCGATGACTGGAAGACTGGCATAATAGTCCCCCTATATAAGGGCAAAGGGGAAAGAGGAGTGTGTGGTAACCACCGAGGAATATGTCTTCTAAGCGTAGTAGGGAAGGTATACAGTAGGGTAGTGATTGAGAGAGTGAGAGTGAGAACGGAGAAATGGATAGGCGACGAGCAGGGAGGTTTTAGGAAGGGAAGAGGATGTGTAGATCAGATTTTTACCCTGAATTGTGTTGTGGAGAAGTATCTGGAGAAGAAACAAAAGGTGTATGTTGCCTTTATGGACTTGGAGAAGGCCTATGACAGAGTGGATAGAGAAGGTTTGTGGAAAGTACTTAGAATATACGGAGTAGAGGGCAAGTTGCTGAAAGCAGTGAAGAGCATGTATGAGGGTGCAAAGGCGGCAGTACGTGTGGAGAGTGAGCAGAGCGAGTTCTTTGACCTGAATGTTGGTTTGAAACAGGGGTGTGTGATGTCCCCGTGGTTGTTTACTGTATATATGGATGGAGTTATGAAAGAAATACTATCAAGAGCAGTGGATGTTGGTGTATCGCTGAAAAGGGAGGGAATTGAGTGGAAGCTACCTATACTGCTGTTTGCGGATGATACAGTTCTGATGAGTGATAATGAATGGGAGTTGCAGGGTCTGGTAAATGAGTTTGGAACAGTGTGCGAAAAACGGAATTTGAAGGTAAATACGGGGAAGAGCAAGGTTATGGTCTTCGAAAGGGGTGAAGTCACAGAGTGTGAGGTGAAGCTGAACGGTCAGGCTATGGAGATCGTCAACTCTTTTAAGTATCTGGGCAGTGTGTTGAGTAAAGATGGGACTATGGATGAAGAGGTGCGGGAGAGGGTACAACAGGGGAAGAGGGTTGTAGGAACGCTAAAAGCAGTAACAAAAAATAGGGTGGTCAGTATGGAAGTGAAGAAGTCCTTGCATGACAGTGTGGTAATCCCGACACTGATTTACGGAAGCGAAGGTGGAAGCGAGGTGGAGGGACAGAGGGGGAGAGGTAGACCGAATATGAGGTGGAAGGATGGAGTGAGGAAGTACATGAACGAAGGTGGTGCTGGTTGGGGGGAGGGGCGTCGACTGACTGGGGACAGAGGTGCATGGGGGCGGTTCGTTCGTGGCCACCCCTTCGGGGATCACGGCGTCAGGCAATAGATAGATAGATAGATAGAAAATATGTTAAGTACAGTTAGTAAAAGTAGAAATGATGTGCTTAAGGAAATTGACAGACTGAAACCTCAAAAATCGCCTGGTCCTGACGAGGTATATGCTAGAGTATTAAAAGAATGCAGAGATGAGTTAAGTAGCCCATTAGCATTCTTATTTAACAAGTCTTTAGAAACAGGTTTAGTTCCAGAAGCTTGGAAGCTTGCAAATGTAGTTCCGATCTTCAAAAAAGGTGATAAATCGATAGCATCCAATTACCGTCCCATTAGTCTCACATCAATCATAGGAAAGTTGCTAGAGTCTATTATTGCTAGGAAAATTAGAAGCCACTTAGACAAATTTAACTTAATAAATTCTTCTCAGCATGGATTCACTCAGGGACGTTCTTGCCTTACTAATTTGCTTAGCTTTTTCTCAGAGGTATATGAAGCAGTAGATAGTGACAAGTCATATGATATTATTTATTTAGATTTCAGTAAAGCTTTCGACAGAGTCCCTCATGAGAGATTGATGAGAAAGGTTGAGGCACATGGAATAGGAGGATCGTTGTTGGGATGGATTAGGTCATGGCTAATTGGTAGGAAATAGAGAGTCAGCATAAATGGTACCAAGTCAGAGTGGGGAGCAGTCAAAAGTGGTGTCCCCCAGGGATCGGTATTAGGTCCCCTGTTGTTTCTTATATACATAAATGACCTAGATTTAGGTATAACTAGTAGGATAAGTAAATTCGCAGACGATACTAAAATGGGGAGATCAATTGATTCAGATAGCGATATAGAGTGCCTCCAAAGGGATCTAGATACCTTACATGATTGGTCAGTAAATTGGCAGATGAAGTTTAACATTGACAAATGCAAGGTATTAAAGATAGGGAAGATGCATACAAATGTTAAATATAAACTAGCTAATTTAGAATTAGAAAATTCAGACTGTGAGAAAGATCTAGGTGTGTTTGTTAGCAATGATTTGAAGCCTAGAAAACAGTGTATAAGCGTTCGTAATAAGGCAAACAGGATTCTCGGGTTCATCTCTAGGAGTGTGAGTAACAGAACTGCTGATGTTATCTTAAAACTTTACTTGTCATTAGTGAGACCCCATATGGATTATGCTGTCCAATTTTGGTGTCCTTATTACAGAATGGACATAGATTCATTGGAGAGAGTACAGCGTAGAATGACAAAAATGATCCATAATATTAGAAATCTTTCGTATGAAGAAAGGTTGAAGAAATTAGGTTTACATTCGTTAGAGAGATGCAGAGTTAGAGGGGATATGATAGAGGTGTTCAAGTGGGTTAGTGGGATTAACAAAGGGGACATGACAAATGTACTAAAGCTCAGTGATAGCGAAAGAACTCGTACCAATGGTTTCAAATTAGATAAATTTCATTTCAGAAAAGATATAGGCAAATATTGGTTTGGTAACAGAGTTGTAGATGGGTGGAATGGACTACCAAGTGCTATAGTGGGGTCTAAAACGGTAGGGAGCTTTAAGATAAAATTGGATAAGCATATGGACGAGAAGGGTTGGGTGTGAAGGGAGATCAGCTGGGTTGGGCCAATCAGCACTCTGCATACCCCCATAATCCTGCGTTAATCTCTAACCGTTTTGGTAAGATGATCCTCAGGGTATTAGAGTGTTGAGCCTATAATTGGGCTTTGTAATTGAACTGGGGTTGTGTGGGACATGGATCTGCCTTGCTTAGGCCAATCGGCTTTCTGCAGACTCCCATTTTCTTATGTTCTTATGTTAATACTGTAGTAGGGTAGGCTAGGCTATATAAATATTATCCCAATATTAGTACCGTAACAACTGTAGGTCAATTTAAAGATGATGTAATTAAATTGCTAAAAAATAGTTTCGATTGTTTTTATCTAGTTTAGAGTTGTGTAAGGGTGTTTTGAAGTGTGAAAATAGGCGTAAATGCATATTTACCCATTAAACAACAATCTAAAAACACGTCCCTTCACTCGCGAAAAATAACTATTTGGCCATAACCGTTTGCCGTTGGATACAAAATATGTAGAGGGGGGGGGAGGCAAGCTCCCCCCCCCACACACACACACACACACAGATTTATTGAAATCGTCATATATTTAATCCTTGTCTAGCGGGGTGTTTTGGGCTCATTTGGGCATATTCAGGCCCTCCTGAATGATCAATCAAGTATCTGCATGAAAAGAAATGTAGCCTATTCAGCAAAAAACTAGGCGCTAAAAGCTTCAAAATGAGACCAGAACGAGCTACGTAGCACTCGTGGTTCTCTTGCAGTGGTGCCACGAACATGGGAGTTTAGCGTATAGCGGTATATTTTTCCCAGCTATGCTCACTACTGGCCTCTCGAGAACACAGGGAACATGAGTTAATGGGCGGCGGTAATCCCTGGGAGTCGGCTGTCTGGCCCGCTGCGCTCCCGGCCATTTGCACTCGATTTTAACCCTTTAAAAGCCTTAATAATGCTCCTAACTTGCTGCAAATTGGTGCACAACTTAAGTCGAGCGCCGCCAATAAGGGGTTAAACAGTAGGGGGCAAAAACCAAATTTTCCCCAACGCTGCTTCTTCTTCTTCTTCGCGGCGGATGTAAACAAAGCCACCCGCCTGGGCCGCCTCTTGCGAGGTAGGCGATATAGCCTAGGCCTAGGGGATATTTTGTTTTTTTCAGGATCAGTAATAAATTTTTACGCGCATTTAGACACATAGGCTATAGGAATGAAATACATGGTATAAGAAACCTGGGTCAATATACAGGAGGCGCTACAATATTGGTAAAAAATTAAGCTCAATAGCATGTGATTAAGCGATTTTTCTCCAAATTGTTGATGTAGGTGTCATTCCCGGGAAACTAACATAATACATATTATATGGATATTTACGTTTTAAGGGTTTGTTTACACTTCTTCTTTTTCGTGACTGTCAGTCAACAACTGAGACATCTGGTGGCGAATGCAATGAACTATACTGGTGACGTCGTAGCCAAAGTAATCACCCTACCTAATTCATGCCAAGAGTACTCGAGTTCACTGACACGTGATGTCTATCGACCAATCAGGTGATGCCATGATTTGGAAAACAGGTGGCCCAGGATATAAGCTGTCAGTTTGACTCTGGCCAGCTTGTGTAGAGGGTGTGAGCCGATCAAAGCTTTTTCCACCGTCTTTAAAAACACTGAGGCTGCTTAAGACCTTTTCACCTTCCAATAAGTGTAAACTGTCCAAAGTGCAATAACCAGTGTTCCAAATACAGCTGACGAGGACAGCTGGTTTTGAAATGCACATACACTTGTTTTACATGGAAAAATTCGAAACAAAAATCCACCAGCTGTTGACCAAGATGAGTGGTGATCGAGCCTCCAGCGGCCAGCCAGGCAGCCCAGTACCTCCTCTGTTCATTAAGGTTAGTTGGTTGGGACAACATAAAGGAGCCGGACCACAGCTAGCTAGGGAATCTTAATGGGTCATCGCAAAGTAACATAAAGTAAAAGATTTTTTCGCATAGGATTAAACTGGCATGCAAGGGCTAGTTGGTTACCATACTGATGTTTTGGACCGACCGACAGTTAGCCCATCGATCTTTTTAGGCCTAGGCCTAATAGGTCCGGTAGAGCATAGGCTATACATCATTGCTATATATGTCATTAAGAGCTGAAATGTATTATAAGGGAGAACAAAAATAACATAAAATACATAGGCCTACTGTAAAACAACAAGTTTTTCAGCCAGTACCCAACCAGCGGGGGTGGCAGCCCCCACCAATAATACTAGGTTAGGTTAGGTTAGGTAAGGTTGTTAGGTTAGGCTAATGTTAACCCCATTCTTACTAGGTTAGGTTAGGTAAGGTTGTTAGGTTAATGTTAACCCCATTCTTACTAGGTTAGGTTAGGTAAGGTTGTTAGGTTAGGCTAATGTTAACCCCATTCTTACTAGGTTAGGTTAGGTTAGGTAAGGTTGTTAGGTTAGGCTAATGTTAACCCCATTCTTACTAGGTTAGGTTAGGTAAGGTTGTTAGGTTAGGCTAATGTTAACCCCATTCTTACTAGGTTAGGTTAGGTAAGGTTGTTAGGTTAGGCTAATGTTAACCCCATTCTTACTAGGTTAGGTAAGGTTGTTAGGTTAGGCTAATGTTAACCCCATTCTTACTAGGTTAGGTTAGGTAAGGTTGTTAGGTTAGGCTAATGTTAACCCCATTCTTACTTCGTTAGGTTAGGGTAATGTTAACCTTATGAAAACCCAAACAAAGATTTTATTAGGGTCACTTGTGGACGTATGTGTGGGGAGGAGGCTGTGGATAGCCAACACCTTCTTCCGACACAGAATGATCCACAGGTACACGTGGAAACGGATGTTGACGATGAAGGATAAGACAGTGGTGGAACGAAAGTCATTGATTGATTATGTATGTGTGGATGAACGAATGAAGAAATCTGTGATGGATGCTAGGGTGTATAGGGGTATTGGAGGGGGTCTGTCTGATCATTATGTAGTGGTAGCTAAGGTTAGGATACAAAAGAAGTGGGTGAGGAGAGTGGGAGGGAGGCGAGAGGAGGGTGGAATGGTGAGGAGGGTGGAGAGGTTGCAGGAGGAGGAAATCAGGGAGGAGTACAGGAGAGCAGTGGAAAGACGACTAGGTGGGTTCGACCTGGAAGTTATGGAGGAAGTGGAGGAGATGAGCAAGGTGTTTAAGGATGAGATCTGTGCAGCATGTGAGGAGGTGTGTGGAGTGAGGAGAAGAGGGAGGGGAGTGAAAGGTACAGCATGGTGGACAGAAGAGGTAAGAATAGCTGTGGAAGAAAAGAAGAAAGCATATAGAGAGTGGTTGGGTAGTAGAGGGAATGAAGATTCCGAGAGACAGAAACGAGCGAGGTACGTGGAGAGTAAGAGGGTGGTGAAGAGAGTAGTGAAGGAAAGTAAGAGAAGAGTAGATGAGGAATTTGGAAGGAATCTGAGTGTAAAATGGAGGGAGAGTAAGAAACTGTTCTGGAAAGAAGTCAAGAAAGTTAGGGAAGGTAGCAAGGGAAACAGTAAGGGTGTGAAAGATAAGAATGGGAGAATGCTAGCCGAGAAGCAAGAGAGAGTCGAAAGATGGAGGGAGTACTTCAGTGAGTTGCTAAATGAAAGGAATGAAGAGCCAGCAAACATAGCTGGATATGGTATGGGAGGGAGAAGAAGAGAAGTAGTGGAGGAGGAGGTGGGGATCAGGAGGTCAGAAGTGTGGGAAGCCATGAAAAGAGTGAAGTTGGGGAAAGCACCAGGAACAGATGGAGTGTGTGGGGAAATGTTGAGGTATGGTGGTGAGATAGTGATAGAATGGGTATGGAAAATGTGCAAACTAGCATGGGAGAAGGGGAGTGCACCCGATGACTGGAAGACTGGCATAATAGTCCCCCTATATAAGGGCAAAGGGGAAAGAGGAGTGTGTGGTAACCACCGAGGAATATGTCTTCTAAGCGTAGTAGGGAAGGTATACAGTAGGGTAGTGATTGAGAGAGTGAGAATGAGAACGGAGAAATGGATAGGCGACGAGCAGGGAGGTTTTAGGAAGGGAAGAGGATGTGTAGATCAGATTTTTACCCTGAATTGTGTTGTGGAGAAGTATCTGGAGAAGAAACAAAAGGTGTATGTTGCCTTTATGGACTTGGAGAAGGCCTATGACAGAGTGGATAGAGAAGGTTTGTGGAAAGTACTTAGAATATACGGAGTAGAGGGCAAGTTGCTGAAAGCAGTGAAGAGCATGTATGAGGGTGCAAAGGCGGCAGTACGTGTGGAGAGTGAGCAGAGCGAGTTCTTTGACCTGAATGTTGGTTTGAAACAGGGGTGTGTGATGTCCCCGTGGTTGTTTACTGTATATATGGATGGAGTTATGAAAGAAATACTATCAAGAGCAGTGGATGTTGGTGTATCGCCGAAAAGGGAGGGAATTGAGTGGAAGCTACCTATACTGCTGTTTGCGGATGATACAGTTCTGATGAGTGATAATGAATGGGAGTTGCAGGGTCTGGTAAATGAGTTTGGAACAGTGTGCGAAAAACGGAATTTGAAGGTAAATACGGGGAAGAGCAAGGTTATGGTCTTCGAAAGGGGTGAAGTCACAGAGTGTGAGGTGAAGCTGAACGGTCAGGCTATGGAGATCGTCAACTCTTTTAAGTATCTGGGCAGTGTGTTGAGTAAAGATGAGACTATGGATGAAGAGGTGCGGGAGAGGGTACAACAGGGGAAGAGGGTTGTAGGAACGCTAAAAGCAGTAACAAGAAATAGGGTGGTCAGTATGGAAGTGAAGAAGTCCTTGCATGACAGTGTGGTAATCCCGACACTGACTTACGGAAGCGAAGCATGGACGTTGGTTGAGAGACTCAGACCAAGAGTGAGAGCAGTGGAAATGAATTACTTAAGGAGTGCGTGCGGAGTTACATGGAGGGATAGACAGACTAATGAGGAAGTAAGAAGGAGGTGTGGTGTGGAGGTAGATGTGCTGGAAAGTGTGAAAAGGAACAACTTGAGATGGTTCGGCCATATGGAACGTATGGAAAGCGAGAGAATGACTAAGAGGGTGTACGAGAGCGAGGGGGAGGGACAGAGGGGGAGAGGTAGACCGAATATGAGGTGGAAGGATGGAGTGAGGAAGTACATGAACGAAGGCGGTGCTGGTTGGGGGGAGGGGCGTCGACTGACTGGGGACAGAGGTGCATGGGGGCGGTTCGTTCGTGGCCACCCCTTCGGGGATCACGGCGTCAGGCAATAGATAGATAGATATATTGTACATTATATAATGTTTGGTGGAAGTACGAAATATTTGGGAGACTACCTACAAATGCCAATAAGGATTTTTTTTGGCAGGAATAGTAATACTTTAGTTTTAATTACTTGAAGGGTTTATGTAGAATATTTCCAAGAAACCCTGCTTGAGATAATTAAATACTGGGAGCTACAACTAATATTGTACTACCTGATCGCAAGAATGTTGGATAGCATGTTTTGGAGAGTTAATATTATGTAGGGTATAGGAAAGCTTCATACAAAGATATGAACATGGTATACAGTATGTTATGTTATTCTTATTCCGGTAAATCCCAAGGTAAATATAGTGTGTGTATGTGACATGTGTAGTGTGTGTGTGTATGTGGTGTGTGTATGTGGTGTGTAGTGTGTGTGTGTATGTGGTGTATGTGTGTGTATGTGGTGCATGGGGGCGGTTCGTTCGTGGCCACCCCTTCGGGGATCACGGCGTCAGGCAATAGATAGATAGATAGACTGTGTAATTTTAACATGAACATTAGTAAAATCCGAGCCTTGGCTCGTGTTTTCGAATTGTCGGGTTATATGGGTATGGAAATTTACAAAACCCGAGCCAACATGTTAATAAGGTTACTGTGTTATTTTCATTTTTAAATTAGTTAAACCCGAGCCAAGTTTCGTCAAAACTTGGCTCGGGTTTTCAAAAAGTCAGGTTTTATGGGTCTGGAAATTGACAAAACCCGAGCCAATATTTTACCAAGGTTACTGTGTTTTTTTCATTTTTACATTTGTTAAATCCGAGCCAAGTTTCGTCAAAACTTGGCTCGGGTTTTCAAAAAATCAGGTTTTATGGGTCTGGAAATTGAACAAACCCGAGCCAAATTTGGGTTACAAATGTGTATTATCGTGTTCTATACGCTTTTTACCCCTCAATTTCCCTGATCTTCATAGCCCTCCCCACTATCGGGGGGCGTGTCTTTAGATTGATGGATAATGGGTAAATGCTTAATTCCCATTCAATTTCATCACTAGATTAGACTAAAACACCAAAAACAAAATCAAAATTCAAAAAAAAATACCTGAAAAACACGTTGTTGCGTCTCCTGTATATTAACCGAAACCTGTAGGCCACGATAAAATTGATGTATGAATTTAATTACATCATCTTTATATTGTCCCAACTGTAGTCCTACACTCCATATTCCGTGGCAAGCGGTTTTATCAACATCAATCTGAGATTCTGAGGCCCTCCTGTTGAATGATTAGGCTAATGACATTCCCTGGAATTTCGTAATCACGGATGGCATGAAGTATAGCCTAGGCCCTATTCAAGGAAAATAAACCTGGTGGAATCACTAACAATATAACTTTACAAAATTTAGACAGACTACATGAAAAACTAAAACTGTGGATTGGAAAACAGACCATCTGACTGGTCCATGATACAAATAAAGTAACGAGTGTTTTCTGCTGTGGCCTGGATATCCCGTGACAACCATGAAAGTCTTTAGTCACGCCTTCCCATGAATCTCATCCATCATTGCAAACTAACCTGCACGATTTCCACATCCTGGGGGGTTCTAGACCTCTGGATGGTTGTTGTTTTGTCACTACACTCAGTAATGGTGCCATTATTTAGTATTTTTTCGTGAGGCACCTGGGCGGGGAACTCTGTGTGAGCCACCATGTTTTGGTTACATTTGGTATCCGCCACGACTACCTGCATGAGCCGCCCACCAACCACATGATTGGTGCGTCTGAATGGCCCGCCTCCTCTCCACCAATCACGGGAACGTCAGAGAGGCCAACTTGACATTTTTCCTACGCGTTTTTATTATATATATTCCTCCTCATCTAACACAAAGTCAAATAATAGTCTAACATATATATTACAATATTTGTTCTTGCTTCATTCCTGACACATGTGTTTCGCAAACTGAAGAGTGGTGTTCTTATCGCAATCGCATTGTGGAGCTCGTCAGCTTTAGGCACTACAGAAAACATTGGTCTGTCTGTGTGGAGGTGTCCTCAGAGCGGTGTGTTGGGAGGAGACTGTTATCTGTCAGTTCTTGTGCATACGTACAGCGTGCTCACCTCTTGTGATAAACAGTGTCCATTTTGTGTGACTTAATATAAACGCAATGTCTGGTTTTGGTGATATTCCTATTGCGCCCACGTCAGGTCCTACCGACCCCACCCCAAGCCAGGAGCCTGTTTCCATGGGATCGAATCGAGATTCTTTGAATCTGGATGATTTTGAAAAGGTGGAAGCTGATCAGGTCCCCCCCTCTGTAAATCAAAGTGCTGGGGTAACGTCTGGTTTCATGGACGACATCATGGATAAGGTGACAAGCTCCGGACAAGACCTACTGTCTGGTCTATCATCTGGACTGACATCTGACTCAAAACCTATGCCACCTGACATAACCTCTGATCCCTTCAGCCGTGGAGATGACCCATTTAATCAGTACAGCTCAGATATTGGTGGTGACATGTATACGGGAAAGTCTGACCCCATGGATCTTCTGGCATCGGCCCCTCCGCCACCTGTCTCGGATTTCGATGACGATTCCCCTAATGATTCGCCTAAGATCACGACTGGTGGAAGTTCTTTTGGAAACTCTTTCAATGAGTTCATGATGTCTGGACCCGCCTCTCAGGAACCCGTTAGGGAACCCCTCTTTGACCCTTACTCGGCCACAGAATCCCATGCTGGCGTACCTTCTCAGGGGGTTGAAGATCTGCTTGCACCCATGTCTGCACCCATGACTCAAGAGGGTGTGAGGGACCCCAGCCCAGAGCCTATGTTCCAACGTGATTCTTCCCCACCACGACGTGAACCCACCCCGTCTTTCAACGAACCCATCCTCCGTGAACCTAGCCCACCACCTCGGCAGCCTACCCCACCCACTCCTCCCCGCGAACCCTCTCCTATCCGTGAACCCACTCCTGTCCGTGAACCCACACCTGTCCGTGAACCCACACCTGTCCGTGAACCCACCCCTGTCCGTGAACCCACCCCTGTCCGTGAACCCACCCTTGTCCGTGAGCCCACACCTGTTAGAGAGCCTTCCCCAATCCGTGAACCCACCCCACCACTTCGCGAACCCACTCCACCACCACGTGAACCCACTCCTCCACCACGCGAACCCACCCCACCACCTCGTCAGCCCACTCCTGAACCCTTCATACCACCCCGTCAGCCCACCCCACCACGCGAACCCACTCCCCCCATGGAGTTTACTCGTCCTCCTCGTACACCCACGCCCCCAACCCCTGTGGTGGTGCCATCCCCCCAGAAGGCTGCCCCAGTACAGGAGCCCCATGTCACCCCAGGGAGGGCCTACCCTATCTCTGCTTCAACCAAGGCATCCTTCGCCGTCTTCAATCCACGTGAGTAGGCTATCCTAACAACAAACTGTCAAACATTGCAAGCTAGGAGAAAAATATAATATTAGAGACCCTGTAGAAAGATAACATAACTACAGGGTCACCAAGGAGAACGTGTGCAGAATGGTAGATAACTAGATATTGCATGATTAACAATATTAAGTTTCATGGTAACGGTTGATTTTGTTAGTCCTGGTGTAATATATTTAAGATATATTTATATCGATGTGGTAATTATACTGTTATTGATGCTGATAAACATTGTATGGAAAAGTAACGTTTTGTATAGCATATATATATATATATATATATATATATATATATATATATATATATATATATATTTATTTATTTATTTATTTATTTAATATACGTGTACAGTATACTCCCAGCCGAACTCGAACCACCGACAGCCAAATTATGTAATATTGTTAGCCGTAAACAGGTGCCAGAGTGAACATGTGGGTCATATCCAACATTGGCTCAATCGATGCACCTTTAAACACAACCTAGTGCCTTAATAACTATGTGAAGAGAAGTAAAGGAAGTTTGCATCTGCCTACTCACTTTGTTATAATATACGGCAACTAAACTAAAGGATGAAGAACAGTGAACTATATAAACTCCTTTTACTCCGCCTCTAGGAAAATAATAAACTAAATATCCGAGATAGGCCTAGCCACTGTCTTCCTTGCAGAATATATTAAGACATTAAAGTGCATAAGTATGGTGGAATTCGACTTCCTGCAATTTAATAAAAAATACCTCAAATTCCACCACGCCTCCTTCCAAATTTGCTACTAATACATATAGGCCTATATATATATATATATATATACCGTATATACCGGTATACATAATTGCTGGATTTGTCATTGCGATGACAAAAAAAAATATGTAGTCTATACAGTAGTTATAAAATAGAAAAATAGATCTTATGCATTCAAGTGGAAAACGTAATCAATTGAATTCGATAATGTGCTACCAATTACATTAATAGGCCTACTTTAAAAAAAACAAAAAACAAAATCATTCAAATATAGCCTACCAATGGAAACAAATATACGCATATAACTTTACACATTTTCAATTATAGGCTACATGCTGATATCGGTATTCATAATTTGTATCTTGAAATATATGTATTAATCAACCCCGAGTTCACGTGTGTTATGGGCTATACATATAATGGAGAGATAACTAAAATTGAGATTACCATAGCAGGAAACTACTTTTGATCGCGACTATACCACTGCAGTTATAGGCCTAGGTGAAAAACGGCAAATCTTTATCTTGGCCCCTTGGGGCTGTTCAGGTGTTAAATGGACACTTCATATTGATTTATTGAGAAATTCGTCTGGAAGTGTCATGCTCGTGTGTGTGTGTGTGTGTGTGCGCGCGCGTGCGTGCGTGCGTGCGTGCGTGCGTGCGTGCAATCAGCTGTGATTAGTCTGAATCGCCAGTAACCAAATAATAATGAACATTCCTAAACAAATCTACATAGGCTTATATATATATATATATATATATATATATATATATATATATATATATATATACCAATTAGCCTATATATTAATTATTGCTAAAGCTACATTTACAAAATGAGCTTCGCTCTAATATGTTGTATAATGTAGCAGGTCCAAATATGATATCCCCAACACCACCACCACATACACCAAGTACCGGTAAACATGTTAATTTTATGATGACATTGGTTCACCGCGAATGGAAATACATTTGCCTTTGATACTGACGGCGTTATCATGAGTGAGGGAGAGGTGGTGACTGTTATATCTTTGTTATGCCGAGTGTTATCTCTGTACCGCCGAGAGAGAGAGAGGGAGAGATCTGATATTTGTATTATGCACCAATAACCTTTACAAAGGCACACAATTTGTCTATAGATGAACATGTAAATTAAAAAAAACAAAAAAACACATTTCGCCGGTACAGAGGGGACAAAAAAAATCGAAGTATTGTTGCAAGGATAACAATGTCGATGGGAAGTTGCCGGTAAAATCTCTCGTGTAACTCTGCCTTTATCAGAGGCACGGGAGAGATCTCGACCAATTATCTCCTCATTGATTTGACTATAATTATTTACTCTTAATACTCCCATACGATGGCGCCATTAAATTATATCAAGCTTAGGAAGTGCCTCTAGAAGTGAGTGTGGTACAACTATCTCAAAGAAGCCTCTGAGTCCTCGGGTAATTCCTAAACTGAATACAATCGTCTATTGCTAGCAGGACGAAAATGATATCACCAGCTAATTAAAGGGCTTAAAGTACCAGCTATAATGTTATTTAAACACCCCTTTAAACCCCCTCTCCCGTATCAAGTCCCCCACCCTCCCCCTTTCTCTTATTTTCTAACCCGTACAATACCAGTGACAACTTTTTGTTATCATATTCTGGTAACTATAAGATGATTTTATTCAGCTTAGGAAGGACCTTTAGCAATAATAAGACTTCCAACTATCTCGAGCAACCTTTTGAGCTGCCACAGATCCTTCCTAAGCTACATAATATCTTCTAAATGTGAGCTAGAATACAATATAACACGTCGCTGGTAGTTGGTACGGTACGGTACTCAAAGTGTTCGTGGGGTTCCCAAGTGTCAAGGGTAGTAACTTGGCAAATTTCAGGATGTCAAACCGGAGCAATTATGTGTTTGAAGACCTGGATGAATACGAGAAGGAATAGAAGAAGATCAACATGAAATAACATTGTTTTGGCCATTTTATCACTTCCAAAGACATCATTTGAACTGTAAACCATAATTTTAGCTTTATATGGACAATAATAAAGACTAAATTTAATGGATTTGGCTCTGTCTCGAGTCGGCCACCCCCAGCTAATAATAATTTTTTTTTTTTTTTTTTTGCCTGAGTAGATAGATAGATAGATAGGCTTTCGTTTGACACTCAGCTGATGGCAATGATCGTACTGTAAAATAATTGGTGTCGGTTCTTATAGATGGCATGGCGGCGGGGTGGGGCAGAAGGGTTAATACAAGATAGAAGAAGAAGAGGATACAGAAATAAAGTAGGGTCCCCAAATGTCAAGGGCAGTAACATGGCAATAATCGTACCGTGCTGTCAAATAATTGGTGTATGTTCTTATAGATGGCATGGCGGCGGGGTGGGGCAGAAGGGTTAATAAAAGGTATGACGTAATGATCAGCAGGATGTTGGTTTAGCAGGGAGGGATAGACCGGTAGCTTCACTTTATGTAGTACCGGTAGTTGTTGTTGTTGTTGTTCCCCAGGCTGCCTGGCCGAACAGCCCCAAGGACCCGAGCAAGGCCAAGGCCATAGAGCGCCCCCACAAAACCCTCCCTGCTTACCACTAACAAAGCCCGGGTGACCGAAGCCACTCTAAGGCAGGGAGCTGAGGAGGGCGCGGAAACGCCCGGGAAACCAAAGCCCCACCCAAGGCCCTGTGCCCCTCAGCAATTATGAAGGGAAAGTTGAGGGGCAAGGGAAAAATGTGACGCTTTGGCTCCCAATCTGCCAACTTTTAGGTTGGCAGTAGGGAGGTCGATCCACGGAAAAGACGCCGTCACTTGAGATCTAGAAGATATATAAGTAAAAGGAACAGTCAGAGTAAGCTATGGGTATGGCAGAGATTGCTCAGCTCTCACTCTGATAGACCAGCCCATCACCGGGCTGGTAGTACTATCTATAAGTACCAACGCCAATTTGTTTTACAGTACGATAATTGCCATCAGGGTGTCAAACGAAAGTCTATCTATCTATCTATCTACTCAAGCAAATTTTTTTTTTTTTTTTTTTTTTTTTTTTAATTAGCTGGGGGTGGCTGACTCGAGACAGAGCCAAATCCATTAAATTTAGTCTATTGTTGTCCATATAAAGCTAAAATTATGGTTTACAGTTCAAATTATGTCTTTGGAAGTGATAAAATGGCCAACACAATGCTATTTCATGTTAATCTTCTTGAATGCCTTCTTCAAACAAATAAATGGGTGTCAAACGAAAACAGAGTCCATTATTTTGAGTCTGTATTATTGTATATGTAAAATTGGAATTGTGGTTTATAGTTCACAGTATGTGTCTGGAAGTGCTAAAATGGCCAACCTAATGCTACCGTACTTTGTGCCAATGTTCTTGCATTCCTTCTCATATTCATTCAAGTTTTCAAACATTAAGGGGAGATTTCCACTTGAGGGACTTTTTTCTTGACTCCTTTCTCCCTCATGTTTAGCCCCATTACTTTTATAATTTTAAGACGTTCGCCCCATTATTTTGACGATTTTAAGAACCTTCGACTCATTTCTGTTAATTGTACCTTTCGTGCCATTTAGGTGTCGATTTTATTCTGGCGAGCGATAGCGAGCCTGTAATTTTTTTTTTTTTTTTTCTATGTGATTGAGGGAGGCAAAAGGCATAACTGCCTATAGCGAGTGCCTCCCCCATAGTTGAAAGAGTGACAGGGCCAAAATCAAGGGACGTTCGAGCCAAAATGCCTGGACACACGGAGTTTGAAGCAATTTAAGTCATAGGAAGAGGGAAAGACTGATTCTGGGAGAGAGTTCCAGAGCTCAGCTGTTGAGTAGAAGAAAGTTTGAGAGTAACGTTTCACTCTTGGGTTGGAGAGTTGCACAGAGTAGGGGTGGGATTGAGTTGCAAGACGGGTACCACGTGCCCTACGTAAAGGAGGTGGTATGCACTGGGATAGCTCTGAGGAACACTGATTATTATAGTAGCGATAGAATAGCGAGAGAGATGCAACATTGCGGCGGAGAGAGAGAGATTGCAGAGAGTTGGTGAGTGGACGGGAGTTAATGATACGAAAGGCCTTCCTTTCAACTTTGTCTAGGAGAGCGGTGTGAGAGGAACCTCCCCACACATGTGAACAATACTCAATACAAGGGCGCACTATGCCCCTGTACAGAGCAAGAAGCTGTGCAGGGGAAAAGAACCCCCTAAGGCGGTTGAGCATACCCAGCTTCTGGGAGGCTGCCTTAGCAAGACTGGTAATATGGTCCTTCCAAATGAGGGCAGAAGAAAAAGAGACACCAAGAATATTGAGAGAAGATGAAGGGTTGATTTTTGTATTGTTGAAGAATAAGGGATAGTCCGCTGGGAGATCCTGACGGGTAGATAGATGGAGAAATTGGGTTTTGGAAGCATTAAAGTTAACAAGGTTTTCTCTGCCCCAATTGGAAATAGTATTTAGATCAGAATTTAAGAGTTATATGGCTTCATTACGTTTGTCGTTGAGGGATTGCTGGCTGGGGCGTTCTGAAAAACTAATGGAGTAGTGCAAGGTTGAGTCGTCTGCGTATGAATTTACGAGGAACCGGCTTTCAGCCTGGACATTTTTCTACCGAAAAATGTACAACTTTATCTTGAAAGGGGCTCAAGGGGGTGTAATCTTAATTAAGCTTGATGGATTGTGTTTATCAGGGTAGTCTCTCTCTCTCTCTCTCTCTCTCTCTCTCTCTCTCTCTCTCTCTCTCTCTCTCTCTCTCTCTCTCTCTCTCTCTCTCTCTCTCTCTCTCTCTCTCTCTCTCTCTCTCTCTCTCTCTCTCTCTCTCTCTCTCTCTCTCTCTTAACGTTATAGACTGCATCACCGTTGATTCATTTAAACTCCGCCTAGACAAATATCTCGCATCAAACCCGCGACTGACTGCATTTGTAAATGAATAACTTTATTTTATCCCCCCCTCAGTTACTAACCCATCTGTCCCCTACTAACTTCCTAATCCTGCCACGGACATTAGTTCCAGGGCAGTAATTCCCTTTCCAATGTTCCCTTACCCACTCTAAACCACTGTTTGGACACTTGATCCTCAGTGTTTTGGAGGACAAGCAACCTAGAAGGGTCACTAGATCTGTTGTTGCTTGATTTCCTTTGTACTCCTTTGTACTCTCTCTCTCTCTCCAATAAAAACAAATCTGTCGACTGCACCCCCCCCCCCCCCGCTGTTCCTCGGATCTCTCTTTCCTTTCTCTTCAACAATTTTCTTCCAGTCAGTCAATTTCCTGCTGTCACGATTGTCAACCCTTCCACAATTTTCCCAGCTATAATTTTCAGAGTCTATACCGTGACTCCTCCCGTCCGGGTTTCTTCTAACAAAAGCCGATTCTATTCATTTTAGTCTATTATGATTGTATATGCAAAGTTAAAATGGTGGTTTATAGTTCAAATTGTGTCTTTGGAAGTGATTAAATGGTCAAAACAATGCTATTTCAGGGTAATTTTCTTGTTTTTCTTTCTCATATTCATTCAAGTAGAGATGGCATACCCGATAGAAAAGGAAAGTTGAAAGAGAGAGAGATAGTAGAGATGGCATACCCGATAGAAAAGGAAAGTTGAAGGAGAGAGATAGAGATAGTAGAGATGGCATACCCGATAGAAAAGGAAAGTTGAAAGAGAGAGAGAGAGAAATAGTAGAGATGGCATACCCGATAGAAAAGGAAAGTTGAAGGAGAGAGAGAGAGATAGAGATAGTAGAGATGGCATACCCGATAGAAAAGGAAAGTTGAAGGAGAGAGAGAGAGATAGAGATAGTAGAGATGGCATACCCGATATAAAAGGAAAGTTGAAGGAGAGAGAGAGAGATAGAGATAGTAGAGATGGCATACCCGATATAAAAGGAAAGTTGAAGGAGAGAGAGAGAGATAGAGATAGTAGAGATGGCATACCCGATATAAAAGGAAAGTTGAAGGAGAGAGAGAGATAGAGATAGTAGAGATGGCATACCCGATATAAAAGGAAAGTTGAAGGAGAGAGAGAGAGATAGAGATAGTAGAGATGGCATACCCGATAGAAAAGGAAAGTTGAAGGAGAGAGAGAGATATTAATAGATGGTGACTATTCGGTGAGATAGTCAACACATAGCCTAGTATCCCTCAACAAAAACAACCTTATTGCAGGAGAGGGTATGAGGGTAAGGGGCTACCGGTACTGTGTTAAGGGGAGGATTTTAGTTTGGTCCCTAGATATCCTTCAAGCTTATGATTACACCCCCTTGAGCCCCCTTCAAGATACATTTGTACATTTTTCGGTAGAACAATTTCCCGGCTGAAAGCCGGTTCCTCTTAAATTACAGGCTCGCTATCGCTCGCCAGGATAAAATCGACACCTAAATGGCACGAAAGGTCTTAACATTGACATAAATGGGTTGAAAGGTCTTAAAATCGTCAAAATAATGGGGCAAACGTCTTCAAATTAGAAAAAAAACAATGGGGCTAAACATGAGGGAGAAAGGAGCCAAGACAAAAATCCCTAAAGTTGGAAATCTCCCCTTAAGGATCTGGGCAGAGGGTACACCATACATACATACATACATACATACATACATGTACACACACTGTTGCTAACCCCCCATAAATAGTGTACGGTACTCTGAGGCTGGGTGTCAAACTGGAGCCATTTAGTTAAGGGGAGGCAGACCGTTCTTCTGGACCCCCTTCTCCCTAATATTTAGCCCCACTAGTTTTGAGATTATAAGACGTTCGGCCCATTAGTTTGGCGATTTTAACACCTTTCGCCCCATTTCGTTGTCAATTTTAAGACATTTCGTGCCATTTAGGTGTCGATTATTTCCTGGCGAGCGAAAGCGAGCCTGCAATTTTAAGAGGAATCGGCCTTCGGCCGGGACATTTTTCTACCGAAAAAATGTACACATTTATCTTGAAGGGGGGTCTAGGGGTGTTTTTCTAAGCTTGATGGAGGTCTAGGGAGGAAACTAAAGAAATATAAGAATATATGAATTAATAGACCAAACAAACGGTCAGCCTCCCCTTAAGAAGACTTGAATGGATATGAGAAGAAATGCAAGACAATTAACATGAAAGAACATTGATTCGGCCATTTTATCACTGCCAAAAACATAATTTGAACTATAAACCGTAATATTATTTTATACAAGAACAAAGCCTAAACATAATGGCTTCCGCGTCCCACAGGCTGCCAACTGGTACTATACCATTTACGGCTATATACTGTATATATGGTGCTGATAATCTTGACCAATAACCATGATACACCGTAGTCAACCAGGCATACCGGTAGGTAATGAACTAAATAAGTGCGGTAGAAATCCATTGCAATCTTTAGGAAACTGGTTGATATCAGATTATTATTTATTAATCAGCTCTTAGTTGTTTAAGGGGAGATTTTTAGTGTTACCTAGGTTTCCTTCAAGCTTAATATTACACCACCTTGACCCCCTTTCAAGATAAATTTGTAAATTTTTCGGTAGAAAAATTTCTCGGCCAAAGGCCGGATCCTCTTAAATTGGAGGCTCGCTTACGCTCGCCAAGAACAAATCGACACCTAAATGGCACGAAAGGTCTTTAAATTGACAGATATGGAGCGAAAATTCTTAAAACCGTCAAACTAATGGGTCGAACATCTTAAAATCTCGAAAGCAGTGGGGCTAAGCATGAGGAAGGAAGGGGTCAAGAAAAGGTTCCCTCAAGTGGAAATCTCCCCTTAATGTAACTTAGTAGTTTGGCATACGGTAGTCGGCTATAAACAGTTTCAGGGTTTCAAACGAACACTTAATCCATTATGTTTAGTCTTTGTGTAGTAGGCTATATGCATAGATAAAATTGTGGTTTATAGTTCAAATTATGACTTCGGAAGTTTAAACAATGCTATTTCACATTAATTCGCTTGTATTCCGTCTCATATTCATTCAAGGCTCCAAACAAAATTGCTCCTGTTCGACACCCTGTATTAACAATGCCCATGGATACAACCAAAGCTGGGGGGTGGCCGACTCGAGACAGAGCACAAATGTTCAGAAACCATTAAAGTTCCAATTCTTAGGGTCCGGGACCACTTTCGCGTTCCCTCACCCCTTTTTCTGTCTCGTAGTAGTAGGAGGCTATAAACAACGCCCATGGATACAACCAAAGTCCTCACCAACGTAGGTAATAAAGAGATGTAAGACTTACCAAGATTTAGGACAGGAGATAAGCTATTTAAGGGGAAGGTAGTCGCTTTTTCTGGACCCCCCCCCCCCTTCTCCCTCATGTTTAGCATATTGGTTTTGACAATTTAAGACATTCGTTCCGTTAGTTTGGCGATTTTGATGCCTTTCGCCTAATTTTTGTTTTGTCAATATTAAGACCTATCGTGTCATTTAGGTGTCTTATTTGTTTTCCTGGCGAGCGATAGCGAGCCTGTATTTGAAGAAGGAACCGGCTTTCGGCCTACCTATCCTACCTATGTGGAGTTCGCCACTCTTGCTAGTGGCACCGAAAGTTTCAGGAGAACCCCGGGAAACCCTCTGGCTCAAGCATAAACTAGGGATGGCTATCCTCCGGGGCAATGCCACCGGCGTCATGAGCTCAGTACGACTGGGCCATGCCACTGTGTGAGGCCCGGGCAGGAGTGGTGTATCCGTAGTCTTTCCACGGTAGGGTGTAAACATAAACTTTATTTGTATTTAACATGTTTGATGTACGGTACATAAATAAAAGGAGATGTGTCGGATGGTTGAAAGCCACAGTTGCTCGCGCGTTTGGGGCTAGCAACACGTATTATGAAAAACATGTATCCATCATACATTTCACTGTCTCTCACTTCACTCACTCACTCACCCCCGCAATTTACCGGAGGATAACAGGTTTTTCACAATACGCAGACGGAGGTCTTAAAAAAAACAAAAAAAACAAACAAAAGGATTATGAACAACACATAGGCCTAAGTATCTAGAAATGTGACAAATTACAAAATGGTAATTTATCTATGAGTGCAATTTAACCCATTCAGTACCAGGGTGTAATTAAACTTCTGCTATTTAAACACCAAGAGGCCTGCCCAATTAAATTTGTCACTTTTTGTTTCCATTTGTTTAATTATCTAGTCCCATTTATACTTACTATACCAGTCTTTATTTACGGCACACCTTTAGATTGTTGTGTTTTATGTCATTATAATATTGCATACCGGTAATAATTATCGTAGGACTACTACGATTAATTTATTTATGAAATTGGTTTATATATTCTACTGTACGTAGAGTAGACTATACTGATACTAATTATTAATTATATTTATATATTTATTTTACTCCCAACACCATACACCACCCAATGAAATTAATGAAAGCATGTGATCCTACCGGGATTCGAACCTGGGTTACCACATACATATTTTAAACACTCTAACCATTGCACCATCAAGACAGTTATTTATTTTATTTTATTTATTTTTGTATTTATTTTTTATGTTTATATTGTAGGCGTGTTTTCGTGGTATTGATGTTTGGTCAAGAATTGTTTGGGTTATTATGGTACGTCTCCCTGGCGACTGTTACCTAACACCGGAGAGAGAGAGAGAGAGAGAGAGAGAGAGAGAGAGAGAGAGAGAGAGAGAGAGAGAGAGAGAGAGAGAGAGAGAGAGAACGAGAGAGAACGAGAACACAACAAGGGGAAAATAGGAAAGCTTTGTTTGCTTCGAAAAATGGGAAGGCTTTGTTCGGTACAGAATCAACCCAATTATTTTATGTAGTCGTGTACTTAACCTTTAACTCTTGGTGGTGTAATGGTTTGAAGTATGTGTGTGGTTACGGTATCCGAGGTTCGAATCCCGAGAGGAGCACATGCCTTCATTAATTTCATTGTGAGGTGTTTGGTGTCGGAAGTGAAATAAATAAATTTGATTTTGACAGGCACATACTTTTTTTTTTTTTTTTTTAGCTAGGGGTGACCGACTCGAGACAGAGCCCATGAAATACCAGCAGTGGAAATATTAAATGTGTAATAACGGACTAAGTACAGGTAAACGTTGAGGAGGCAGCAGG